>CM031241.1:109435545-109875683 GCA_018340775.1 Taxus wallichiana var. yunnanensis | reverse complement strand
CAATGCTTTTGATCTCGAAGATCATCCAAGGATGCAAGAGGGAGAGCATATTAATGAAACTAGCCTTCTAAGTTTAGCAAACGAAACATTCAAAAGATGAAAGATGCAAGATATAAATATTTTTATTCTTTTTATTATTTTTTAAATGATTAAAGATGATTAAAAAAATTCAAAAGGGGTATTCAAGGAGGTACAAAAAATTGGATTAGTAGTTTTGGATTGATTTTTTTAATCTTTGGTAAGTGTGATGTCGCATGCATAAAGTGTTAGTATTTTTAACAAGAAACTATAACTTAATGTGTAGTTAAAAGGACAAGATTTAGTAAAATAAAAACCATGAATAAATTATCTTCTAAAATGTTAAATTAACACCTTCTTTGCAGATAGATCTTTTCAATACCTTTCCAAGAAAAAAATGGAGTCATTCGAGGTTTGGGATCAAAATTTATCGCTCTCATAAGGTAGGAAAAATAAAAGCAACACAAATGAACCAAAACAAGAACAAATGCCACTGGGACATGTGCGCCAAAACAAAGTTCATATGCATTGTTTCATGCTGAAATGATTTTGAGCTCAAAATTTTGAAATTTGAAGGTGTAAGCGATAATGAATTTTTTAAAACTTTGACATCTTATTCTAAGGATAGAATAAGATTGGAAATGATGAAAATGGGAGTAAGCCCCATGTGGGCACCAAAATGTAATGCAAGAAAATATTAGATAAAAATTAGAAACCAAAAACAAAGCAATTGATCCCTAAATCTAATCTATTCAAACAAAACCTCAGATAGAGTAAGATGGAAGGGAGAAAGAAATGCAATACCTTCACTTACCAAATGAAGAGCTCCCTTGATGCTTTGGATGTGCTCTTGGATTTCTTGGATTGAACTTGATTGCTTGCTTCATATTTTTGGAGACATTTGGGTAGCACCTCTCCTTTGATTGATTGATTCTTGGATGCTTGGATGAAGAATGGATTGATTGTAGATAGATTGGATGGATGATTGAGTGGATAAAATAACAGCAATTTGATATGAATTTGATAAGATTTTTATCATAGAGGATGAGTGCTTGATTTATAGTTTGTGAGTGTGAGGATCAATCCATGTTGGATTGAATCCAATGGTTGAAATTGCATGAGAGGATTGGAGGATTCTAGAATGGAAAATTCTAGATTTTGTGAGGGATTTCTATTGAATTAAAAATTCAATGGAATAGTGTAGATGCATTTGAATATTTGAAAATGAGAGGGAGAAATAGAGAAGCTTCTAGATTTAGAGGTGATGTGCACATGATTAGTTTAGGTTAATGATGTGATTAGGATAATGATGAGATTTGATGGAAAGGATGGGTGTAGGGATGCGTAGGGTAGGTGATAGGTGAGATGTGGGACTATTAAATTCTTATAAAATGTTATGAAGAATTAAATAGGGTAATATGATATAATAATGAAATAAAAGGGATTAAGGATGAAAATGGGATATTAGATGAAATAAAAGGATTAATGATAAATGATAAATCATGAATGATGGTAAAATGGATTAATAATAATAATTAATCTTACGATTAATTATTATATGGTTGATGTATGAATAATAATGATGGATTAAAATGGATTGGTAGCGGATAAAGCTAAAATGTGGGGCATGATTAATGTTAATTAGTCATGTAGACATTTTAGGTGTCTACACATTTATATTAAATATTATAGACATGTTTGTTTGGACTACGATAAGGACAAGAAAATATGTCGAAGAGTGATCCCATTCTCTGAATCTTCATGGAGGAAGAGGAGGTGGTATAAACCCCACGTTCATTTTTAGAAAATTCTTCTTGTGGAGAGATAGATTCCAACTTTGCATCAACATTAATAAAAGTGAATTAGTATTACTATACATTTTTATGATGGATTTATAACACAATTATTTTCACAAGTAGTGCTGGAAGTGATTTTGAAGATAAAGAAAGCATTTTGTGCTCCTCAGTTGTATCGAAGGAAATCCATGCTTGGAGTACATTCAACACATTATGTTTCCATGGTGTAAATTTTTTTGAAGTACATCACGTTGAGGAAAAAGGTGGTAACAAGTAATACATGCTACAAAAGGATAAGAAAATATGTTAAAGAGTGATCCCACATTCTTCATCTTCATAGAGGAAGAAGAGGTGGTGTAAACCCCTACAATTTATTTTGGAAAATTCTTATTATGGAGAGATAGATTCCAACTTTGCCTCAACATTAATAAAGAGAATTAGTACTACTATACAATTTTACTTGATGGATATATAATATGATTATTTTCACATGCTGCCAAAAGTGAATGTGAAGACAAATAAAGCATTTATGCTCCTTAGATTATGAAGGAAATCCATGCTTTGGAGTACATTCAATACATTATGTTTCTATGATTTAAAAAGTTTGAAGTACCTTCTACCCCGGTGAGGAAAATGGTGGTAATAAGAAGCATGCTTTGTGATAAGATGTTCATACTTTTCCCACAACTGCTATTTTCTATCCTTTTTCCAAATGCTAATTATCTAGATTTTGGTTCATTGTTGTAACTTTTTTTTCCTTACGCATTTCTTGAATTTTTCATTTTTGGGAAATCTTTGTATGGTCTCTATTTCATACATCATTGTTTATCAAAGGCATTCTATTAACCTCCCATTCCAGACCAAATCCTCCTAGTGGACATGAACCCTACGGAATGAGCCACGCTTGATATGTTTTTAGGTCCGAGTGACTCCCGAAACTCCCAAAGAGGTATATGCCACACGTCACCATTCTATTAGTCTCCCAAGGAAATGCCCTTGGGAGCGTGGAACTCGTGGAATATACCACATTTTATATCCTTTAGGTCCGTTGTGGGATGAGGTAGTGTCGGCGATGATAGTGATAAATGGTCATGGTATTGATTGTGGAATAAATGGAAAGTGAAACCGCAGTGTGTATATATATATATATATATATATATATATATATATATTGTAGAAGACAAAACATTAACAAAAAGATTCAAAGAAGATACACTGATAAAACAAGGACTATACAGAGCAAAAGTTCATGGAGATGTATGAAGTGATTTTAAATTTTATATATACATATATAATTTATGTAGAATCTAGATGTATGTAAAATAGGAAAACTAGTTATGAATCTTTACAAGCGGAGGACTATTCTAGATGACATAAAAATCATAGTGGTTATGAGGATGAGGATGTTCAGGATTTGTAAAAACTTACAAAGGCGGAATTGCAGATAAAGCAATGCGACATGAAAGAAAATAGGTCTCAAATAGACCGAGGACTCACCTACAGTAAGTGCTTCTATGATGTAAACTACAATGCACTGGCCAGATGCCTTCATTCGACTTGCAAGACCTAGATTTATTTGAAAGTTTGTAAGAAAATTGCAATATGCTGATTCGCTTAAATCCATTTCTCTTACTTCACCAAATACAAAATTGGAAAATCATAGTGCGAGAATGTCACCTTTGTGTTTATATCAGGAAAATTTTGGGAATGTTTTCTTGGCCAAATAATGTTCTGTAGATTTCTTGGTGAAACATTAATGTTTTCAAATCCCAACACATCGATTTCTTGTCAAAACATTAATGTTTTCAAATCTTGGTGTGTTGATTTATTCACAAAATATTAATGTTTTCAAATCCATATGCGTCGATTTATTTGGGCGAAACATTAATATTTTCAAATCTTTGCACAATGATCACGTGACGATTTAATATTAAAATATACATTTGGATTGGAAATTCCTTAGCAATTCAAATGGGAAGGATTATTGTTTATGGGATTTTTTGGATGAAACCTCGTACTTAGTTCAGCCGTAGTATTCACCAAAATCAAATTCCTAGAATTTTACTATTCACCAAATTACGAATATTTGTGGCTTTAAAGTTTTCCCTATTACCATCTCTGAACTTGTGTTAGCGTTAGGTGGGGATGACTTAGCCATGCCTCTACATCATAATAATTGTGATTTTGTATTTAAAATCTAACCAAGCACTTAAATATTACATTTATTCAAGATGGTTTCATATTGCATAAGTGATAATATAAAATAATGCATTATTTTATCAAAAAATGGTACTTACTACAAGGGAGTCACTTCATTTATAATATGTGCGATCTCACGTTTCATCCTTTTCCTCTAACCCTTGGGTTCAATTTACATCCGCTCAAGAAATCCATCAAAGTGCCTATGCACTTACCATCTCCCAACTTGATCCAGAGCGTTGGTGGGCATGAGTTGATCAACCATGCCTTTACAACATAATAATTGTGTTTTTGTATTTAAAATCAAACCAAGCACTTAAATACTTGCATTGAATCGAGATTTTTTCATCTTTAATTGTAATACTCAAATCTTATCAAAAAATGGTACTTACTACAAGGAGTCACTTCATTTATAATATGTGCAATCTATGTTTCATCCTTTTCCTCTAAACCTTCACTTCAATTTACATCCGCTCAATAAATCCATCAAAGTGCCCTATGCGCTTACCATCTCCCAACTTGATCCAGTGTTAGGTGGGCATGATTGAACCATGCCTTTACAACATAATAATTATGTTTTTGTATTTAAAATCAAACCAAGCACTTAAATACTACATTGAATCGATATTTTTTCATCTTTAATTGTAATACTCAAATCTTATCAAAAAATGGTACTTACTACAAGAGAGTCACTTCATTTATAATATACAATAGCAATCTATGTTTCATCCTTTTTCTCTAACCCTTCACTTAAATTTACATCTCTCAAAAATCCATCCATCAAAGTGCCTATGTGCTTACCATCTCCCAATCCTGATCCAGCGTTAGGTGGGCATGATTGAACCATGCCTTTACAACATACTAATTTTGTTTTTGTATTGAATCAAGATTTTTGCATCTTTAATTGTAATACTCAAATCTTACGTTGAGCTACCAACTCATAGTAATAATTCATCTCACATGATACAAACCATTGCCTTGCTCAAGAAATTCTACAATATATAATGGGTCTCTCTCTCTCTCTCTCTCTCTCTCTCTCTCTCTTATATATATATATATATATATATATATATACCTACCCAAGAACTTTCACATGATACATGGGATAGTTGGAAAGCTAACGAAGGAGCTACTCGAGGCTGAACTTGAGCACACACTCACATAAGGGTTAGATGTTAATGTGTAAAAGCACCCTATGGAATTAAATTGGAAAAGTCATTATACTTAAACCAATATCAAAATAATAATGGTGTCATCACAGATGTGGACTAAGCCCTAGTATATTGGAACTACTATAATGATGGAATATAGATGATTTAATGTTAAGTATGAAATATGCTACAAAAGTGAAACAAATCAGATTCTCATGTATAAGTTTGGTTAGATGAGATTGAATCATCATGCACTCTTTATCGATAACAAAGAATTAAATAATTATTTAAATGGTGGCAAGTTGATTAAATAAAGAAATTATAACCTAGCTTGGTAGTGTATGTGGTGAGTTTTACTTAATGTGGTGTTGTAAAATAAAATATGTTATTATTCATGTAATTAGGAGGGATTAATTAATTGATTGGAATATGTAAGTCATAAGGGACTATACCCTGTTTACATAGAGGGCCTAAAAGCCAGATATAACATTAATAGGTTCCACAAAAAAAGGATCAACATCCAGAATAGGCGTTAAAGCCAACCGTAACCAAAAATTTACAACATAAAGGAAAAATAGTGCTACCTGCTGTAACCATGCAGCCAAAAATAAAAAAAAAATAGCAAAATGAATGATGAAGATCAACATCTGCAACGAAAAACCTCCTTTACTTCTTAGCAGCTCTGGTAATTCTGGCTTTAATGGTTTGTAGTGAGGTAAAGAGAGCCACCATTGTCATATGTGTGGGGTCCTTAGCATCCAGCTTAGCTATGGTTTGGCTTGCTCTCCTTGTCCATTCCCCATAGAGTGTCAGGATCCCACTAAGCACAGAGATGCTATGAACATGTTGTTCAAGAAAATCACTGATAGCATTAAAAATTTCCATGTTGTGGTCATGGTGATCCTTTTCTCTTCCCATCCGATTGTCCAAGGAGTTAAGATTTTTATAGATGTCCTCCACTTGCTTATTGTCCATCTCAGTATCATCTTCCATCTTCCTTTTTCCTTTTTGCTTGGCCAAATGTTGCACTTCTTCATTCAGTTTCATCATTTCATTCTCCAAGTCTTCCAGCCTTTGGGGAGTGTTGTTTCCTTCTTTTTGTAAGGCCTCTTCATGGCCTGCACTACTGATGTGTAGTAGGTTTTGGACAACTTCCATTTCCTTACTGCTGCGAAGGACTCTACCCAAACATAGGGGTGTCCAATTTGGGCTTCTTCTGGTTTCTAGTTTTAGGCTTGGATGTGGTGGAAGGGATGGGGGTGGGGGTCATGGTGGAAGGAATGGGGGTGGGGGTAGTGGTGGTGGGAAGGAGAGGAGCCGTGTTGGGGAGGATGGGAGACTAGGGTATTTAGTGACATAGAGCTTGTGCAGCAAGAAAATAAGTCCTTGATGTAGGGGGTAGCATGGGTATGTTTCTGAAACTCCCAGATGGAGCATTCGAGGGAATTCAAAAGATAATGTGGGAAGTAGACAATGATTTTCCTATGGAAATGGTTAAGGAAAACTAGATGTTTAGTAGGGATTGTGACATATCTCCCTTCCAAAGATATGTATGGACCATCATACGGGTGATTTCATCAAAGGGCGATGGGATAGAACTTACCCGCAATCCCATAGTAACAAAAACCAACTCCTCATTATCAGCAGAAAACTTCTTCTCCTCAGCCTTTTTGTCGATCCTCTTGCTGAAGAAATGCGGAGAGCCTTCCATCTCCAGGCCAGTAGCTTTGGCAATTAGTTCTTCATTAATGGGTATTTTATGCCCTCCATACTCCACTTTTGATCCTTCCAATCCATAGCGAATTGGATTGAAATGCTCTGATCGTGCCCTTGAATACGATCAATGAAATTTGTAATTCCACCCTACTTGAGGAGGTTCCATAACTCCTTGTTTCTCTTCCATTCCGGATCACTACTGGGTTCAACCTAGCATGGGGCTCCTCCCATTTTTTCCTCTCTAAATGCTTGCAATTCTTTCCCTTGAAACCCTTGTTTAAACTATTGTATGAAATGTAGTTGTCTTTCTTCCTGTCCCGAATATTAAGAATCCCACACACATGTTGGGAGTGATGAGAGTAAATGCAGCCATAGGTTATTTGATATTTCCCACATGGGTGATCTTTTAGCTCCTCTAAATCCCACTCCAAATAATCATTATCCTTACTCCATACTTGAGTGCCCATAAATTTCCTTGAATGTTGCTTTGTACCTTCTCAGGGATGTGATTAACATTATCCCAAATAATTAAATTATTATTTATGCCATAATTGGCCAATTCATCAGCAACCTTATTTCCTTCTCGGTATGTGTGCTTGATTCGGATATTTTTGAAGGTTTGACAAATGCTTATAGATTCCATGATGAAATCCTTGATATTCCAGCTTGGAGGTGAAGACTGATTTAGATGATTAATGATATTTAGTGAGTCTCCTTCCAGAATAATATTTTGAATGTTATGTGTCTGAGAAATTCTAAGCCCCCATAGAGCAGCCAAGGCTTCAACATAATGGTTAGTTTGTACCCCCATTTTACCAGCATAGGCAGCAATCAGACTACCTCTATGATCTCGAATCACTCCTCCCCCTGCAGAATCCCAAGGATTACCCTTGGAAGCCCCATCAAAGTTCAACTTGTGCCAGTTGAGATCAGGAGGGTTCCAATGTATCAAAGACCTGTCAATGTTGGAGTGGATGCTATTTTGAATATTATCAACTCCAATTTTCTAGTTGGAAAAAATATGCTCTTCATTCTCAGGATAATTCTTGTTCTTGGGAGGTTTGAATCTTTGATGTTCTCTTTGACAACATTAGTAATCTTACAAAGTTGAACTTGCACTTTGTTTAATGTTTCTAAAATGACATCATTTCTATCTTTCCATATCCTCCAAATAATATGGGGCATTACCAGTTTCCAGAGTCTTCTCACAACACATAGTGTTTAAAAGGAGGATTCCATTGGGTCCAAAACTGGATGAAGTCCTTCGGCACACCCAGAAACTTTGAAATTAGAAAAGGCAACACTCCAGATTTTAGTGGCATACTCACAATGAACTAACAGGTGTCTGATATCCTCAGATTCTTTTTTGTAGAGATGGCATCTATTTGGCATTATGAAACCTTTTCTTATCAGGTTGTCATTGGTGAGAATTCTACCCCTGAGAGCAAGCCAAAAGAAAAAATTGATTTTTGGTGTGAGCTCAGCCATCCAAATCTGCTCCCGATTGAACACTGAAGCAGGTTTCAAAGAAAGAATTATATCTAGATTTAACAGAGTAATCTCCATCAATAGAGTTGTTCTAGACCAATTCATCCTTGACATCCAGTTGACTTAAGGGGATAAGGTCCAAATGCTCTTGCAAAGAGGACATCATGTGGTTCAGATCATCCCTATCTACAGAGAGTTTTTTCCATTTCTTCTTGTTGCCATCCCTGTCAATGTAATCCATGATTCTAGTACCATACTTACATTCAAGGTTGTCTCTGACTACTCCAAATCTATCAATAAGACTACAATTAGTCCAGTTATCCCCCAAAAATTTATATCTCTGTCCATTCCCCACTTTCCATTTGCTTCCATGTTTGATGAAATTCTGATCTGAACTAAATTATTCCAAAAAATGGATCCATAAGGAAGGTTCTCTTCCTGAAGAAAAGAGATGGTTGCTTGTTGATTAAGGTATTTGGCCTTAATTAGTTCAATCCAGGGTTGGTTCTCTGAGAGCATTCTCTAGCCCATTTTTGCAATTAGAGCCTCATTCATTTTTTTGATGTCTTTTATACCCAGGCCCCCAATTTTTTTGGGAGTACATACTTGGTCCCAAGCTACCAAGTGATATTTGAATTTATCCTCCATTCCCTGCCATAGAAAGTGCCTCTGAATCCTCTCAATTTTTCTCTAAAAGAGAAGGGATATTATAAAGTGACATGATATATATAGGGAGATTCTGAAGAGTGCTTTTTATGAGCAGACACTTACCAACACTTGAAAGAATGGCTCCTTTCCAGCCAGCCATTTTCTTTTGAAATATTTCCAACAGGTCATTCCAGACTTTGGTTGATACTTTTTCATACCAAGGGGGAGCCCCAAATAAGTAGTGGGGAGTGAACTGATTTTACATCCCAAAATTTTAGCAATTTTAAGTTGTCTTTCCTCGGGGTGTTAAAAAAGAAGATTGAGCTTTTATCAAAATTAATCTCTTGCCCAGAAGTAGATTTCATATAATTTCATAATAGACTTTGTTGCCTTAGCTTCAAGGATTGAAGCCATTAAAAGAAGGATTGTATCATCCATGAATTGCTGATGAGAAGCTGCTTGGTTAGTGGAAGTGGGCTTAGATCCTTTCAGAGACCATCTATGACTGCTTTATCAATTGTTCTACTAAGACTATCTACCATAAGAATGAATAGCAAAGGGGATATGGGATCCCCTTGCCTTAGCCCTCTACTACTAGTAAAAAATCCCACCGGCTCTCCATTTACCACCACTGAGAATCTAGGCCGTAGTGATGCATGCCTTAATAATTTTTTGAATTTAGTTAGAAAACCAAATTTTGTCAGAACCTTGTCCAGAAAGGCCTAGGAGACTTTATCGAAGGCTTTATTCATATCAAGTTTAAGGACCATGTTTTCTTTTTGTTATTATCCATAGAGTGAATAGTCTCATGGACCATAATCACTCCATCCTGAATAATCCTACCTTTAATGAAACCACTATGTTGTTTTGATATTAAATCATTCATAATAAACTAGAGTCAGTAGCAATGATCTTGGTAAAAATTCTATAAATAACATTCACCAGACTAATGGGTCTGAAGTCTTTGAAATCCTTAGCATCCATTTTTTTGGAGCAAGCACAATGTGGGTGTTGTTCAGCTCTTTCAAAATATCCCCAGTTCTATAGAATTCATTCACCACCCTGAGAAGATCATCCGAACATATTTCCCAAAACTTTTGAAAAAAGTTGTGAGAAAACCATCCGGGCCGGTGCCTTATCCCCTTCAGAGTGAACACAAATTTTTGAAGTTCTTCTAATGTGACAACTTTAGTGATGTCTTTAA
Organism: Taxus wallichiana var. yunnanensis; assembly: GCA_018340775.1. Classification (NCBI taxonomy): domain Eukaryota; kingdom Viridiplantae; phylum Streptophyta; class Pinopsida; order Cupressales; family Taxaceae; genus Taxus; species Taxus wallichiana. The sequence goes on along the minus strand of CM031241.1, from coordinate 109,865,463 downwards.
ATCTCTTCTCTTCAATTTTGTCTTGGGGGATAGCCTCCAACATGAAAGAGACTACCTCATCATTAATGGTATTTTTCTCATTAAGCAATTTTTCATAAAATTTGAGAGCTTCCTCTTTGATGCTCCTTGGGTCTTTTATAATAGTGCCATTTCCTTTAGCAACTTCCATTATCCTATTGTAGGCTCTATGCTTCAGGGTGGTCATATGGAAGAATTTTGTATTTCTATCTCCTTCTTTCAGCCAAATAGCCCTGGATTTAAGTCTCCAAAGGGATTCTTCTCTACTACATACCGTATGTAGCTCTGAAAGAATATTCTTTTCCACTAATTGATCTTCAAGAGATCTCCCCTTTGAATTCATCTTGATTTCCAAATCTTGGAGCTTTTGCTTTAATTCCTTTTTTTTCAAACACATTCCCAAAAACCTCTTTGTTCCAGATTTTAACCTATTTTTTGACATTTTTAAGTTTCTGAATAAGCCTAAATTGAGCAGTGCCCTCACCATCCCAAATCCACCATTCCTTAATCCTTGTCATGGATATCATCATGTTCCATCCACATCTTTTCAAATTTGAAGGAACTCCTGGTGGGCTTAGTCCAATTGAAGAGTTTTAAAGCAATCGGATTGTGGTCCGACCCAATTCTGGGAAGAGAAGTGAGATGGAAGTCCTGACTAAGAATCTAGCTAGCAGAGAAAGAGATCTATCCAGTCTTACTTGAATTAAGTCTTTCCCCAACCTTTTGTTAGTCTAGGTGAACTGATTTCCATGAAGATCCACATCCATAAGATTAAGGTCAGCAACAAAATCAGCAAATTCATCCATACCTGTGGAAAAACTTAAGTTTCCTCCTTGTTTTTCTCCAGGGTTTAGGGGAGAATTGAAGTCTCCCATAATAAGTCTAGTTGGTAGTATTATGTTGACTTCTAAAATCTTAAGATCAGTCCAAAGTTTTCACCTCCCAATAACCATATTAGGGGCATAGATATTAGAAAGGATCCAGTCACAATTATTCTCAATAGCATGAAAATTAATAGCAAGATGGTTATTGGTTTCAGTAAGAATCATACCAGTATCTGTCTTTTATCCCAAAATGTAGCTAGGCCTCCTGAAGCACCCTAAGAATCCACCACAGCCATGTCGAGTTTTCCCAGAAATTATTTTTACTAATTTCAAGAACCTTAGCATTCATCTTAGTTTCCTGCAGAAGCAAAATGCTAGGCCTACTAGACTCTCATAACTCCTTGATTATTCTTTGTTTGGAGTTTCCATTCAGCCCTCTGATGTTCCATGAGATGATCTTCATTTATAAGATTTAGGTGTTGGGATTTCCTGATGGTTCAATTGTCGTTGAGTGCCATCTGCAATGTCTTCCTCTATTCTCTTGGATCTGAGAGCCTTTTTTGAGGGTCTTCCTCTTTTAGAGTTGCTTCCAAAGTCTACTATTCTTCTAGTAGATGATCTAGTGGTTCTGGATGTTGAAGTTTCCTAGTTGTCAATTTTCTTCTTTTTTCATGATAGAGTGAATCTGGGATCTTTTCAAATCCTTTCATTCTCTTCTTTTTCTTAGAAATGACCTCTGTAAATCCAGAATTTAGCTCCAGGTCTTCCTCATAGAGGATGTTTTCTCTGAGTGGCGTTACTTCCCCCTCCTCTTTCTCTCCTACTTATTGACAGGTTGTAAATTTGTTGATTTGATGTTGGATATGGGGTTCTCACTTTTAGAAATTTTCTATATTGAATCATTGGTTCCATGTTTTCTTTTTCCTCATCCAAAATTTCCTTAATGATGAACAGAGGATTCGGTTGATCTATCTCAGCTACTTTAGTTTCATTATGAGTTTCCACAAACTAAGCTAGCTCTTTAGAGAGAATATTTACTTTCACTGTTCCCTTTTTCTCATCAACCTCCAAAACCACCTTTACTGAGGTTTTCATATCTAAATCTTCTTTGGTGGTTGTGGGTACTCCTAGTGAAGCTGCCTTGGAGTTTTAGTCGCCAAGGCTTCCTACAGACCAGAGGTTTTCTGATTGGAGTTATGAACCCCTTTTTTCCTTTCTTCTTATAGTTCCACTTAGGATGGTTGAGGTTTTTTCTTCCCTCTCGCTATGATCAGGTTCCGCTTCTATCATCCTAGCTTCTGTTTCTGATTTGAATCTCCTTCATTTTTTCATTCTTGCTTTTTGAATCCTCTTGGGAGATGATTTGATATGCTAAATACACTAATCCATCTATATATTTATAAACTTCTCAAATTCAATTACGATTCTAATGACATGCAAGCTAACACAAAAATGAGTAGGGAAACTAATAAGAAAACCACAATCCACTTAGACACACACATATAAAAGGGGTCGAAGGGCACTGCCTCAAAACAATACACTACACATTTTTGTGACCCCAAACCATATAGTGTGCATTTCGTGAAGGACTTAGTGTTTAGGGAAACAAGGGGAAAGAGAGTAAATGAGGGGGGAAAGGCAGGGGGAATGACTATAATTAAAGAAAATTCATCAATAAGAACCTAAAGAACAACACAATTTTATGACTAATAAATACCACCAAATTTAGATATATACCCTAACACCCATAAATAATAATAATAAAAAAATTAACATTACAAAATAAGTCAAATTGCTAAAACCACTTAAAATTTTGTATTGAAAAGTACACTTTTATTAATGTAAACAAGAGATATACAATGTTAATTATACAAAAGATGGGTGGAAAGAGTCACACTCCAAAATTCTAATCACATCGAGACCAGCTAGGCCTCGAAGGAGACCAATTACATAAAAACACAATAAAAGTGTGTTAATATATCAAAAAGAGAGAGAATCATTTTGAAGTGACCTGAGCAATATTTTTCATTGACCACAACAAGCATTTTTATTGCATGAATTCATCGTCTTCTATAGGGAAAGGGCGATGGGAAGGACTAAGGAGATATTTTTGGGCAAAGGAAAGTTGGTTTTCTTCCATGAATGACACCTCTAGTAACTAGAGGGAAAATACACTAAGTGGGTATTTTAAGGTAACAACCGAGGCAATAGCGGAGAGCGAGATGGAGTTAGACCATGTTGCATCTAACACTTTACTAAGTTAGGTGTGTTAGCACTTCACTTAGACAAATGTCTAAGTGCTCACTTAAGCGCACGAGACCTACCGATTTCCTTATCTATCTCACTTGTCAAGATGTGGGTCTTGCACTTAACCATTATCATAGATGAAATATAACAACACAATATAACAAAGTCAACATGTAACAACAAAGTTGATCATTCATGCAGATAGAACATTAATAATAGAAAATGATTCTCATTACACCATTCACATATCTACTAAATTTGGAAATCCATACACATTTTTCCATTACAAGAACATAATCAATTCTAGTACATACTTCAAAACATACTTATAGCCAAATACAAACCATGCATGCATGACAAACTATGCACGACTCTAAGACTACTTAGATCGGAACTCTTTTCAAGACTCTCCATTTATCACTCTATGTGTGTATATCTTTTATAAAGGAACACAACACCTATTTATACATGGTGGGAACTTGTCCTTCACCGCTTACATGCTTTAATCCTAATAATAAACATCCTAAATATAGGATACATGCCCTTAGACTCCTTTAATTCCAAACTATGTTATAAATAGCTCAATCACTTCCACGTTTGTGTCCTATATTTGGCTCTTTTTATGCATAGTTATTATTATTGTGCATGTTCTTTTATCCTTGATCGAGTGCTTTTCCCTTTCTAAGTCTATTTCAGGTTGTCTTTCCAGTCAACCATGCTAATTCTGATTTTTCCTATTTTTATTCCATTTTGTAATCTAGATATGTCATGTGGTCTATCTTTACATTATTCAGATGTTTGCATACCGATGTCTCTTTACTCCTTGTGTGCTCCTTCGTGCACTAACTTAAGCTTGCATTATTTCCTATCATCATGTATACTACCATGCATTCCTTCCCCGACCTCTTGATGCTTCTTTGTAGAGTTATGTGTACCCTCCTACGCATAGTCTATAGCCTCCACACATGGCTTGTTGGCTTAGCCACTTTCTCTAATCAACATTACCCCACACTAGGAGTTTTATTTTCCTAAGAAATATAAGGAATCAAAGGAGTCTTCATAGAATACATTCCTGAAAGAATACTTTGAAAGAATCTTTAAGAATAAAGAATATGGGAAATTACCCATATGAATCAAAGAATGAATAATGTTTCCTCCATGCATATCAAAATTAAATCTTGTTGTGATGGTAGGAATTCAGGGAACTCTCGAGGTTGTCCATGTTTTCCAAATGCTTCCACCCTTCAATCTCCTTAACTTCCTTCTCTGGAGTTATCTCAAAAATCTCTAGAATCTTATCCAAAGTTATTTACTCAATCTTTTCTTGCAGTTCTTTTATTTGTAGTGCCCACATTTTACACACGCAATTACAACGGTAAAAATAAGGATAATTTTTTTGACTTACATTGCTCACTACACACAACACAAACAAGGGCTCTAATAATGAAACTCACTGCGCATACAAAAATTACATAAGTCATCGAATCACATGATACATGGAAACAACATAGGCATGTCGATGCCTCACTTTTCCCAATGAATGGTTACTAAGAACTGCCCCAACCACAAAATGAAGACTGAAGGATGGCCAAAACCACAACACATCTTTTCTTTAATTGTATTTTAGTTACAATTAACATTCTAAGAACATTATTGTACAAGGATAAATTCCTCATTTTCCACCTACAGAAACTTTAAGTTCATTCTACATTTAATTTATAGTTTGACCATTTTAAGTTAGCTTCTTATTCTTTACAAAACTTTCCATAACTTGCATACTTATTTGGCATAATTCGAATGCATATAAAATACTTAATTATCTTTTCTTATGTTAAGAATCTTCTTCTCAAACATATATTCAATGTCTACCTTTTTACTCTTACAACTCATGTGAATGTGACTTGGTGTCCATATACGATATTAGGATTTAATTGAGATTTAAATACAAGATAGCTTTTACCACCAAACATTCCTCGATCACAGATAGTTATTTCCCTACCATAGTTATTCCAATTCAATGACTTGAGGAATTCCACTTTGATTTATATAAGTATTTTTCTTTCTCGAAGGTTGATCACACCAAGGCAATTCATATTCTTTGAAACAAAAGAATATATTTAATTGAGTTATAAGGTCTTCAAGAGTGGCATTATTCCAAACCTCAAATCCCATTTTTACTCTTATATGCTTTATTTTCTACGTCACGTTATGGCCTTATTACTAGCATTGTCTTGCAAAAGGAGTTACGAAATGGTTTTCCTAACCTCTTGAAGACATACATGATTAGGAGACTTGAAGCTACACACGAACCCTAAGTTAACATCCAAATCAACTGAGTTTTAGATTAATTCCAACTTCACCTAAGGGTCTACCCCTCAATTATAAATGAGGTTTAAGCGAGAGGAAAAATTTATGCTAAACCACCTTGGAAGGGGTCAAGGTGTTATGTTGAGAGAAACCAAGGTAACACATTTAGCTGAGCGGAGCTAAGGGGTTCATTAACAAGAGTTTAAGACCTGGAATAACTAAGTCACAACCTCCATCCATGTCATCTGGATCCAACAGGGTTTTCACTTGATGAAGAAATTTAATTTTAAATCTATCTTTGGATGACAAGGTAGTCCACTAGGATACAAAGGAGAAGTTAGCTCTACACACTCCAAGAAAAGTTTGACTGTGTCACTCCTATCAGATGGGTTTATGACAATGTCACTAAGCATACGGACTAAGATGATAACCCATTCTTGGGCTCTTATTTACTCAACTAGGAGGTTCCATCGAGTGCAGAGTTTAAGTTCATTCTATGGTTTTCAATGTCGTCTATGGTAAGGAAAATCACACATGAAAAACAAGTTATGTCTCGGTATTGAACAAGGGTAGAGTGTTTCAATTCAATTCTCTTTATTACATTTACAAAGTATGAATGCACAAGATGACTCATTAATCATTTATTGAGCACTAAATATGCACTACAAGATATTACTTCAAATTTATTTACCTTATATAAGTATTAGACCTTTTTACTAGGTGTACTATGAATCAAAATTGAACCTAAGATTAAATGCACATTTCATAGATGTCCTTGAAACCAACATCTCATACATATCAACAAATTATTAAATATAACTTGAACTGGAACATGAGACTACATTATACATTTATTCATTTAACAAAGAACTATATAAATTACAATGATGATAATTCATGAATTTCACATCACCTTTTTGTCATCATTCTTTCATCCTACAAACCACGTGAGCATGATATCGGGCGATAATTATTTGGGCATGGCATCCACCTAATCTAACATAATTATCATTTTTCAATTTTCCCATTTACATATAATAATAATTACAATTTGCAAGCAAGAGAAAAAAGTTTAGAGACATGTATTCATGCATTTCATTTCACTTCATTTTCAGTAACCCAAGAGAGAGAAAGAGAAGGGAAGAGAGAGAAAACACCGTTTTTGTCAAAAGTTCTAATTCACACAACAAGTTACACTATAGAGTTTTAAACAGTTATTTGCATGCGTTAAAAGTTTCCCACGGTGGTTGGAAAATCCGGCGAGGGCCCCACAACTTTCTATTTTTACATTTTCTTACTAGCTATAAAAACGTTCAAAATGGGCTCAAAGGCTAAGAAACCGCTTCAAGAAAATTTATCTTCTGATGACAACGCATACCACAATTAACTTTCTACATGTCCCCAGATATACCAAGAGTTCATAAGAACAGCGAGAATTGGGAAAAAGTGAGCGGTTTGCGTTTGGCGGCTATTTTCCAAGGCTCTTTCTGTCGTAGTTGACCCGATTGTAAATGGACCAAAAGATTAGCTCGAGGGCTCGAGAAAACCACTTCCAAAATGGCGTTGGAGGGATGATCACACAACAAGACACTTCCTACAAGTTCCCCTATATAAGGAGAATTCATCGAGTCGTGCGGGTGAGAACTAGAAAACCATTTTCAAACGGCGACAAGTTTTCTGGAGCGACAAGTCAAAAATTGGTCTAGTTTGACCTCAAACTATGATCGAAGGCCTCTAAAATGGCTTTGCCAAACTATCCGAGAAATTTTTCCCTAAGCTGAAAGTTCCATGCAATTTTCTAGTAAGAACACTGGAGGTTTGCGAAAACAGATAATAATTTCTCTATCAGGGTTTCAAATGGCGGAAAAGCCAACTTTATAGTTTTAACAACTTTCTACTGCATAAATTAGTGCAACAGGGGCTCCTATAAGAGCGTCAAACGGATCACATATGTTCGTTTGGGGTTGATCTAAAGGTCAAGGTGACTCCTCGCATACCAAGGTACATGAATGAAGCTTAACATCTCATTTGCAGGAGTTACTGAAGGGTACTTAGTGAGCCTCAGAAAATGCAAAAATTAACTATTTAAATAGGAGAAGGTCAACATTATTACTCTGGAAGTCAATTTCATCCGTCGATAAAACAATGTTGTAGTGATTCAGATTGGGTAGGAAGTTTTCTACATCACCTCAGAATGAGGGTGGAAGTTCATGGTTTAATGCAAACGAGTTATTTTGACTACGTGAGTTACGACACAACAATTCATTGTTTTGCAACGAGTTGATATAAACAATTAACTGTATTATAATCCTAATATTTTAAAATTCTATTAAGTTACAAATGAGAACTAAAACACGATAATTATGAGAGGTAAGGGGAGATGAACCATGCACTGGAGGAGCGAAGTTAGTCAAACCCGTGAGCTTGGCCTCAAATCTCGCTTAGGAACTTTGTCGACCATTTCACGAGCCTCGATCTAACCTCCACAACATCACACAAACTTCCCGATCACTTAAAGTTTTTCCAATGAATAAGTTGTCCATTATGTTCGACAATTTTATAGGGTCTACACAAGGCTCCATTCTTGCACCCGGCCGAGAGAATGTTGGCAGACGAGAGAGGCTCTACACCCACGAGTGTAGTTGATTGAAATTTTCTAAAGCCTTTTTTAACAAATCCATTATGTGCATATCCTGAAATCATGGCATTCCATGAGACAACATTTCTTTGAGGCATTCTATCAAACAGTTCACACACCTTTTCAACAAATCCATTTTGTGCATATCCTGCAATCATGGTACTCCAACTACAAAACAGGTAAAAAAAAATCCCCATTTTCAATCCCAATGTCAATCATCCAGCCCCAAACACAAGGGGGAATCCTAATCTCTCGCAGCAAAGAGGAGATGGTGCAAATCAAAACCTAAAACAATTAAGACTACCATGACTGGACCTTGTTCCCTCGAGTAACAACTCAAGCACTGACCCGACCTCACACATATCCCCATTTTGGCATAGATTGGGAGGAAGCTAGCAAGGTGAAAGAAAATCAGATTTCCAATATGCTTTGCTGGACATCCTTACCAAGCATTTGCCAGTGTAACTATAACATCGACAAAAATTGTTTGTCTTTTATGCGCTATTAAAATCCCACGCAAGTTCAAGAACTCATTTTTGACACGAGTTTGGGAGAATCTTTGTGTGAGCCAAGACCATGGAATTCCATGAGATGACATCTGGTGAGGCATTTCTTTGAATAAACATAAGACACCCATAAGCAAATAGATTCATGCAAAATCATGCGACCAAAGCATCACATGAAACCTCGGTTCCTTCAGCATTCTAGCCCAACAAAGACATGTACCCTACTCCAAACTCTAATCCCTAGACGTGATGCGGAAGGATGAGACAAAAATCCTTTGGTTTTGGTTTGCTTCCACCCACAAATCTGACTCGTGTTTTGCATTGTCACCACCCCCAACTCACCCATTCCAAAAAGCCTAAGAGATAACTTGAAAATTTTAGATTTTTTTTTAAATCTTGAAGTGCCAAAACATTAAAAAACACTTTTATTATTTTATACCTAAAAAAAAGTTGAGAAAGGCTTTAAGGTGGGAAAAATATCACATCGAACTGAGTTTAAAAAGTGGTATTTATAAAATTGAGGTCTTGTATGGGGCCCCGTACACTTAGGTGAAATAGGTAGGTCCATTTAAACTATGGTAAAAGAGCATGCCACAAACATCCACCTTGAAGGAAAAAGAAAAATTGGCATTAGCTGAAGACTCCTGTAAAACTAAGCACTCTATTCACATCAAGGATGCCAAGGTTGTGGCTATGGAGAAACACTTTTACAAGCATCAATTGGGAGAGGTGGTTGACATTGGCGTGTATATTCAAAATTGAATAGGAATGATGGTTTGCTTTGAGTCATGGTTGGAGACCCATCATAAACAAATTAAGGGAGAACCCCTCAGTTTAGTATATGAGCATTTCATGTTTTAAAGGTAGTAGGTTACAAAATAATATTAAATTTTTAACAGCTAATTTTGCATTTAATATGTCTCCTATTGTGAGCCCAATGGGCATCTTGTACTACACTAGAGTTATCTATAGCATAATCAAAAAATCAAATAGGGATGATGATTTGGGTTTTAGTTATGCTTGGAAACCCATCATCAATAAGTTAAGGTTGAACCAGGTAAGATTGAAACCACGCCCTAGCGATTCTCGAGGTCCGGGACTCAAAGAAAAATGTGGCATCTGAGAAGGCAACGAGAATAAGGGGGCACTACATTATCATGATATCCCAATCCAAGGTGAGACCCTCCATACCATCCATATTTGCATCACCAAAGGTTTTACTTCCTTAATCCTCTCTTCACTTGTGTCACATTTGGCCTTTATCATTTCCCCCTTTGCTGTAACTTCTTGTATCACCTTCTCATGATTAAATTTATTCATCTTCATTATGGCTTGAAATTTCTTTAATGCCACATCATCTTCCATGGTGCACACGTTTGGGATTACTTTGCAAAATCTTGAAAATTATCAAAAATATTCTTGGCCTTTTGCATGGCCTCCTTTATCTCTATGATAAGTGCCACATATTCTTCAATCTTATTCTTTACCTTCTCCTTATTCATCTTTGCCAAATATTTTATTTTAGGCCTCGGCCCACTATTCACTTTGATCATAAACAAGCATACTAGATCCTCTAAATATCCCATTTATATACTATGGTCTAGTTTGGCATGTGCTACCAAACATGGGAACATTCACATGATATTATTTACAATACCACCCGCCTTATTATATGCATCATCGGTCCTCTTATTTTCATCAATCAACTCCTTGGTGATATCATGACTCTTTCTCGTCTTTCCATTATATATCCTTTTGTATTCTTTGATCATGGCCACTTTATCAATATTCCTCCTAACTTTAATGACCATATTGTTTAGAGCATTGCTCGCCTATTCATTTGAGATCTCTGGCTGAGTCTATTACAAGGAATTCCATTCCTAGTTTCTTTTTCCAGATTTCGTCTCTAAAATTTACTCTTTCTTACCTCAAACTCGTGCTCCTCCATATGAGTTTTGTATGCTCCAAGAGAGCATACTCCTTGTGTGTAAAAAGGGCCTTGACCTTAATAAACACTACCTAATATAATAGGTCATCTGTCGATACTTGAAGTCTAGAATTTGGCCCTTAGGATATTTTTCAGGTCATTAAGGTAGGACATTTGGGGTATCGGAGGAGCTCTTTGTTTTCTCCCTCCAATGTGATACTTCTGGGTCTCTTGCGTAACATTGAATTACGCATGGTTTTTCCCTCGTTGGTACCTTGGTTTTCCCAAGACATTTTTATTTATCTTCCTTGTACCCTTCTTCCTCCTCTTGCATAGGATCTTCTTTGTCTTGGTCCTTTTCTTCATGCACAGTGCTCTTCCTTGTGTTCCTCCTTGTGAAATTATTCATGGTGAAGGCCTTCATCATGTTCCTTCACCTCTTCTTCCTAACCATGCTCCATGTGCACGGTCCCTCTTGTATTGGCTTCTCTTCACCTTCCTCATCTGGATTATAAACAATACGGGGTCTTCTTCCCCGTGATGTGCTCACCTTTTCTTCTTCTTCAATCTGGGTTTCTTTATGTGTGTCTAAAGTGCTTTCCTCCTAGTTACATGCTATCATATTCTTCCTCTTTATATGATCTAAATTCTCTTGTTAAATATTCCTCCTCTTCTAAAGTGTTCTCACACTGTCTCTTAGAGATCTTTACGTTTACCATAGGTGCTTGTGAATTTTCAGTCTTGCACCTCAATGATCTTCCCATTCTTCAACTTCATAGGTAAATGTATACCATCCATGTTTCCTTTCCTACCACCAAGGTTACAATGGGGTTAAGGTCCATACTATATGTTTCCATTATATCAAGATACGGTGCCTTGGATTTATAACCATACTTCTTGTTACGCAATGTGTGGTAGTTTGAGTCTACCCTACCTACATTAAATTTCAATGGTTTGCACGTCAATATCCTATTCATTGTCACTCTTAAAGTACCTCGTGGTGAACAAAATTGGAATTTTACACCATGGCCCCATCTCTCCATTACTTAACAAGAATATTTTAAGGTAGAAATAGTGCAACATAGTAAACTCTGCACTGATCACCAAAACTAATGGCAACTCCCGAGGCACACACCATTTATTCTCAAAGGAATCGTACATTATTTTGTACCATTTTTCTAGGAACTCCTTGTAGGGATTAGAGATCACACCTCACATGTATACTTGGTGAACCGCTTCACTTTGGTGACTTATTTTCAATGGCATGCTCCCACATGTAATCCTAAGGACCATTTCATATGCCTATTTCCCATAATTCTATCAACAAAATAATACAACCCCGGGTAATATTCTCTCCATTTTACACTTGGAACTTTACCTCCTCTATGATTCCTTCAAGTGATGTTGTATTGAGCCTTCGCACCATCTTATGTGTGATATGCAAGAAATTTTTTATTTACCTCTATCTATCTTTCGAGACACCCAGATTTACAACTTACCAAGCACGTAGCCGCTCGGTCACTGGGTTGGTTATCTTAACAATGTTGAATTTTTGACTCCCCATTTAATACTATAACTTCAATGGTGTGGCTTATATGACTTCCTCATCACACAAGTCTAAAGATATCTCTTTACCACAAGCATGTAACCCAATTACCTTATGAAGGAGTTGTGTAGTCAAATGCATCCTCCTTCCGGTGAAATAAAAATAATCTTTGTGTACCTCTTGACATAAGACATTGTACACATGCCCGGGATTTCCAAAGTAAGGTAACTCAAATAACTACTATACTCCCATAGTTTCCAAGGCCTCGCACACACATTGTCATCCGAAACTACTTGTTCCTCTGCGATCCTTTAGATCAATTCGCACCACATCATTTCTAATGTCCATATCATGATCTTGCATGTAGTGGTTGTACTCATTGATCTTGTAATTACAGAGTTTTGACTCTAATGGCTTACCTACAATCAATTTATGGGGGTATTGAATTTTGGAGAACTATTCTTCAAGTGATTCCTTTGTGGGCTTCTTATTTTTAGTTCTGTTTTTTTGGTGTCATTATACCTTCAATATCACACTTGGACCTATTAATTATGTGCCTTAAATGCCAAAAATCAAACCCTTGTTTTCTCAAATCGTACATGTGATGTTTTGATCCTTGCCCTCATTCAATCCAACTCTATGTCATAACTCCACCTGCAAATTATTGTTCCTAACTCTTTTCTTCACCTTCAACCCTATCTTGTTTCCTTGCCTCCAAATCCTTTTCTCCTAGCTTCCACTTCAAAGTAGCTCTCTACCATCGGGGTTTTATACATTCTCTCTTCACTTCGATTAGCTATGGTTCTCACTTCATTCACAATTTTTCTCTGGTTTACTCTTCACACTTCGCACTTGTCACAATTGAGATCTTTTATGCACTAGTTCTTCAAAGAAAGGTAAGAATTATTTCCACTCTTTGTTCCTTTATAGATTTTATAATTTTTGACTATATTAATTGCACTCACCTACCACCATTCCCCAGCTTTAATGTTTTTTTTATTTTCCCACATTTTTTCACCTATTTCTAGCTTAAAGGACATCTTTCACGCACGATAGTTCATAACCTTCTAGCATTCTACTACTTCCCAACTACGAGATCCTCTTGTGTGAATTTTCTTTTCTTGAGACATATCCTTCTATGTCACTTGCCAAGTATTTTACCTTTACGTCACCTCCTTCACATTATAATGTGTTCAACTTCATTCATGTGGCTTTTTATGTGAGAAATTTCATCAACTTTAAGAACATTCAAATTGTACCTTCTAATAAGGAAACTTTTTTCATGCACCATTACATGTTTCCGTCACACACCATTATCTCATCCCCGTCACATGTATTTAATAGCCCTCATTAAGTATTATCCTCCTATTGTTTTCATCAAATACTTTTACCTTCTTACCCCACAATAAAAAAATATGCAGTCCTCTGCGCATTAGTCTAAAATAGATTGATTAGCATCTACGTGTGAACATACTTATTAAAACAAAACAAAAAAACAAAACATAAGGGAAACCTAAGATAAATGGCAATACGACCTTATTACAAACAAAAATAAGCTTATTTATAGTAGGGCTTTAGCCTACTCCCATTGAAGTAACTAGGCAACATGGTGTCATCTAGTGCCTACAATCGACAAGCACACGATTCTAATATCTTAGTTCTCGAAATGGTCCCAACCAATGCACTTTAAGTTTCCTTCGGTTCTACGTGTAAAATTGTTGGCATGGTGTCCTATTAGATGTTATCATTTATTCAAACCCACATTAATGAAAAATTGAATATTGAATGATTATTTCATGATGATGTATGAGATGCTAACATATTGTTTCGTGTTTTAAGATGCTACAAAGGGATTCAAAGTGATGTATATTTACTCTTAAGCAAGCCCATACATGTGCCTAGGAGGTGTTGCTTGGTAGTGTGAGATTATTGGTTACTTGGGAAGCATTTTGGAATGTTAGATATCATGATTTGAGATTTCTTGAGCACTCACAATATTGGCATAGTGTAGATACAAGTGGTTCTCCATTTTAATGGTGCTCTTTCGGAAAGGGTATGGTAGTTTGGAGGTGTGATAGAGTGTATTGATTCATTTGGTCTCATAGATTCATTCTATCTAGTATATCATGTCATATGAGGTATGTTTAGGCTATTTTCAGAAGTTTCTTGTTTAGTTATTGCATTTTTCAAATTGGTCCAAGTTATTACTATGAGGTTCTAGCATCCAAACATAGATAAGTCTTACTGAATGGAGAGATTGGGCCATGGAATTAATTTTCTGATGATTTGATATGTTATAGGGATGATTCATAGTTCTCTCAAAAAAATTAGGTGTCCATGTTGTGTGCTTTTCCATACATGACTTGTTTTGTGAGACAGGGTTAAGAAAAGGTGAAAATCAATCTTGAATTTGAACTTCTCGATGCTCCTTTTGAATAATGTGCTTTGCATGGAACCTTGTGGATCAGGGATGATTCTAAGGTGATTTTAGAATTTTCACATAAATAATGAGGTCATTTTATCGTCATGTTTTTATGTATGAATGTTAAGAAGGTAAAGAGGTCAAAACCCTAGTTAAACCATACCTATGAGTAGTTTGCAAAAGATGGAGTATAATCACCCCATTTTGATCACAAGTGAAAAATTGATGATTAGATGTTGTAGAGGTCTCCTTAGTATTTCAAGAAAGGTATAATTGAGCATGTGACCATAGGTGGACACCACCTTAAAATGCCACGACTTTCAAAGAGTTTCGCTTTAAGGAGAAAGTTTCTAGTGAGGAATGACCTAAAGTGGAATTGTGTGATTTATGTGATTTTTTTATATCAATGGAATTTTAATGAATTTTTTTTAGGTTCAAGAGGTTTTGAGGCTCAAGCAAGTTGATTCTTGATTGGTCAAAGGGCAATTTTGGGGTCTCAAATAGCATGGTCCAGTGTTTTTGCCATAACTTGAGCTACAGGTGGACTCTAAGATGATTCAAGTTTTATTAGAAATTAGATTAAGATATATTTCCATTGATATATGGATTTAATAATTATTATGTCATGTGATATGGTTTCTAGGGCATTCTTTCAGCAAGAATATTTTTTGCAGTTCAAGACATAATTTGTGTGTGTGTGTTAGTTTTATGTTGTTTGAAGCATGATATGGATTGGGTGATGCTTAATATAACATGTAATGTGAAGAGGGATGAATTGGGAATATAATGAATCTATTTTTAGGTATTGAATTCATGTATATTTGATTTTATGAGATAAACTTTGGAAATATATTTTTGGCAGGTTGATTTGGTGAAGGAAAATCTTTCTTTGGTTTGAAGTGAAAGATGTTTCATGACTTCTAACATGCTTAGAAGTGTTATAAAGGTTATCATATTTATTTTTATTGGTCACATGTCATATTTTGTTTTATTAGAATTCATTTGGTGGCATTATTAAGTTTCCAGGGTGTTGAAGGGTGAAGGAAACAATTGTTTTGAAGATTGTAAAGGAAATTGGGCCCAATAAATGAAATAATTTGATTGGTTGATATTAATTATGACCATTTATGAATTTTTATGATATTTAAATCATTTATAAGGGTTCATAGGTCATGAAAAATTATGGTACTAATGTTAGGTCATTTTTAAGAATGTGCCTATGGGGTTTTGAGCCATTTTTGGCACATGTATTGAGGATTTCTCAGCTGGTGACCTACTTGGGTCATATGTAACTATTTTAATTAAAATTTATGAATTTTATAGAGTTTTATGGGTCACAATTATCATGAGGGACCGACCTCATTTGGTTTGGAAGGAAGAAAAGCATATTTAAGTGCTTGTTTGGTTCATTTTTGAACTAGTGCTCTTGAAGGGTGTGAAACCTAGAAAGATATATTTTGCAGGTATGTGAGCATGTTTTTAAGTCTGATTAAGATAATTACATGTTGAGGAAGATAAAATAGCATGAGAGAAAGAATATAGAGCAAATAAAAGTTAAGAAATAACAAGAGTATGAGAGATATAAGACCTAGTGTATGAACTAGGGTTTGTGAGTTGAATAAGTGATCTCCATCAGTTGTGGAAGCAGAAAAATTAGAGATCAAACATATTCAAGTAGATGATTTGGTTCTTGGTCATCCTTAGGTGGTTGTAGCCTCCTTATGGAGTTGGTACTTCACTAAATTAGGGGTTGGTGCTCCTTTTAGGGTTGGTGCTTTACTAAACTAGGGTTGTTTCTCCTTGTGGGGTTGGTACTTCACTAAATTTTAAGCATGAAAATATAATGTTTATGTTTCAGTGTTTTTTCTTCCCCATGAGGGTTTCCCACTTAAATATTGTGTCTATGAGCTCTCTTTCATGTGTTGTGGTTCATTGTTGATATTGTGCACATTTATTATGCTATGGTTGAATGTATGTGAATGGATAAATGATGTTACTTGTTGATTCTAATGGTAAATGAAGTAAGAAATTTGTAGGACTAATTCACTCCCCCTCTCAGTCTCTTATGCTTCTAAAAATTGGTATCAGAGTGGGTCCTTGAGAAGCAAGCCTAATCACTTGAAGGAGATCCTCTGAAGCACAAATGGGTAAGTCAACTGATATTTGGAGAATAAAGTATGAGATTGTTGAGTCTTTGGTTTTTGGAAAACAAGAGGTAATGAGTGAAATGGATAAAGATCATGATCTAGCTATCAAGGATTTGAAATCTTAAGTGGAGAAGATGTCTAATTCCCTAAAGGAGAAAGAGGAAGCATGTTCCAGGTATGAAGAAAAATTGAAATCTCTTGAATCAGATTTGGAGAGTGCATCTAGTAGGTTGAGGATGTATGAGAATCTTAAAAGATATCCAAATATCTTGATGGAATTCTAGAAGGTCAAAAGGCCACAAGTGACAAAACTGGCCTAGGGTTTGAAGGAGTACATGTGAAGATTGATGGAGAAGCTGGTCCAAGTTCAAAATCAGATGTAAAGGTGACTAAGAGGACTTATTTTAGGAGGTCTAATCCCATTATAAAACCTAATGCTATGAGATATGGCTCTACATTCAATGGTTATTGCTTTGTTTGTCATGGTTTTGGTCATAGAGCTAGAGATTGCAAGAAAAGGCCTTTTGAGAATGGTGTAGGTTTCTTCAAGGGTGAATGTTACTCATGTTGTGAGTATGGGCATAGAGCTAAAGATTGTGGATGGAATTTTAGTGTGTTTGAGCCAATAAAGAAGAAACATGATGTTGTATCAAGGACACATTACTAGAATTTGTGGAACGCCAAGAGTTGTTAACATGTTTTAAGCATTAAATGAAAGGTATCTCGAAAGGAAAGTTAGTCAAATGTATCAACCCAAGACTGTTATATCATATTCAAAGGAAAAGAAGAAGGATGATCTAGTGAAGGTGGTCAAGAAGTCTGAATCTTAGCCCATCATGTAGATTTTAAAGGATGATAGAGATACCAAGATAGAAAATTATGAAAACTCAAAAGAGTATGCTTTCTTAAGTTCAAGAAGAGCACATGTGTCTAATGGTTTTCAAGTTTTTGTGCAAGATAAATTGAAGAAACTTGGTCTTTGGGACACCACTAAAGTTGTAAGATATGGAAAGTGACTCTTCCCCTATTTTCATGAGTTCTTATATCAAATAGGTGTCTGATTTCTGTCATATCATGTTGTGAAAAGTGTATTCATACTATTTATTATGATATATATGTCAAGATAAGATGTTCCTATATCTCCAAAAGTCCATGTGTTTAATATTTGAGTTCTCATCATGTATATAAGTCCTAATGAATGTGTTTCGAATGTCATCACGAAGTCTTGCTAAAAGAAAGTCAAGATCGTCATAAGGTCTATATCAAAAGATGTCTTTGGTGATTAATTTTTTACCTAAAAGGTTGAAGTAGTCTATGTATAATATCTCAAGGTGTATGATTCATCTATTTGAGTCTAAATGGTCATGTTATCTCTTCATTAGATTGTTTTCTCTCTTTCAAAAGTGTGTTAATGAGATTTATGTTATGAGAAAGAGTGTAATATCTATCATCAACTTATAAAATGGTGTAGGTATTGAGTCCATAAGATTGTTCTAATATCATTCATAGTCTAAAGGTCTACAATACTCCTTGTGTCATGAAAATAGAGTATAAGGTTATAAAAGTTTCAAACAGTTGATGTCTTGGTGTCACCCATCATTCTAATATGCCTTAAATCTATGTCATGATGGGAGAAGGTTCTCATACAGTAATCTCTTCAATAATTCTAAATGAAAATTGTGTCATAAATAATATCCTACATATGTGAAGTGGATTATCAATACATTTTAAAGTATGTTGAAAGTAAGAAGTAGCTAAGACAAGTAAAAATGCAATGTGAATGCTTCTAATTCACTATTATGAGAAATGCATAGTCCATGAGGATGATCCTTGAAGATGGAAAGTAAGAAACTATGTAAGGATTCTCTCGTATACCACTCCAAGTTATTGATCTAAGTTTGTGCAAAAATAATAAAGATGGTTACAAGTGAAGTCTCAATCCTATTAGTAGTATGCTTACTCCCAAGGGGAGTGTACAGATCTTAAAGGTAAAATTTGAAGCTTAGTGGATTAAATCAGTCTAAACAAGTGAGAAACATGTAAGCTATAGGTTCTTAATGTAAAAATGGTAGTATTGTTATGGTTTTCTCATAGGTGACAAAGTGTATGGTGATTTGTTAGGGTGAAATAAGCTTTCTATAGTTGTATCCCTCGCTACAAGGGTATGATAGATCTTCTAGGAGTTACTACAATCATACAAAGGTGTTAGAAGGAAGGATCTATGTTGTATGTTGAAGTTCACTCAAAGGGTCAGCAGAGGTATACAAAGCCATTTCAAGCATGGAAGAATGAAGTTCATCTAATAATGTGTACTTTGTTAAAGAGATAATCTCATAATTTGTAATAAGGAGACTAGTTAAACCAAGACTTCTTCAATAGGTGTGCTACAATGACTGAGGTATGATTCACATTTAGAATATGACTAAAACAAAAGGCTAAACCGCATTCACTATAGATTGTCTCTGTTATGAATGGTTATAGGAATAAACTGCTCACATCAAAGTATAAAGATGAAGTTCAAAATGATATTGTCCCCGGAGTCTCAAATTCATGCAAAAAAATTTCATACAAGTGTAGTTACGGAGAACATATAAATTTTTGGATCTAAGGTTTGTAATGACTTCATTATAAGGGAAATATATTGCTTCACTATGGATGAGCCTCAAGTTTATCTTAAACAATTGTTTTTGTATCTTTTATCAAGACAAAGGTTAGATGTATAGCATTTCAATCGGTTTCTCATTTTGGATGGGCCTCAAAGTGTTGAACTCTATATTGAGTGATTTCAAATCATAACTTGCAAGTTACTATTATGTTAAAGAGATGTGAAGGTTTTAATCTAAGAAACCCTTAAGGTGTTACGAAGAGTGTATGTTGACAAAATATAACATCCCCTCGAAGAAGATGATGTGCATTTTATCTCAGAAAATGGACAAGAGGTGTTTGAAAGATCAAGTAGCTTATAAAAATTTGTCTCCTCCGTGTGTGAGTCACAATCATTGCTTTATGAAGAAAGATGACAATATTAGAGAAAAGTGCTTTGCTACAAGTCGATAAAGCAAGATTAGATAGTATATCGTGCATAATGATGGAGGACTTAAGGTAAGCATAAGTCTATTTATCATATTTCAAGCATGAATGACTATTAAATGAAGTGTCGTAACACGTAAAATGATGAATATGTCATAGATACATCTAGTATGAAAAAAATTTGTTTGATAGGTTTATGTAAACTACCAAAAAAGTGTAAATGGATTGTCATGTGTGTTATTTTTAATCGAGTCATCATAATAGTCTAGCTACATTGTAAGGACCTATCAGTCCAAGAGCTAAATGTTCTATGTCAAAGTATGGTTATCATGTGCCTTCGTGATTCTATCAATGCAAGTAAAGGTTGTGAGGTCAAGATTTGTTCAAGGTCAATCTAAAAGGCATCATGAAAGTCTCATTTGGATAGGGAAGTCAACCTTGATTTTCCATCAGAAACTTATAGGTCTATAGAGTTAAGATATATGAATCAATGTATAAACCGAGATTTGAAAGCATATACCTTGAATGCCATAACATGGTATGTTAAAATCATGTCAAGTTTGAGCATCTAAGAAGGAAAATAGGACAAACTACAGGCTTGTATATGCCAAGTCTAGCATGATAGAAGGAAAAGTATTGCATATCAAAAGATCTTCCGGGTTTCTTAGGTTAAATAAGGTATGTGAGAACCTTGAATGACTATAGTGATAATAAATGTAATTTTATGTGCTTGTCAAGGCATGAATTTTTTTTTCACTCCAAAATAGCTTCCTACAGCTTTGAAGATCATATCTTATGCAAGGTAACAATAGTATTGAAGTACTAATGGAGTTTCTTAATCCTTTGTATGAGATTTCCATTTTGAATGCATCAGTGTAGTGTATATGGGTAATATGATCTAGTTTATGTCAACTTGTTGATTCCTTTACCTCAAGTGAAGACTAAGAACCATGCTATAGGAATAAGAGACAATGATCTAACTGGTAAGGAGTATGTTTTTCATTAATAATAGGGGGCTTAGTATAGTTCAATGTGTAAAATGATGGGGAGTACTTTGGTGATCCTTCATGAGAATTGCAATAATAATCTCTAGACCATTCAAAGTGAGAAAATGGAGATTTTTTCTTGTTCAAGCATGTAAAGGTATGCATTTTCTTTCCTCAGTTGGATATGACTCAAGAAGATTGAATAAGGAGTTTAGGTTCTAACAAAAATTGCAAAGGTGCTTTCTTATGCCCAGAATCAAGGAATATTACATGTTTTATGCTCATCCATTGGAGATAGAGGTCTTGAGCCCATGGAGGTTCATTTTTTTTTAGTCAAAGTTTTGTGGCCCGGTTGTAGGATGTTGAAACTTGTCAATTTTTCTCTAAAAGGATTGTTTAGGGCTTGAAAACAAAGGTATGGTATGAAGTGAAAGTGTATGCCTTGATTTACATGTTTTAGGCCTAAGAAAGGTGAAAATTGGTTAAGGATGAATGAATGAAAACATGATCAAGATGATGTAGATGCCTATTTTTGGGTATAGCACCTCTTAGTAATCTTATATGCACGTTAATTCGATTCTCGCATCTCTTTATCTTAAATTAAATAAAATCATATCTATTTACTCACATTATTTGATTGATTATCAATGGGCTCCTTATGGACCCATTTGATAAATCAATTTTTGGCATCATCCCCCATCTCTCACGAATTATTTAATTCATAATGCACCCATCCGACACCTTCTTTTTAAAATGAATTCTTTATCTCACCCCCATTTAAATCATGTCCCCTACTTTGCCTAATAAGTCAAACTATGGGACCCAAGTTGATCACATCATATCCCTAACTCAGGTTACTTTACTACACCCAGGTATCATCTAACCTATAGTTTAGACTCACATCTAAACTATAAATATGGGGTTTTCCCCTATATTTAGGGAGGGGGAGATTATTTCAAAGGGATATATAGATTTTTAAAGAAAGAATATATATTTTGAAGGAGGATATATTTATTTTTTTTTAAAGGAGAAAGCTCTGACAAGTGTCTCTTATCTTGCCATCTTGATGTCCGGTTCATTTCATAAACGTAACATAAGCTAAGTATTCTTGTTATTTTAGTTGCTTGTAATTTTTACTACTGTTCAAAATCTATTATTATCTTGTCAAACGGGGTTGACATCCTCCAAAGGAGTTGAAATCCTCTTGGAACTAGCACCATCCGGCAACCCCGCATATTGTGTTCTAATCTTATCTAATTTAATTTTCTTGATATCATGTATCTACTTTCTCTACGCCCGCATCATTCATCTCCATCTCCAAGGTACTAAGCCCTCAGATACTCGACGTGGTCTTGTGTTTCTTGATTACTCATACACTCACCTAGACATGTGAAGCAAGAAACGTGATCAACATTTGGCACGCCAGTGGGACTAGATCTAAGATCCGGTTGTTTCATTCATATTGTTCCTTTATTCATATCGTGTAGGTATTATAAACATACCGGTTCTCCTATGTCATAGTTTTCAAATATCTCGTGATAAATATTTCATCTTTGTGGACTCACGTTTTTGTAAGATTTGGTGTTATCTTCATCTCGTATCGAGGTTTGTGTCGCCTTTAAGGTAAGTACTATTCTTGTGTTTAACCGGCTTGGTATTTAGTTTCAAGTTTAGTTTTATTATTAAATACATAATCATACTCAAATAAAAATAAAAAAAATCATATGTTAGGTTCTACTCACATGGGGAACAAATCCAAACTAATCTTATTGTTTTGCTTTTAATTGTGATCTTAGTTGTATAATTGATATAATTTTTTTCCTTTAATGGCCTTTGTTTTGACCTAACAAAATATGTCTATATATTCATCTAGATCTTAATTTCTAATTATGTATAAATCTCGCATTTCAAAGCATACTATTCTACTGGTTACTTGTTTAACATATAATAATCTATAGTTATTAATTTTAAAACATAATAGATTTATATTGATTTATTTAAAAATAACAATTAAAAAAACATTATGAAAGAAATTAGAATTATATTATATTAAAAAAATGCCATTCAATATTGAAATGTAATCCACATCCATGGAATGTCAACACCATAGTTAATTATATATGTCTGTTTAGTTCTTGGTTTCATGTGATTCGCTTTATGTCACCACAAATGTAAAAAGTTTGTGTCCATGTGCAATAGGACCACCGTGGGCATACCTAAAAGTGAATAAAAAGTTTCTCAATAAAAAGGTTTGATAAGATATTGCTCCTCATTTCCTTTTCTGTCCCATTATTGTAGATATCTTATCATTTTTATATCTTTTCGGTCGATTATTTTGGGGTATAAGACATTAATAATTTAATTACTTTATAAGTATCCTTATCACTAGTTCACTATACAAATAAATGCAACATATACATTTATATTGTTTTGGTAGTATAGTTTATTGTTTAATAACATATTATTTCTTATTTATATTATTTCGTTAATCTATGATCATTGTTTTTAATATATAGTTCATTCTTATTTACCTTAGTATCTATTAAACTTTTATTAGGTTGATATTATTTAGTTAGCTTAATTTAGTTAGCAACTTAATTAATTTTTATTTTTATATTTTATTATTATTATTTAGAAATTCAGTTGTTCACTAGTTTATTTTGCTAATGTCTTATAAATATTGATGTGTAAGTGGTATTGGCTTAAGTTGTGTCATTACACATAAGTTAACTTTTTTCACCCAAAAATTAATTATTTAGAAATTTTTCGCAATATAATTAACTTGATTAGTTATTAAATTTATTTTCAATACACAAGGTCATTAGGACCATTATATTGCTTTTCTTATCTTGTCATATGCATGAATTAATTTTTTTATTTGCTTTTGTAGGTAAACTCCACGACCTTGCAACCATTAAATCACGTTGTCAAAGACCATTTTGTAAAACAAAACAAAAAAAAAACAACAAAAAAGAATATACTCATTTCTACTAGCCTCATCTCGCAACTCTAAATGGTGCCATTTCAGGGTACCCAGATGTTTCAGGCCACTAACTAGCACTTTCAAAATACATCACTATCAAACGCACTTAAATAACCACAATAAGCGATTCTCCAGGTGTTTCTCATTTTTCTCTATTTTCTCTTTTCTACATCAAATTTTCCCTTTCCCCGAGTGTTTGTATTCAAATGTCACATTTCATTTTGGTCTAAACCAAACCTTCGCATCCTACCGATCACATAGCTTAAGTAAAGGATTTAACTCTCTACATTTCACCTATCACACACTACCTAAAACTACACAAACATAATTTACACATGAAAACATTCCTCTCACCTAGTTAATCAATTGGGACTTAAACACCCAACACACAACCATCTCAGACATCTCCCAATCCATAACTACCGAAACTAGCGTTAGACTCCTTTAGGCACCTCTCTTACTTATTTTTCTTTTACGTTCACATCCTCTAAATTAATCATGAGGCTAAAAAAAATTCTACTTGATTTATTTGTCAACAACATACATAAACAAATGTTTCTTTACTTCACACCTATTGTCACTCTCTCCTAAATCAAGACAAATAAACAATATGCTTTATCCCATGATATTACTTCCTTTGACGATCTTACTCAACAAGATTCTAAACTCAAAACTACGTCGTTGGTCAGCCAATCTCTAGTCTCCATGGTCCCACCTCATGAGAACCATGTCATAAAAAATTCTCCCCACCTTGACACCAACCCTCCTATCCCCCATCAAGCCAATCTTCCTAAATCAATCGTACCACCATCTCGCTACTCCTCTGCAGATACATCCGAATCTCCTCCTAACCCCATATATGACTTCTTACTCCAAAAATATCCTATAATCTCTAAATCCTCCCAATCTCCTCAATTGGTGGATCGCATTCCACCCACATCCCTTTTTGTCAATTCTATTTCATCCGCCACTAGTATGCCCATCAAACAATCTCATCTTTTGAATACCTACATCCCTACCCATCCTATGCTCCAACAGTCTCAACCCCTTAACACACATATCCCCACTTATCGGCATGCCCCTATTGCTCAACACCAGCCTATGCCAGCAATCCCAACCTGTGACACATGTTAGTCCTTACCAAACAACTCCTCCAACATCTACATATCCACAAATTAATCAATTGTCTTATCAAACCATTCCGCAAACATCCTATTCACAAACTTATCAACCGATTTATCGACGCTTCACCAAAAACACACACACCCACAAACACATTAATCACCTTATCAAACTACCTTTCAAACCACACACCGATCCAATATCAACCTTACAATACCTCGACTAATTCAATTCATGCCTTAATGAATCGATTAGCTTGATTTAGAAACCCTTACCGTACATTCCCCTAAGAATCGCCAACACTAAAATTTTCCTCCGTAATTTCTATTTCATTAATGTATGTATTAGGAATATGATGTTGTTAAGTATAATTAGTAGTAGCGTCCGATAGAAGATAACAGCGCTGCCAGTACGACGTCGCCAATAATTTATAGTACGGTAGTAGTCAAAAGTACAATAGGAATGTTGTGGTAAAAAGTAAATATTTGTCATAAGTGCTCCTCATTAATGTTAAAATGTCAAAGTTGGGGTAAGTAGAGAAGTAGGGTCTACATGATTAGGAATTAGAAATATTATATTGATAATAAGGAAAAGGAGTGAGGTCATAAATATTTTGTGTATTTTATTTGTAAAAAGTCTAAAAATGTGGAACCCATGTGAAATGATAAGGTTTATCTTATCTTAAAAGATAAGCTTACATGTACAGATAAGAGTTAAGGTATGGAATATGATTCATCAGAGTGGATTTCTTATCCTATCTTAGAGATAAGATGGATAAGCCTAGAAGTCTATAAATAAAGAGGCCAACCCCCTCATTTAGCATAGAAGGAAGTAGTGAGAAATATTGTATGAGTAAGTGTGTAAAGGAAGCCATCATTTTGAAGGTGTGTTAAAGAAGCCATTAAGAGGTGTAATTGTGAAGTTTCTCCCATAGTTATTGTTAGAAGGCAAGTGAAGTCAGTAACACTTGAAGTACCTCATGGGTGAGATTGTAACAATTTCATGTTAATATTATAATTTACTCTGATATTTCAGATTTATCATCATTCCTTCTTATCCTAGTCTATGGTATTCTGTGTTATGTTTGTTGTTTTGTTTCAGATTACATCAACTAAACTAAAGCCCATGTGCATTAGTAAATAATCATAGCACGAGGAGTTCCCGGTGAAGAATTATCATAGTGCTTTGGATTGGTGATGACATTTTGGTTCCGCTTCAGGACCATTCCTCGTTGGTGGATTTTCTAGAGAGATATTCCCACTTAGTCAAAAAACATTTGGAGGGTAACCTTATTTTTACTGTGCATAGTAGTTACCATGGTAAAGTCACTTTTTGTCATGAATAGTATTTACCGCAGTAAAGTCACTTTTTTACCGTGAATAGTATTTACCACAAACTTCACTTTTTACTGTGAATAGTGTTTACCACAAAGTAAAGTCGGTTCCACGCAAAGAGTCAAGTTTTACCATAGTTTACCATGGTTATTTCTATTTTACCGTAGAAAGGTGTAAAGTCACTTTCTATTATAGTGATTCCAATTATTTGTGCACATAAGTCTTGTTGATTGTACTTGTGGGTTGGTGTTTCACAGTGGTTACTTTTGAAAATAGGGAAGATTCCTATTTTTTCAGCCCAATCTAATGAAGATGCTTCCTCTTTCATTCAAGAGTTTAAACGATCTTGTATTTGTAGTGGCATCATAAGAAGAGAACAATGGACAAAAACTTTTCCTACCTTTTTGGATGGATCAGACTTAGGTGGTTTGAAACACTAGGTGATAATGTGAAAAATTCATGGGATTTATTAACTGAAAGTTTTCTTGAAGAATTTGGTGAATAACGAAATATGCGAGATCTCATGATCGAGATCACAAAACTAGCCCAAGGAGAGAAGGAGAAGATAAGAGATTATCATGCTCGTGTTTTAGAGCTAAGGAGGAAGCTCGATGCCCAGATCCGAAAGGAAGGATTAGCAGATGGGTTGATGAATGGCGTGGATAATCTCCTCTATAAGCACTTCATTCTTGGGATGAAGCCATAAATAATACATTGAGTGAAGTATGACCGCCCGCCTACCATTGAACAAGCAAAGGAGATTGTAAGAAGGCAAGAAGAAAGCATGGAAGAGGAGCCCAAAGAAATTGTTGCTAAGGTAGAGCCTACACCAACACCTTTGGTCCAAAATCCACAACCACTCTCGGTGAGCACAAATCTTTCTCCTAGTACATCTACTGAGTATGAAGATCTGCTCAAGAAGATGGGTCGGTTAACTATTAATCTTCTTCAAGGAAAATAATTTAGTTCTCAGGGAGGAGATAGAGGTCCAAAAGAAATATTTATGAAGTTATATGTTATGGTTGTTATAAAAAGGGTCATTATAAGTATAATTGTCCAGATAGAGCTTCTACATCTGGGTAGGAAAGATAATGATAAAGGAAAAGCACCTGTGAATTCTTTTGATGTAGTAGATAAGAGCATAAATAATGAAGTAGATATGTTTGTAACAAAAAGAAAGAAAGAAAAAGATAATCAAGATGGAAATGATCCTAAGAAGATGAAAGGAGAAACTAGTAAGAAACATAGGAGAAGAAAGTTGGGTGTGC
This sequence comes from Taxus wallichiana var. yunnanensis, assembly GCA_018340775.1. Lineage (NCBI taxonomy): Eukaryota > Viridiplantae > Streptophyta > Pinopsida > Cupressales > Taxaceae > Taxus > Taxus wallichiana. The sequence continues at coordinate 109,838,158 of CM031241.1, read as the reverse complement.
AGGATTTTCTGATTTCACAGGGGCAAGGACCATACTCCATCTTGGAAGATCTGTCCAAAAGGCCTGCAAATATTACATATGGTCAACTCTTGGCTATGTCTTCTGAGAAGAGGCGGGAGTTGCAAAGTGGACTCAATGCTCGACGAAGGAAGGAGGTTGAGGTCCCTATTTTAGAGGCAGAGGCAGATCCCTATGCTCCACAAGCTGAGGTATTATGTAATGGTATTTCAATTCATGATGTCTTAGTTGATGGAGGTGCTGCAGCTTAATATAATGAATGAGTCTATAATAAATATGTTGGGTTTAAAATTGATCGCCCTCAACACTTATGTTAAGGTCATTAAATAAGGAAAAACTAAACCAAAAGGTGTAGTTTCAAATGTGGCAATATCTCATATGGGTGTTGTATGTGTGGTAGACTTTCGGGTGATGAAAAATGGTCTGTGCACTCCAATGTTGTTGGGAAGACCATGGCTAAGGAGAGTTCATGCAAGAAACTACCGGGATGAAATCTTCATGAAACTTGGACGTGGTAGAGAGAGGGTGAAGATAAACGTGATCCCTCGACATCATAAGGTAGAAACTTTCGATTCAAGTGATGAAATCGATGATTGGACATCTTCTGATTACTCTAATACCGGTGAAGTGGACATCGAAGATGAAGAAAGTGAGGTTGATGTGTTGGTCATGGATATCCTTCCAGTCACACGACTCATGACCCCATAAAATTATCTCGAAGAAAAAAATTGATGATCGTCTCCAACAAATAAAGATTGGTGATGCTTGTGATGGAGAGTGAAAAGGAATCCTACCTCCATCTCTTTCAAAGGTACATACACATATTCACTTTTGATTACAAGGAACTCTGTCAAGTAAGTTGGGTAGAACATTCCATTGAGCTGGTAGATGGTGCTAAGCCCATAAAGTAAATGCCATATAGAATGAATCCTAATTTTTCCAAGACCGTAAAAGAAGAAATAGATAAGTTGCTTGATACAGATTCATATTTGTTGTGGAGAATTCGAATGGGTTTCCCCATTGTGATCTCAATAAAAAAGAATGGGAAGCTACGCATTTGTGTTGATTACAGAAGCTCAATAAGGCAACAAAGAAGGATCATTACCCTCTTCCATTTTCGTGATCGATCTTGGATGAAGAAGGCGGCCAGAGTGCTATAGTTTTGCTTTGATGGATATAGTGGATACAACCAAGTTCGTATAGCGGAGAAAGATCAGTGAAGACCACGTTCACCACTCCTTGGGAACATTTGCTTATAGAGTTATGCCTTTTAGGGTTATGTAATGCTCGGCAACATTCCAGTGTTTGATGAATAGGGTGTTCGAACCTACATTGGGACCTTCATTAGAGTATTTCGGATGATTTTTGCATCTATGGGAGCAAGTTGGACCACTGCACTGTGAGATGGAGATAGCATTTCAAAGGTTAGATGAAGCACAAGCCTCACTAAACCTTACTACAAAGTGTGTCTTTAGATGTTCTAAAGGTGTTTTATTAGCACATGTTGTATCTAGAGATGGTATTGGTATTGATCCGGATAAAGTTTCAAAAATCAAAGAGTTACCATTTCCTATGAATAAAAGTAAGTTGTGATCATTTTTAGGCCATGTGGGTTACTATAGAAGGTTCATCAAGAATTTCTCAAAGATTGCCACCACTAACCCGAGTTCTTAAAGAAGGATGTTACTTATGAACCGGAAATAAGGCGCATGAAGCTTCGAACAATCAAGGAAGCCTGGTGTCTTCACCTATTCTAAAGAGTCCAGATTGGAGCAAGCCATTCATTGTGTACACTGATGCCTCAGATGCAGCACTAGGAAGTACTCTGAGCCAAAAGGATGAAAATGGGAATGAACATCCAATTTACTTTGGGAGCAGACAAATGAGTAGTGCTGAGGTAAATTATACTGTAACTGAAAAAGAGGCTCTAGCTATCATTTTTGTTGTAAAGAAGTTTAGGAATTACTTGCTAGGGTAAAAATTTCTAGTTGTAACAGATCATCAGGCTCTAAAATATATTGTAAATAAGCCTAACCCATCAGGGAGGATAGCAAGATGGATAATTTTGCTACAAGAATTTGAATTTGATATTATAGATAGGCCAGGAAAGAAGCATGTCAATGCAGATGCACTCTCTCGAGCCTATGATTGTTTAGGTTCATCTTGTGATGATGATGATTTTCCGGAATTATCCCTCGACACAATCCCTAGTGAATACATAGATATTTGGAATTATCTGAATGAATTCAAGTTTCCTGATGGTGCCAATGCAAAGACTAAGAGGAAGATTACTCAAGCCAGTCGTCCATATTCTATTTTGTATGGAGTATTATTTCGAATAGGACCTGATGGACAATACAAGAGGGCAGTTGGACATGATCAAGGGAAGGAGCTGATAGAAGAATTCCACAATGGTACATGTGGAGGGCACTTCTCTAGACAACTTACAACAAGAAGGATCTTGGATGCAAGTTATCACTGCCCACTCTTTTTAAAGATTGTTATAATTATTGTAAGACATGTGATATTTGTCAAACACATGGTAACCATAAGACTTCATCAACTCCATTATGTCCTATTCTTCCACTTGGTCCCTTTGAAAAGTGGGGAATAGACATTGTAGGTCCACTTCCAACTACCCCATGCCAAAATAAGTATATTGTAGTTGCCATAGATTATTTAACTAAGTGGGTTGAAGCTAGGCCATTGAAAACAACTTCCATGGATGAAGTGGCAAGGTTCATATATGAACGCATTGTCACCAGATTTGGTTGTCCATTAGAAATTGTAACAGATCAAGGAAGCCACTTCATTAATGAGGTGGTAGAAGCCCTAGTCAATAAGTTTTCTATTAAGCACAAGAAGGCAACAACATACAAGCCAAGCACAAATGGACAGGTGGAATGAAAATTTTTGTGTTGTGTCAAATTCTAGCAAAAGATGCAGCCTTGCAGGTACATAAGTGGGATAAAAGGATTCATGCAGCATTGTGGGCATATAGGGCAACATCAAAGTCAGCAATAGGATACTCCCCATTTCAGTTGGCTTATGGCATTGATCCAATTCTTCTTATTGAGTTTGATATTCCCACTGTGAGAGTTATGAAAAATGAAAGGATGGATGAAAGTGATTCAGTAAAAAAAAGGTTGGTACATCTTCATTTGCTAGAGGAAATGAGGGAAATAGCGAAGGATACAAGCTATAAGAAGAAAATGAATCAGAAGGAATACTTTGATCAAAATATCCGTTGGTCTCCATTTCATGTGAATGACTTGGTCCTAGTATATGATTCAAGATACAAAAAAGAAGATAGAGAAAATTTCTTCCAAAATGGATGGGGCCCTACAAAATAGTAGTTGTGCATGAAAATGGTACGTGCTGACTCGACTAGAGGAATTTGATGGCACCCCATTACTGAAATAGGTCAACCACAACAAGTTGAAGATTTTCTAAGCACTGAATAGTCTACTCAGAGGACGGAGTAGAAGCTAGGAAGGGGGAAGATGTCGACACTAAAATTTTCCTCCATAATTTCTATTTCATTAATGTATGTATTAGGAATAGGATGTTGTTAAGTATAATTAGTAGTAGCGTCCGATTGAAGATAACGGCGCTGCCAGGATTTACGCCAATAATAATGTATAGTATGGTAATAGTCAAAAGTACAATAGGAATGTTGTGGTAAAAAGTAAATATTTGTCATAAGTGGTCTAGTAATGTTAAAATGTCAAAGTTGGGGTAAGTAGAGAAGTAGGGTCTACATGATTAGGAATTAGAAATATTATATTGGTAATAAGGACAAGGAGTGAGGTCATAAATATTTTTGTATTTTATTTGTAAAAAGTCTAAAAATGTGGAACCCATGTGAAATGATAAGGTTTATCTTATCTTAAAAGATAAGCTTACATGTACGTATAAGAGTTAAGGTATGGAATATGATTCGTCAGAGTGGATTTCTTATCCTATCTTAGAGATAAGATGGATAAGCCTAGAAGTCTATAAATAAAGAGGCCAACCCCCTCATTTAGCATAGAAGGAAGTAGTGAGAAATATTGTATGAGTAAGTGTGTAAAGGAAGCCATCATTTTGAAGGTGTGTTAAAGAAACCATTAAGAGGTGTAATTGTGAAGTTTCTCCCATAGTTATTGTTAGAAGGCAAGTGAAGTCAGTAACACTTGGAAGTACCTCATGGGTGAGATTGTAACAATTTCATATTAATATTATAATTTACTCGATATTTCAAATTTATCATCATTCCTTCTTATCCTAGTCTATAGTATTCTTATGTTATGTGTGTTGTTGTGTTTCCAGATTACATCCACCAAACTAAAGCCTATGCATTAGTAAATAATCATAGCACGAGGAGTTCCGGTGAAGAATTATCATAGTGCCGGATTGGTGATGACAGAACACCTTATCCTATGAACAAATGTAACAAACTTATTCATCCATCGGTTCCAATCAAACCTTATCCCCTCATTAGAAACTTCCTACATTTAATAAGTTCAATAATAAAGAAGATCCCTAATAACATCTCCTCACATTTAAACATGTATGTTGTCTTATCACGCATGATCATGATCTACTTCTTCACACCTTCCCCGTGTCTTTGTCTGGTCTCAAGTTGGTGGTATAATAATATCCCACGACATTCCTTATTCTCTTTCACCCAACTTGCACAGTTGTTCTTAGAACACTTTCTATCAATATCACATGCAAAACCACTATCGCTGATCTATATACCATTCGACAGTATGAAAACGAGACCATCGTTGACTTCATCGCATAGTGGCATGATGTTATAAACCAACTATCCTTCACTATCCCGCAAACTGAACTCATCGATTTATTCTCGCATTCGTGTGCCAAACATATATCATCCACTTTGCAGATCCAATCATTCTAAACCTTTGATGAAGCTTTCACAATGGCTCACAAGCTCAAAACCTATGCCATTGAGTAGTGTCATCTTAAATTAAGTTTAATTACATCAAAACTTGAATCCACTAGACCATTAACACATAATGATGAGTTCAAGACTACGGCCAACACCGTGATCACTTTGAACCCTCATCCCCATCTACACCAAGCACATGTTCTCAACAATGATCTCCCCAATAAATAGCCAACTACACTCCTTTAGAAGAATCATATAGTTCTATATTTGATAAGTTGATGAGTGTAAATTCTATGCAACTTCCTCTCATACAACCCATAGAAAACTCGCAAGCCAAGCCTATTTGGTATCACGAGGCCCAATTTTGTAAATATCATCGAGTCAAAGGTCATGAAATTGAGAGATGTTGTTCCTTCAAAGATCGTGTCCAATAACTCGTAGATCAAGGGGATATCCAAATTGATACCTCCACTACACAGACTAATCAACCACCAATGAATCATGTCACCCCCTTTACATCTCAACTATCAAACGCTTGTATGGTTGACACTGTCAATCAAGATCTTATCTCATCACCAACTCCACATGTTCCCATGGTAGACATTATTCCCACCTCTTATTCAGAACCTGTCACATCTACATCAACTTTCACTACCTATCCTGAATCTATACCTTCTCCTATCCTTGCCACATCCACATCAAATTCAACTATATCATCCATTTCTGCCACTTCAAACATACCCCAATCTATCACATTAGATTCATCCTTAGCACTTATTTCGGCTCCACTCGTATCCACACATATCCCTACATCTCTCACACCTATTCATTCACCGGCATCTTCATCAAATGCACCTGTTACTACACCTACATTACTCACAACCATCCCAACAAAACTCAGTTCTACTACGTGCACCCTTGCAACCCCATCTTCAACATCAATCCCTTTAGAAAACATATCATTCTTACCCCTCAAACATTTATGAAACAACCAGTCTCTTCTACTTCTACATCCGAAAATGCTCCTACATTTATTACGTTACCCATACCTATAAGAACTACTCCATCGGTTATCACATCACTCACATCTCCACATATTCCAAAAGTGCCTATATCTTTATCTATCCCAGCTACCCCTATACCTATCATATCAACAAGTCCACCTATCTCTACCTTGACAACCTTTCCTATGGCCACAACACCTAGTCTACCCCAATATTCTTTACCCAATCCTCCTATCACACCAACCAAATCCTCTCGATCTACAACCTTACCCAATATACCCCTTGAATCACCTATTGAACCAACACATCCACCTCGATCAAATAAAGATGCTTTACCTTCTCCCTCTACAAAATCATCTCTTTCCATGCCAAAATCAAAACAATCTATCTCTCACATAGATATCATTAATTGTATCATACAAAAACTTATCTCTTCATTAACATCTTCATCTTGTTTTAGAACAGTTTATCCATTAATAACCACACCACCACTATCAAATCCTCCGGTTGAAATTATGGTCATCCCTGCTAGAGGTAAATCTTCTCGGTCAAAGTTTAAGGCTCAAGGAAAACATCCCTGATAGTCCCCTACGCATCCACAGAAACATTTAGATTTTCCCTCTTCTCAACAATCCAATGCCACAACATCCATGCCAAGATCAGTTTTTCCATCTACAACATCTTGCAATAATTAATCCACATCCAAACAATACCATCCTTCAACCAAATTTTATTTGTCCTTCAAAACATGAAATTCACACATCCAATCTACATCTACATTTTCTCCTAACTCCAAGTTGAGACATCCTATCAAAACCCATAAGAGTTACCTTCCCCATGAAACTTCAATGGGGTCATACATAGACATATTTCGACATTTAACTCAAAAATATGCCATCAAACTTCCTCCTATTAAATCCTTTAATCCCTATGGTCCCAAGCCATCATGGTTCAATCCTAATTGCATTTGCGCTTATCATCATACCCCAAGTCACGACATCAAACATTGTAAGGCCTTTCAGTCAATCGTTAATAACCTTATTGAGAAAGATGATTTCCTCATTCAGGGGAAAGTTCCTTCTCTATCTACCTTGAATCCAATCCATATCCCATCTGGCAGATCTCCCATTATCCCTCCATCCACATCATCCTTTAATATTCATCCAGCCCATGTCATTCTTCCTAAGGAATACCCTCCATTGTTCATCAATACCGCTTATCTTGTTAAACACACTAATGGTCTCCGACCGTCTACCCCATCCAAATCTAAAACAATCTCATCTAAGCTCTTTCGACATCCTTTACCTCCTTCACATTTAACTCATTGGGGGAATAATCTTCCCTCGCCCTTGAGCACATCATCTATACAAATCCCTTGTTACTAGGGAACTTCGATCTTTGACATTTTTTTATCTACCTTATTCACATCCATTCAATCTAAATTAATTATATCCAAATTCTCATCTCATTCTAAGTCCTCCTTTGAGGCCATATTTGTTCTTTTATGTTTGTGCTCCTTTTGGGAGTATCATATTTTTATTAAAGCCCTCCTTTGAGGCCATGTTTGTCTCTCCATTGAGGGACCCTTTTCTACATTTGTGTCTCTTTTGGGGCACCATCTATTTTGAAGTCCACCATTATGGCTATATGTGTGTCTCTTTTGGGACACCGTTTATTTCATCAAGCCCTCCTTTGAGGCCATGATTGTCCTTCTATGTTTATGTCTCTCTTAGGGCATCATCATTTATTTTCACCCACCATTGTGGTCAAATGTTAGTTTTATTTCTTTCTTGGCTATCATTTCATCTTATTACAACTTTACTATCTTCCCTCTCGTGGTGGTAAACCGAGAGATAGGGATTCTTAATGAATTGCATTTGTGTCTAGTCTACTATTAGCACATTTACCAATGAAAACTTAGTTACATCCTTAGATTGTTCTTCCATCTTTAGCCCCTACCATTTGTCATTATAATGATCTGAATTATGTGGTCTGCCTTCACTACTTTGATGTGATCTTGTAACCATTACATCTGTTATCTTCTCATTCTCCTATTGCAACCATGTGAAGGGTCCAGGGTGTCTCTTGTACATTCCTTATCCCTTCTTAAGTGGTTTACTTAGCTATTCCTAGCTCTCCCCCATGTGAAGATCAAATTCATGTATGTAAAAGGCAAAATCAAATCTATAAAAAATAGACGGATCCCTCGAAGGACAGGTTGTTCATGCAAATAAGAGAAGAAAAGTATACAAATCAAAATCCAAGAAATAGACCGATCCCTTGAAGGACGACTATCATATTATTCTTATCATCTATATTATGTATAGAGTAGACCATACCCTCGAAGGATGGATACTCTGTTATTATGAAATCTGGAAGGTTTTCCACATTGATCAACTTTCTACTCTTTGTTCTTTCCCTTTCCTAGAGCTAGGGCATAGACTTAAGGAACACCACTTTTGAATATCCCTCTTCTCGTGTACAAGTCACACCTTCGATCTCTTTGTCATGTCTATATTAGGATTACAGTATCCTTCATCCATATTTCCCTCATGATCTTTTGGGATAACTAACTATCATTGGTTATGTATTAACACCTACTTATTGGATACAAGTGCAATGCCTTGAGTGGTAACCCTTTCTTGTTTATCTCCAATCCAGGTTTGAAACATAGTTTCCTATACACCCTTAGTTATAGCTATGTTCCATTCATCTCATCCAAATCATCTTTTATTAAAATCACATCAAATTTCACACTATTAATTTTATATCTATCCATCATCTCCATGAATGCATTTGTAAATACACTCTTCGGTTTGTGAATTCTACTTGATCACTGTTGCAGTTTGCGAATCCTACTTGAGGTAACTTCTCAAGGCAAGTTCATTATCCTACAGCTCCTTATCTCTTAACATGTTCAACACCATCTTTGATCCATTGCCCCTCACTCTCCATGTCCATTCATCACCATTTGTCTACACATCATCCTTCTCACCTTTCTATCCCCTTGCACAATGCCAAATATCATACTCATCTTTCCTCTTGAGTTTCTCTTTTACTCTTCTCGCTTTCAGTTTGAAAATCTTCCTTAACCATTAATATAGCCAGACAACCTTAGTTAAGGTATATCTTCTTCCTTGGATCCTCCCATTGTAGAATCTTCTCCACAATTTCCTCTTTCAACGGATGACAATCACCACCACTAACGCCTTTCCACTCCTCCTTTTCCACTTAACACTCTTGCATAATCACTACCACCACGTGGACATCCTAGTTAAGGATTTCCCTTACACTCTCCATATACACTTTGCATATGTTCCTCCATCCATTCATGTCACATGCCTCTGTTTCCTTGTTATCACATCCTTTCATCTCTTGTTCCATTTTGGTATACACTTTGCTCGATATTTTCATCATTATTCTTCTTCTTCGCTTTGTGATCCTACTTAACCATCTCCATCATAGGAAATCTTACTTAAGATTTTCTCTTAAGAATGGTTGGCCACCGATCCTTCCATCTCCCATCATCTCTTCATCATCTTCTATCTCTCGCCTCTATTCATATCTGTCCATTCCAACCAACCCTTCCACACCATCGATCCAATGAATGTTGTCTTTCTCCTTTCGTATTGTCACTTACCGGTTTTGGTGATCTTACTTAAATCCTCCCGTGGCATGGTGATCTTACTTAAGAGTCCCTCTTAAGCATTATTTGTCATCTGTACTCCCCACTACCCCACATTATCTCCATCTACATTTTCTTGGCATTCCCCATCATCACATCCTCTCACCTCCTCTTTCATTCTCACAAACACCACTTCCTACTAGTACCTTGTTCATCTCCATCATCTCTCGCTAGGTAATCTTACTTAACCATTGCTTCTCCGTTCATTTCATGTCTTGTTTATTCATTTCTCTCTCATCCATTCTCATCCACTTGCATCCTCTCCTCGTCTTCATCTTCCTACACATTGTTATCCCTCCTTTCTTTACTCTTTTCACTCCATCTTCTAGAGTTCTCCCACATATCTACCCCCATACTTACACATCATTGTCATTGATCTTCTCCTAACATTATTTCATCATATCCTTCCATTTCCATGCTAGTAATTATCTGGTGGACTTCTCCTAAATATCACTCATCCCCATTCCACACAGTCTGAATCCTTTTCTTTGACCACCTTTATTCTATCTTCATTCCTTCCTTCCTTTGTGTCCTCTGATCATTATCAGAGAACTTCTCCTAATGTCCCTTCATTGGCATTCCCCCTCCTATTCTTCATTTACTTTCTCCCTTGTCTTATATTTTGTCTCATCTTTTCCTACTGATCATTATCGGTGGATTTCTCCTAACATCCATTCACTGGCATTGCCTCTCCTATCCCATCCTTTCTTTTTCCTCGCCACCTCTCTATCTGCCATTCTTCCTTGCCAATTTCTTCACTATCTTCATCATACACCTTCTCTCTATTTTCTCATCATCAGCATATCCTCATCTCATGCATCTCCATTTCTTTTCCAATCGATGCCACCCCTTCCCTCAAGTTTCTCTTTACGTTCCTTATGTTTCCCACTCTTTACTAGATATCTTCATTCTTGGTTCACTTCCTTCAGCATAATTTTCTTCGTTGTCTTCTCCTCCTTTCTGATCTTTGTCTTATTTTACTTCCTCTATATCATCTTTCTCCCCATTTTACCTCGCACTTCCTCCTTACTTCCTCATTGAAAACCTGAATCTTCAGTGTTATCCCATTTCCTTTATCATCTCATCATCCACATGCATTTCCATGTGGTCAATTCCATATTCTTTGCCTTGGATTTCCTCACTATGATCTATTTCCTTCAATTTTCTTTGCTCTATCATCTCTTTCATTTTCCATTACCTCTCTATTTTCCTCTGCTCCAATCTTCATCACATCTTTCATTTTAAATAACTCTCTCCCTTTTTCATGATTTCATCCTCTGCTCTGTTTCTTTTCTTGTCTTCTCTTTATTTGTCCTTCTTTATAATCCTTCTTTGTTATCTTCTTCCTCCCCTTTCACTCTTTATTTTCTCCTCTTCCATCTCTCGTCCCTCTATTGCATGTCCTTATCACCTTCATATTCAATCTTTCTTGCTCTTCTCATAATCAACCAATCCTCTTGTCTATTCCTTTTTCTCTTTCTCGACATCCCTTACATCTGGCATTCATAGTCAATGCCGATGTTTCTCCGTTTATGTATCGTTATCCATCCCTTTCATTACCATTCTTGTTCTTCTCTTTACCACATTGACCTCTTCTCGTTTTAAGAACCCTGTCATATATTTTATCTTCATCATTCCTCTCATAGGGACATCATCATATCTATTTCTAAGAATCTCTTCCCATCTTCTTTTGACATTTTTGTCTTGGAAGATACCATAACGGCCATCACCTATCTAATCTTGTTCTCTCCCATGAATATTTTCTCTTCTTTTGTTTTGTCACAAAAGTATCTCTATCATACTTGTCGAAGAAACAAGACTTCTTTGTCTTCTTCACCTTCTAATTTGCTAACACTTATACATCTTTTCTATGAAACATGATTGTCATTATATTTATCACCCTTTTATCCTATCTTTCTATCTTATTTTCTCATCTTGTCCACATTTATGATTATTCTATCTATGTCTTATGTTGGGGTACCTTTTCATCTTTGTACTTGTCAACACATATAACTCACTTTTTGTCTTTTCCATGCCCTGTGTTGGGGCATCATTATCTTCATCCACGTCCCTTTTGCGAGATGCATGATTTTTTTGCACGATTCCTCATAGATAAAGGATTGCGCACATCTTTCACATTTAGTTGCACATATTTTGATGTTTTCTATGACCCAATGGTCATCTTGGTTTACATCCATACTTTGCATGCAATGGTCTTCACCCACTCATTGGTCTGTAAAACATTTTCATCTATCTCCATTGAGACCGTAATTTTCCTCTACCAATGTGATATTGAAGTCACCGCCATACTTTTTCTTATTTATTGCGATCATGTTTTTCCTAGGGCATCTTACCTTTGGTCATGTCTTCATCCATCCTCGACACACCTTCATCTAACCCTTTTGTTTTTGTCTTGTGGCTTGAAATCGCAAACCACTCAACAAAAAGGGGCAAATGTAGACACCTATTTTTGGGTATAGCGCCTCTCAATAATCTTATATGCACGCTAATTCGATTCTCGCATCTCTTTATCTTAAATTAAATAAAATCCTATCTATTTACTCACATTATTTGATTGATTATCAATGGGCTCCATATGGACCCATTTGATAATTCAATTTTTGGCATCATCCCCATCTCTCACAAATTATTTAATTCATAATGCACCCATCTGACACCTTCTTTTTAAAATGAAATCTTTATCTCACCCCCATTCAAATCATGTCCCCTACTTTTCCTAATAAGTCAAACTATGGGACCCACGTTGATCGCATCATATCCTAACTCGAGTTACTTTACTACACCCTTGGTATCATCTAACCTATAGTTTAGCCTCACATCTATACCATAAATATGGGGTTTTCCCCATATTTAGGGGGGGAGATTATTTCAAAGGGATATATAGATTTTTAAAGAACTAATATATATTTCGAAGGAGGATTTTTTTTTTAAAAAAAGGAGAAAGCTCTGACAGTGTCTCTTATCTTGCCATCTTGATGCCCGGTTCATTTCATAACAAGACATAAGCTAAGTATTCTTGTTATTTTAGTTGCTTGTAATTTTTACTACTGTTCACGATATATTATTATATTGTCTGACATGGGGGTTGAAATCCTCCAAGGGAGTTGAAATCCTTTTGGAACTGACACCATCTGGGAAACCCCACATATTGTGTTCTAATCTTATCTGATTTAGTTTTGTAGATCTAGCTTCTTGATATCATGTATCTACTTTCTTTACACCCGCATCATTCATCTCCATCTCCAAGGTACTAAGCCCTTGTATACTCGACGTGGTCTTGTGTTTCTTGATTACTCATACACTCACCTAGACAGGAAGTAGGAAACACGAGATCAACATATGATTCTAAAATTGTTGGCATGAATCAAAGGAAGTATGGCTAAGACATTTGCTACTACATGTTCTTGAGTAGTTCATAACATAGTTGAAGAAGGAACTTGATGTAACCGCATGCATGACTAGAAGGTTGAAAATGGTGTTTAGCCCTTTACAAGGTGAATTTTTTTATTTTTCATGAGGTACTAATGCTATTCAGTTACTAGAGATGTTTTTCCAAGGGGAGCTTGTTGCTTTGCATGCCTAAATTGGAGGTAAAATTCAGATTTTGGGAAAAAATCAAGATTTTGAGCTTGATTCAGACCTTTGGTTGATTTTTTCAACACAATCATGGAGGTATGAAGCTGAAGAAGGTGAAGCAAGTAAGCTTACGGTATGCATTTGTCATTAATGCAAAAAGGGGAGAAGTTCGGGGTGTGTTATATTAATGACAAAGGGGAAGATTGTTGGCATGGTGTCCTATTAGGTACTTTCACGATACAAAACCACATTAATGACAAAGTGAATATTGAAGGATGATGTCATGATGATGTATGATATGCTAACATACTTTAGCTTCATATGTGTTTGAGCTGCTTTATAGTAGGATTCAGTGATGCATACTTGCTCTGTAAGCCCATGCAAGTGCCTAAGAGGTGTTGCTTGGAAATGTGAGCTTCTTGGTTACTTGGGAAGCATGTTAGAATGTTGGCTAGCATGATGTGATATTTCTTGAGCACTCACATTAGTGGCATAGTCCATGTACAAATGATTCTCCATGTTACAAAGTGTGCTTTTGGGAGTAGGTATGGCAACTTGGATGTGTGACAGAGTGTATTGGAGCCATTTGAGCTCATGGATGCATGATATTAGGTATATAATGTCATATGAGGTATTTTTGGCCATTTTCAGAAGTTTCTTGTTTAGTTCTTACATTTTTTTCAATTGGTCTTAGTTATTCTTACTATGAGGTTCTAGTATGCAAACATAGGTAAGTCTTGGTAAGTGGAGAGATTGGGCCATGAAATTGATGTTTTGATTATTTGATATGTTATAAGGATGATTCATAGTGCTATCATAAAAATTTTAGGTGCCCATGTTGTGTATTTTTCCAGATATGACTGATTTTGTGAGACAGGGTCAAGAATAGGTGAAAATCAAGCTTGAATTTGAACTTCTGATGCTCGTTGTGAATAGTGTGATTTGCATGGGACCTTGTGGATTTCAGGGATGATTATAAGGTGAGTTTATAAGGTTTAAAAAATAATGAGGTCAGTTTATCTTCATGTTTTTATGTACAAATGTTAAGAAGGTAAAGAGGTTAAAAACCCTAGTTAAACCCTAACTAGGAGCAGTTTGCAAAAGATGAAGTATATTGACCTAGTTTTGATTGCAAGTGAAAAATTGATGATTTTATGTTATATAGGACTCCTCAAGACTTACATAAAGTTATTTTTGAGCATGTGACCATAGGTGGGCTCCACTTGAAAATGCCAGTTTATGAAGAGATTCAGTTTGAGGAGAAGGTTTCCAAGTGAGGAATGAACTAAACTAGCATTGTGTCATATATGTGAGTTTTTATTGATGTCAATAGAATTTTAAGGACATGTTATTTCAGTTTCATTATGTTTTGAGGCACAAACAGGTTGACTAGTCATAGGGTAGTTTTGGGGTCTCAAATAGCACTGGTTCAGTGTTTTTTCCATAACTTGAGCTACAAGTGGATTCCTAAGATGATTCAAGTTGTGCTGGAAATTATATTAAGATATATTTCCATTTATATATGGATTTCATCAGTATGATGTCATGTGATATGGTTTCTAGGGCATTCTTTCAACAAGAAGATCTTTGGCAGTTCAAGAAATAATTTGTGTGTGTGCTAGTTCTATGTTATTTGAAGCATGATATGGATAGGTGATGCTTGATATAAAATTTAATGTGAAGAAGGATGAATTTGGAAATATAAACAATCTATTTTTATGTCTTGAATTGATGTCTATTTGAGTTTATGAGCTAACCTTTGGAAACATATTTTTGGCAAGTTGATTTGGTGAAGGAAAATCTTTATGTGGTTTGAAGTGAAAGATGTTTCATGACTTATAATATGCTTAGAAGTTTTATAAAGGTTATTTAATTTATTTTGAGTGGTCACATGTCATGTTTTGGTTTATTAAAATTCATTTGGTATCATTATGAAATTTCCAGGTGTTAGAGGGTGAAGGAAACAACTGCTTGAAGATTGTCAAGGAAAGCTGGGCCCAGTACATGAAATAATTTGATTGGTTGATATTAATTGTAACCATTTATGAAGTATTTATGATATTTTAATCATGTATAAGGGTTCATGGGTCATGAAAAATTATGGTACTAATGTTAGGTCATTTTTAAGAATGTGCCTCTGGGGTTTTCAGCCATTTTTGGCACATGTATTGAGGGTTTTGGCTAGGCCGACCTACTTGGGTCATATGTAAATATTGTATATAAAATTTATGAATGTTATAGAGTTTTATGTGTTGAATTTATCATGAGGGACCGATCTTATTTGGTTTGGAAGGAAGAAAAGCATATTTAAGTGTTTGTTTGGTTCATTTTTGAACTAGTGCTCTTAGAGGGAAGGTGTGCGACATAGAAATATATATTTTGTAGGTATGTGAGAATTTTTTTAAGGATGAGGAATATAATGACATGTTGAATAAGATCATATAGCATGAGATCAAGAAGATAGGTCAAAGAAAAGTGAAGGAAGAGTAAGAGTATGAGAGATAGAAGACCTAGTGTATGAGCTAGGGTTTGTGATTTGAACAAGTGATCTCCATCAGTTTTGGCAGCAGAAAAATTAGATATCAAACAACTTCAAGTAGATAAGTTGGTGTTTGGTCAACCTCATGGGTTTGTAGCCTCCTTTTGGAGTGGAAGTTTCACTAAATTAGGGGTTGGTGTTCCTTGTAGGGTTGGTGCTCTACTAAACTAGGGGTTAGTGCTCCTTATGGGGTTGGTGCCTCACTAAATTTGAATCATGACTATGTACAATTATTCTTTTTCTTAGGTTATATTGAAATAAAGAAACTACCACCTAAAATAGTTCCCTAACCTAGCTAGAAACAAGAAGAGAGTACCATCAAGATGAAGAAATGAACAAGGCCTACATTAGCATCATAACTTTGAAATAATGAAATCAAACATAATGCAAATCAAGAACTCTATTCTTCTAATTTCCTAATTAAATCAAGTGGACCTATGTATTCCAATGGCAATCAACAATTTTTCTTTATTTGATCCTTCATGGATGCTTGGGTATGAGGCTTAGCTCTTGAACATGGATGGTGGAAGGACTTGAGAATGGCAAAAGGCTTTTAGTGCAATACTATGTGCTTTCCTTTGCTTTCTCAAGGGAATGAGGTGTATGTGTAAAGGTAGAGGAGGGTTGTTTATATATCCCAAGGGATTAAGGATTCAACACATCCTCATGAATGTGGGACTAATGGAGATGTAGAGTTAGTTATGGATAAGGGGGGTTTAGATGGGGTTGAGTTAACTTTAGGAGGGTATAGTTTGTCCTCAAGTGGTTCATGTGGATAAAGGGGATGTATTAATTAATCAAGATGATTAATTAATATATGTGAAAGATTTTATAATATTTTATATGGATATTAGTGTGATTTGGACCATTAGGAGGGAATTAAACCAATTAAATAGTGATTTATTGATTTAATGAGAAGGAGGCAAATTAATTAATAATAATTAAGTAGACTAGATAGAAGGTGTTAATCAATGAAGGGTCATTAATTAGGGTGTGCGTTGGATAGGTGACTTAATTAATTAGTGTAATGTAATCAATTAATGACAATGGAAGAGAAATGAGTGTTATTGTGAATATGTTGTCAATTTGTGGGAAAGGAGATAATTAGCACAATTTAAGTATTTAAATTGCTCAGGTGTAATTATAGGTGTCTACATTTGCCCTCTTTGGGGTGGCGTAAGTGACACCACTACAAATATAGTAGATGGAAGAAAATTTTGAAGTGATTGAAGAAAAATTAGCAGGAGAGAGAGATGCCCCCTTGAGTGTCGATGGGGTGATGAAAGAAGCCGATCGACGATCGAAAAAAGGTGAGAGATAGGCAAAAGAATGGGGAAGAGCGGGATGCCCCGGTGAGAGAGAAAATTAGGGGTGAAAGGGAAGTGATGTAGAAGAAATATGGAGGAGGGGAGAGAAGAGCTTAGCCTCTAGCCGTTGTTTATTGGAATAATTTGGATGTCATCATATTGCCATAGGAACTACATCATCGATCCTTATGAAAAATATAAGCATACAACAAAGGTAGAATGACATGAAAATTCATACTATGAACAATTGTCCATTACTAAAAATACCAAATCCACACAACATACAACAATGCAATGCAATACGAGAAGGAAACAAGCTCATTT
Source organism: Taxus wallichiana var. yunnanensis (assembly GCA_018340775.1). Classification (NCBI taxonomy): domain Eukaryota; kingdom Viridiplantae; phylum Streptophyta; class Pinopsida; order Cupressales; family Taxaceae; genus Taxus; species Taxus wallichiana. The sequence continues at coordinate 109,820,787 of CM031241.1, read as the reverse complement.
AACTGGGAAAACAAGTACAAACACACATATCCAACCCAACAATAGTCAAGATAGTTGTACAAATGTTTTGTTATCAGTGCTGAAGAGATCCACAAGTTTGTGATTGGTGACAAGGGTTAAAAATGATGCCCCAAGAAAGGATATAAACAAGGGGAAATGAAAATGGACATGGGGTCCATTAAAAGTGTTGTGTGCAATGAAACAACACCAAGCAACGAAAGTGCCCTAGAGTATAGACGAAGCAAGCAACTAGCTTTGTGAATGGTTGTGAATCTAGTGATCCACGAGTCGTATTAATTGGGGAAGATGTGAGACAAACCAACAGGATATGGAGAAAATACCATGCGCAAGACACAAGTTTCAGCCGTAATAAGCAAGTTACCATTTTTGTAGGGTTTTTTTACTTTTTAGGATTTTTGAAAATTTTTGCCTTGTTTTTGGATTTTTGATATATATATATATTGTTTATTATTGTTTTTATTTTTTTGAAGCATGGTGAGCAGATAAGAAAGTAGAAGAAGAAAGTGAAGGGCCTAGGGGCAATAGAAAGTGCCCTAGGTGGAAGAATGGAGAAACAAATGACAAATAATGTCCTTGTTTAGTGGAAAAATTAAGGAAAAATAATTATTTGAAAAATAATTATTTATGAGAGTGTGGAGAAGAATAAAAATTGCTAGGGAGCAATAAAATTGTCTGAGGGAGAAGAAAGGGGTATCGGATAACAAAAAATGCCCCAATACGGTGAAAAATAAGAGAAAAATAATTATTTAATAAAAATAATTATTCCACAGTGAACAAAGGAGAAAACGGTGATCAAAACAGGCCTCCCGGCCCTCCTGACGGTGAAAAAGGGTTAATATACCCCACCAGGGGGTAAAAACATCACAACCAATTCATTTTAACTGAGTAGTTTAGAAAATTTACTGTGAGGCTCTAACACTGAGGAGAACCATGGTGATCACACGAGACCGATTGAGGCAAGCGGATGCAATCCGGGGGTACCAATGCAACATGCGGACAATGGCCCCTTTGTGAGTATCGAAACCTTGCTCATTAATTTTTGTCATTAATGCCCTAAATTAGGCCTTTAGCCATAGGAAAACGTGTTGGTGTGCCTACGCATAGGTGCGCAAGCATTAGATAGGGCACGCAGGCACCTTTTTGGGGGCGCAGGCATCTTTTTGGGGGTGCATGCGCCAAAACATACACGCACACACACGCTAACATGGAAAATACACACTCACACACACATACACACAAGTACATGTGTGCACACGCGCATATCTGGGAAATGGTGTGCAAAGCGTGGCACGACATGAAAAGGTGGGCGCGCACACACAGGAGCACACGCATGCAACCGCAAGCACCGAATGTGTCATGCACGTGCCAAAAGGGCATGCAAGTGCTGAAAATGGGGTACATGTGCCAAAAGACACACGCGTGCTAAGCGCAGGTGCCAAAAATGTGGTGCACATGCCAAAAAGGGCACGCAGGCGCCCTAGAAAGTCAGAAAAAAGACAAGAAAGTGTTAAAAACATGACACTTAGAAGAATTTGTTAGGATTTTTCAGGTTAACCCTAAAAGATAAGATAGATTTTTAGAAGAAATGCTAGAAACTGATGAGCAATGTGTTATTTTACAGAGACAACTACCAGTTTTGCAGACGTGGGAGTGACATACCCGGATTTCAGAGCTAGAGGGTAGTATGCACCGGCGTGACCGGTGAGCCATGGTGATACTTCTTGAGGTGGTGGGGCTAGGCCCCATGTCTCAGATGTCAACTATCATACTGGACCACAGTCTTTTGACTGCACTAGCTGAGCAATGGCATAGTGAGAGTTAGTGTTTCAGACTACCCATAGGAGAGCTGACTATGACTATTGAGGATGTTTGGCGATTCTTCGTGTGCGATGATGGGCACTTTGATCGAGTATAGCTTTGATGTAGGGATGATTAGAGTAGCTTGCAGTGCCCTATTTGGTGTTGACGATATCTGCATGATGGGATGACTATAGCATTGCATGAGTGCATCTCCAACCCCACATTGCATCGGGGACCTCTCTACATCATGGCTCTTATCAGTGGGTTTCTACTCACTAATAAGATAGGGACTTCATTCTGAGAGGACTACTACCGTTGGTTCATGGCGTATACAACGGTGAGAGATATTGTTGGGGCGGTGTATATTAGCCCACCTATATTGGGATTTGCACTTGATTACATACCATGGTCAAAAGACCGTGGGTCCAGCCTCATTATTATAGATATGGTCATGGGATCATATTGTGATCGGATGTCTAGTGTGTCCCTTTCGTGTTTGAGATCCCGAGGAGCCATCATATATGGCATGGGTAGCAGCTGGTGGGGATGTACATGGCCATCTTGGCGGCCTATTCAGATATAGGTGAGAGTTTAAGGAGTTGGTAGAGATAGACGTCATCTAATGGCCATATAGGTAGTTCTAGTGGCCAAAGGATGCCATAGAGCTCAGTGTGTGCCTAGTGGAGCACTTTCTTATTAGTAGCGCTGACTATATCATGGAGATGTTTCGAGTGGACAGTGCAGAGTGGTTGGCAAGGTACAGGGGGTCCCCCAGCCAAATATTTGGCATGCACGCAGGGATTTAGAGAGGTAGACCATGGGGCCTCATATACTGGTGGCCCGAGCTAGGGTGAGTTTCACATAGGTGGTCCCATAGGTATGGGACCCATTACAATAGGTGAGAGATCCCGGGACCACAATTGACTATGCAACTTGGTATGCTACAATATTACCCCGATGTCTCACCATTCCAGAGGAGGCTTGGGTAGCAGGCATTCACCCACCTATAGAGATATGGCACGGTGCAGAGCGCAGGGCGAGGGTAGTGGCACAGGGGCCAGATCCAGAGGATCCCTTTGATGGCATCCCACATGATGGATAGGGTGCCTCACAGGCACAAGGACCGAGGTCGTAGGGCCCAAGATCAAAGAAATGCAACCACCTAGAGGTAGGGTCTTCAAGTAGGGACAGTCTTCTAGAGCACCTCAGGGACTAGTCCTTGAGGCACACACAACCTCCCAGCCAGTGGCACAGATAGCCACAGTATAGGTGTAGTTACAACAGGCCATAGCCGAGAGAGACGCGGCCAGAGCAGAGAGAGATGAGGCTCAGGCTGGTGTGTGACTATCGTAGCGAGAGAGAGATGAGGCCCGAGCTCACATTGTTACTTTACTTTTAGAGTGGGATCAAGCTCGGGCACAGGCTAGCCTAAAGATGATAGAGTAGCATGGCGAGCGATTCGGGAGACAACATCATAGAGGGATCAAATACTAAGCATTCTTCATCATCCCAGATCACGGGTGTAGATGGTTGTTGCACAGAGAAACCATGTATATGCATGATCACAGGCACTACTAGCACAGAGGGACCAGGCCCGCACCGAGCTACTGGTATGACTACGAGATAGAGACTGAGAGGTTGTTGCCTCTAGAGGCAGTGAGCGAGACATGGGCTGAGTGATAGGCGAGCTAGATACTTCCCTTTAGGTAGCTCTCACCTTCAGGGATTCCAACTTGATACATGATGCCACTAGGCTTGGTGGTGAGGCCCTATTTTATAGGATTGCTTATTACAGAGTGGTTCCTCCAGAGCAGTGAGTAGCACTATCCTAGCTATCATCAAGGTCGAGTGCATCAGGCTCTTGATCACGGAGATCAGCCATTCCACCATATCGGTGATTAGCCACTACTAAAGAAGTCGGCCGCACCGTGCCATCCCAACCTCCAGTGTTCCGTCGACCAGAGGATAGATCTGGGAGCCCCTGGTGAGGGCGAGAGATGTGGTTGAGATCCACACTTTTTTGTTGTATAGATTCTTTATATGTATGCCTCTTATGAAGGCCGATTTTTTGATGTACAACCTTGTATACATGTATTTTGATGATGCCTCATGATGAAGGCTTGATTCTTTCTTATACATGCCCCTTTTTTATGGCATTGTGTATCGATGATGTATTATATTGAGTACGATATGGACATTGTATGTATGTGTACAAATATTTTTGATGTAGCATCTTTGTATGCCTCAACTGAAGGCATTTTTGATATAGAGCACTGATTTGTATCCATTTTTGATATAGATGTATATTGACACACATGTATATATATGAGGATTACTTTGTTTTGGCTCAGATACACATGGTTATGAGATGATGTACTTCATTGTTTTTGTGTCCTGATGCATGTGATACAAGTGGGATAATTTTATGATGTGAAATACCCTTTTTTCAAAAATTACTCTATGTTGATTCTCATTACATGTTGCATCTGATTCAGCACCTATGGATGCATTGTGACATGAGTGGGCATACATTGATTCTCATTGCGTTGCATGTTTTGATTCAACACTTATGGATGCGTTATCTAATTTTGTACTTTGTATGTATCTGATTTCGATGTTTGATGTATACATGTGCTGTGGATGTTAGATGATAGATCCGTAGATGATATCAAATGCATTTCTCATGTGTTATTTTGATGTATATGGATGGGATGATATGATGATATTGGTGCGGGGGGGATAGATTTTTTCATGCGTAACCCCTCTTGCCCCCATTGATGATATGATATGTGATGATTAGCTTAGCATTAATGAATGATGTAAAACTTAGCATTTTGTTTATATATGATGTATAGATGATGTTAGATGTGATGATAATGATGGTAATTTGATTTTGATGATAACAAAACAATGCACATGCAAGTAACATAACCAAATGCTAACAAAGAACACCAAGAAATAATGCAATACACCATGATTCACCATGCTTTATTAACATGTAACAAACACAACCAATTCTTAAGAAAGAACATAATGAATTAACACATCACATCATGATTTCCTAAGATTTACAAGCATGCAAAAACATACCACAAGATGCACAAGCAAGAATAAATCTAATCATCTTGCGATGAGAAGCTACTTTTGAAACGTAGTTAGGAAGTTATTTGTTTAAACAAGTTTTAATACCAAATGCTTGTTCACTAGTGATCTATCACTCTATCACATTGGTATTCTCACATTGTTGATTTATTCATACTCTTAGTAAATACATTTTTCATCTCACTTAGGGGTGGTCACTAAACTTTGAACGCATTTACAACTCACCCTAGTGAAACTATCACGAAAACATGGCTCCTAAAACACATCTAGGATTAAAGAAATAGACGTACGAAGGAACAACAAGTGCAAGATTGGGAAACCTCTAAGACAAGGGTCAAACCCCTTCATTGGACATGACCTAGGACCATTTTTTTCTGTAGAAAAGGAAACAGAAGAGATGGTCAATCATAGTGGAAATGAATTAGAATCACCACATGCAGACTTGATTTTGACCCCACTCTCTTTGGGCGAATTTCTTCTTAGAAACAAAGATAGAGTGTTGGCACGGGTCACACACCAATCCGGCACTATGATAATTCTTCACCGGGAACTCCTCGTGCTATGATTATTTACTAATGCATAGCCTTTAGTTTGGTGGATGTAATCTAGAAACAAAACAACAACATAACACAAGAATACCATCGACTATGATAAGACAGAATGATGAAAAATCTGAAATATCAAAATAAATTATAATATTAACATGAAAGCTCATTACAATCTCACCCATGAGGTACTTCAAGTGTTATTGACTTCACTTGCCTTTCACCAAGACTATGGGAGAAACTTTACAATTACACCTCTTAATGGCTTCTTCAACACACCTTTAAATTGATGGCTTCCTTCGCACACTTCCTACAATATTTCTCACTACTTCCTTCTATGCTAAATGAGGGGGGTGGCCTCTCTATTTATAGAACTTCCAGGCTTATCCATCTTATCTCTAAGATAGGATAAGAAATCCACTCTGACGAATCATATTCCATACCTTAACTCTTATCTGTACATGTAAGCTTATCTTTTAAGATAAGATAAACCTTATCATTTTACATGGGTTCCACATTTTTAGACTTTTTACAAATAAAATACACAAAATATTTATGACCTCACTCCTTGTCCTTATTACCAATATAATATTTCTAATTCCTAATCATGTAGACCCTACTTCTCTAATTACCCAAACTTTGACATTTTAACATTACCGGACCACTTACGACAAATATTTACTTTTTACAACATTCCTATTGTACTTTGGTATTACCGTACTCCACATTATTGGCGCACCGTATTGATGGTGCCGTATCTTCTATCAAGCTACTACTAATTATACTTAACAACATCATATTCCTAATACATACATTAATGAAATAGAAATTACGGAGGAAAATTTTAGTGTCGACATCTTCCCCTTCTAGCTTCTACTCCGTCCTCGAGTAGACTATTACAGTGCTTGGAAAATCTTCAACTTGTCATGGTTGACCCATTTTTAATGGGAGTGCCATCCATTCCTCCGGTCAGTACGTACCATTTTCATGCCCAGTTTCTATTTTGTAGGGCCCCATCCATTTTGGAAGAAATTTTCTCTGTCTTCTTTTTTTGTATACGGAATCATATACTAGAACCAAGTCATTCACATGAAATGGAGACCACCGGATCTTTTGATCAAAGTATTCCTTCGCTTCATTTTTTCTTATGGCTTGTATCCTTTGCTATTTCTCTCATTTCCTCCAGCAAATGAAGATGTACCAACCTTTCTTTTACTGAATCACTTTCATCCATCCTTTCATTTTTATAACTCTCACAGTGGGAATATCAAACTCAATAGGAAGAAGCTGGATCAATGCCATAGGCCAATGAAATGGGAGTATCCTGTTGCTAACTTTGATGTTGCCCTATATGCCCACAATGCTCATGAATCCTTTTATCCCATTTATGTACCTACAAGGCTACATCTTTTGCTAGAATTTGACACAACACAAAATTTGTTCGTTCCACCTGTCCATTTGTGCTTGGCTTATATGTTGTTTCCTTCCTGTGCTTAATAGAAAACTTATTGACTAGGGCTTCTACCACCTCATTAATGAAGTGGCTTCCTTGATCAGTTACAATTTCTAATGGGCAACCAAATCTGTGACAATGCGTTCATACATGAACCTTGCCACTTCATCCATGGAATTTGTTTTCAATGGCCTAGCTTCAACCCACTTGGTTAAATAATTTGTAGCAACTACAATATACTTATTTTGGCGTGATGTAGTTGGAAGTGGACCTCAATGTCTATTCCCCACTTTTAAAGGGACCAAGGGGAAGAATAGGGCATAATGGAGTTGATGAAGTCTTACGGTTACCATGTGTTTGACAAATATCACATGTCTTACAATAATTATAACAATCTTTAAAAGAGTGGGCGGTGATAACTGCATCCAAGATCCTTCTTGTTGTAAGTTGTCAGAGAAGTGCCCTCCACATGTACCATTGTGGAATTCTTCTAGCAGTTCCTTCCCTTGATCACGTCCAACTTGCCCTCTTGTCTTGTCCATCAGTCCTATTCAAATAATACTCCATACGAAATAGAATATGGGCGGACGTGACTTGAGTAATCTTTCTCTTAGTCTTTGCATTGGCACCATCGGGAAACTTGAATTCATTCGAGATAATTCCAAATATCTATGTATTCACTAGGGATTGTGTCGAGGATAACAATCTTTGCATCGGGAAATCATCATCATCACAAGATGATCCTAAACCATCATAGGCTCGAGAGAGTGCATCTGCATTGACATGCTTCTTTCTGGCCTATCTATAATATCAAATTCAAATTCTTGTAGCAAAATTATCCATCTTGCTATCCTCACACGATGGGTTAGGCTTATTTACAATATATTTTAGAGCACGATGATCTATTCAACTAGAAATTTTTTCCCTAGCAAGTAATTCCTAAACTTCTTTACAACAAAAATGATAGCGAGCCTCTTTTTCGATTCTGATATAATTTACCTCAACACTTTTGCTCATTTATGCTGCTCCCAAAGTAAATTGGATGTTCATTCCCATTTTCATCCTTTTGGCTCAAAGTACTTCCTAGTGTTGCATCGAGGCATCGTGTACACAATGAATGGCTTGCTCAATCTGGATTCTTTAAATAGGTGAAGACACCGGGGCTTCCTTGATTGTCCAAAGCTTCATGCGCCTTATTTCTGGTTCATAAGTAACATCCTTCTTCAAGAACTGGGTTAGTGGCTATGCAATCTTTGAGAAATTCTTGATGAACCTTCTATAGTAACCCACATGGCCTAAAAATGATCTCAACTTACTTTTATTCATAGGAAATGGTAAATCTTTGATTTTGAAACTTTATCTAGATCGATACCAATACCATCTCTGGATACAACATGCCCTAACAAAACACCTTTAGAACATCCAAAGACACACTTTGTAGGGTTTAGTGAGGCTTGTGCTTCATCTAACCTTTGAAATGCTATCTCCATCTAGTGCAGGTGGTCTAACTTGCTCCCATAGATGCAAAAATCATCCAAAAATACTCTGATGAAGGTCCCAATGTAGGGTTCGAACACCCTATTCATCAAACGCTGGAATGTTGTTGGAGCATTACACAACCCAAAAGGCATAACTCTATAAGCAAATGTTCCCCAAGGAGTGGTGAACGTGGTCTTCAGTTGATCTTTCTCTGCTATACAAACTTGGTTGTAGCCACTATATCCATCAACAAAACTATAGCACTCTGGCCGCTTACTTCATCCAAGATCTGATCTAAGAATGGAAGAGGATAATGATCCTTCTTTGTTGCCTTATTGAGCTTCCTATAATCAACACAAATGCGTAGCTTCCCATTCTTTTTTATTGAGATCACAATGGGAGAAACCCATTCTAAATTCTCCACAGCAAATATGAATCCTGCATCAAGCAACTTATCTATTTCTTCTTTTACAGTCTTGGAAAAATTAGGATTCATTCTATATGGCATTTGCTTTATGGGCTTAGCACCATCTACCACTCAATACAATGTTCTACCCAACTTACTTGTGGAGTTCCTTGTAATCAAAAGTGAATAGGTGTATGTACCTTGAAAGAGCTTGGAGGTAGGATTCCTTCTCACTCTCCATCACAACATCACCAATCTTTATTTGTTGGAGACGATCATCAACTTCTTCTTGAGATAATTTTATGGGGTCATGAGTTGGTGTGATTTGGAAGGATATCCATGATTTGAAACATCCACCTCACTTTCTTCATCTTCGATGTCCACTTCACTAGTACTAGAGTAATCGAGAGGATGTCCAATCATCGGTTCATCACTTGAATCCATAGGTTACGCTTATGATGTCGAGGATCACGTTTATCTTCACCCTCTCTCTACCACGTCCAAGTGTCATGAAACCTTCATTCCAGTAGTTTCTTGCATGAACTCTCCTTAGCCATGGTCTTCCCAGAGTAGCATTGGGTACACAACAAGTACCATTTTTCATCACTGAAAGTCTACCACACATACAACACCCATAATGAGATATTGCCACATTTGAAACTACACCTTCTACGGTTTAGTTTTCCTTTATTTAATGACCTTAACATAAGTGTTGAAGGGCGATCAATTTTAAACCCAACATATTCATTACTGAGACTCGGTCATTACATTAACTACAGCACCTCCATCAACTAAGACATCATGAATTGAAATACCATTACATAATACCTCGGCTTGTGGAGCATAGGGATCTTCCTCTGCCTCCAAAACAGGGGACCTCAACCTCCTTCCTTCTTGAGCATTGAGTCCACCTCACAACTCCCGCCTCTTCTCGAAGAAGACATAGCCAAGAGTTGACCATATGTAATATTTTCGAGGCCTTTTGGATGAGATCTTCCAAGATGGAGTATGGTCCTTGCCCATGTGAAATCGAAAATCCTGCACACCCAACTTTCTTCTCCTATGTTTCTTACTAGTTTCTCCTTTCATCTTCTTAGGATCATTTCCATCTTGATTATCTTTTTCTTTCTTTCTTTTTGTTACAAACACATCTACTTCATTATTTATGCTCTTATCTACTACATCCAAAGAATTCACGGTGCTTTTCCTTTATCATTATCTCCTTTACCAATGTAGAAGCTCTATTCTGGACAATTATACTTATAATGACCCTTTTATAACAACCATAACAAACAACTTTAGAAATATTTCTTTTTGGACCTCTATCTCCTCCTGAGAACTAAATTCCTTTCCTTGAAGAAGATTAATAGTTAAGCGACCCATCTTTTTGAGCGAGATCTTCATACTCGGTAGATGTACTAGGAGAAATATTTGTGCTCACTAGGAGTGGTTGTGGATTATGGACCAAAGGTGCTGGTGTAGGCTCTACTTTAGCAACAATTTCTTTGGGCTCCTCTTCCATGCTTTCTTCTTTCCTTCTTGCAATCTCCTTTGCTTGTTCAATGGTAGCTGGGCGGTCATACTTCACTCGTTGTCTGATCTCTGGCTTCATCCCAAGAATGAAGTGCTTACAGAGGAGATTATCCATGCCATTCATCAACCCATCCGCTAGTCCTTCCTTCCGGATCTGGGCATCGAGCTTCCTCCTTAGCTCTAGAACATGAGCATGATAATCCCTTATCTTCTCCTTCTCTCCTTGGGATAGCTTTGTGATCTCGATCATGAGATCTGCATATTTCTGTTGTTCACCAAATTCTTCAAGAAAACTTTCAGTTAATAAATCCCATGAATTTTTCACATTATCACCTAGTGTTTCAAACCACCTAAGTGTTGAACCATCCAAAAAGGTAGGAAAAAATTCAGTCCATTGTTCCCTTCTTATAAGGCCATTACAAATACAAGATCGCTTAAACTCTTGAATGAAAGAAGAAGCATCTTCATTAGATTGAGCTGAAAAAACAAGAATCTTTCCCATTTTCAAAAGTAACCACCGTGAAATACCAACTCACAAGTACAATCAACAAGACTTATGTGCACAAATAATTGGAATCACTATAGAAATGACCACGGTAAACTATGGTAAAACTTGACTTACTGTGGTAAAAACTGACTTTACTGTGGTAAACACTATTCACGGTAAAAAGTGAAGTTACTGCGGTAAATACTATTCACGGTAAAAAGTGACTTTACTGTGGTAAATACTATTCCTAGCAAAAATGACTTTACCATGGTAACTACTATTCATGGAAAAATGACTTTACCATGGTAACTACTATGCATAGTAAAAACAAGGTTACCCTCCAATTGATTTTTGACTAAGTGGGAATATCTCTCCAGAAAATCCACCAACGAGGAATGGTCCCGGCAACGGAACCAAAATGTCAACACCAATCCGGCACTATGATAATTCTTCACCGGGAACTCCTCGTGCTATGATTATTTACTAATGCATAGCCTTTAGTTTGGTGGATGTAATCTGGAAACAAAACAACAACATAACACAAGAATACCATCAACTATGATAAGACGGAATGATGACAAATCTGAAATATCAAAATAAATTATAATATTAACATGAAACTGTTACAATCTCACCCATGAGGTACTTGAAGTGTTATTGACTTCACTTGCCTTTCACCAAGACTATGGGAGAAACTTTACAATTACACCTCTTAATGGCTTCTTGAACACACCTTTAAACGATGGCTTCCTTCACACACTTCCTACAATATTTCTCACTACTTCCTTCTATGCTAAATGAGGGGGGTGGCCTCTCTATTTATAGAACTTCCAGGCTTATCCATCTTATCTCTAAGATAGGATAAGAAATCCACTCTGACGAATCATATTCCATACCTTAACTCTTATCTGTACATGTAAGCTTATCTCGTTAAGATAAGATAAACCTTATCATTTTACATGGGTTCCACATTTTTAGACTTTTACAAATAAAATACACAAAATATTTATGACCTCACTCCTTGTCCTTATTACCAATATAATATTTCTAATTCCTAATCATGTAGACCCTACTTCTCTAATTACCCAAACTTTGACATTTTAACATTACTGGACCACTTACGACAAATATTTACTTTTTACAACATTCCTATTATACTTTGGTATTACCGTACTCCACATTATTGGTGGTACCGCATCGTCTTGGCGGCATCGTTATCTTCTATCGAGCGCTACTACTAATTATACTTAACAACATCATATTCCTAATACATACATTAATGAAATAGAAATTACGGAGGAAAATTTTAGTGTCGACATTTCATAGAACTAGGGGCCAAATTGCCCACCGAGAATGAAGTAATACTACCTATGAATAACAACTGCTTGAGGAAGAACATCCCTTATCAATATGGAAGATATTTTAACACACAGACAAGCTCCTACATCTTACGCGAAAAATGATAAAGTGGTAGCGCATAGAATACCCTTTATTAAAGTTCCATGAAAAACAAGATAGAACATGACACGGGTGAAGAACCTCCACAATACAAGGAGGAACCTTTAGAAGAAAAAGCCACAAACCAAGCCATAATCCAACAACAAATCAGTAACCTAATATGACAACAACTGGATTTTCTTACTTCCCATGTACGAAAGGCATAAACAAGAACATTCAAAAGTTGAGGCCTATGGTTTAGATCAATGAACCGTATCAAGAAAACAAAGGAGAAGAAGACGCGGGATACCATCATGTATACATTCCTGCTTCTCCCACTAAAGAATAATTACTCACACAAGAAGTGCAGTCCATGAAAGTGACACTCATGAGCTTACAAGAGAGCAATATAGGGAGCATAAGGAAATATCAATATGAATAATTATGCCCCTATCATTTTGACAAGACAATGACCCTTCAACCCTTTCCAAAGAAATTCGATATGCCAAAGTTTGAAAAATATAAAGGGAAAGGGGATCCATGGAATCATGTTAAAGATTTTTAGATGGCATGTCAAGAGGTGTCTTATAGTGACAATTACCTCATCATACTTTTTCCCAAGAGTCTCGAAAGTCAAGCCTTGGAGTGGTTTACGTGCTTACCACGAGGATCAATTTTCACCTAGCGAGCTTGGCGAAAGATTCGTGCATCACTTTTCATATAACATAGAGAGCAATTTCACAATGGAAGAATTATGTGGCATCAAGAAATGCCCAAATGAGACTTTCGCTAGCTTCCTCCAACAGTGGAGAGGGATAGCTAGTTGCTTCCCTTACACTTTCCCTGAAAAATAGCTGGTTAGTATTTTCGTTCCCAATCTCAACCCGGATATAGCTTTCCACCTCCAAATGCATTGTGTTCATACTTTTGAGGAGGTTATCGAGAAAGGGATTCAGATAGAAAAAGTGATCATTGCCAAAGGCACCCTCAAAACCCAATCTAGAGACAACCAAAATGTCAAACCCATGGAAAATCCGTAGATCTTTAAAAAAAAACAAAATGTGGTGGGAGATGGAATCACTAATTCCAAATGTGTTCAAACGGTCCAAACTAGTCAACCTTTTAAACTGACCAAGGGCCCAATTCAACCACCACCAAAGTGAAGAACATTCACATCTCTCAATGAACCTTTGTCAGTCATACTAAAACAACTAGATGCAGCCCACATGATGACCTATCCTACAACGCAACCATTTGATGACAACGCTTTGAAACCTTCATGGTATAAGGAGCATGAATATTGTGAAATGCATCACATCAAAGGACATAAGACAAACAAATTTCTATAGATTTTCCATTATATTAAGGACCTCATCGAAAATGGGGAGATAGAGGTGGATAACCTGTAAAACACAAATGCCTAACGAGAAAATGGGGATATATAAAGAACCATTCCCCAAGCATGATAAGTCAAAAAGTCAAAGCCGGATCGGGAGAGTCATCCCAAACTTATAAAGACATGAATTACTTATACACCAAAAGAGATAACAATCATTATGATTCACTTATCGGATGTATTCGCTCTCCTACTGACCATGTCAATACCATCTAGATCAAGGGAAAGGATTGCACTCAGTAGTAACAAGGTGTGCCCACCTCATGATTCTGGAACCTTCTCCATTGACCCCGTAAACCGGTAAATATAACCTTTTAGAACAACTTGAAAAGACATCTGCTAAGATTTCAATCTTAGATCTTCTCAAGATATCCAATGTGCATAAAGACATTTTGTATCAAACTCTTCAGGGGTCGGGAGTGCCTTTAGAAGTCGATCTTGCACACCTTCAAGCCACGGTGGCAAACATCACACCAAGTGAATATCTCGCTTTCAACCATAGGGAAATCCCTACTGAAAACCCAACACATAATCTTTCCTTATACATTGAGGTAGTTGTCACCCACAGGAAAATTAAATGGATACTTATGGATAACGGATCTAGGTTGAACATCTACATGCTTAAGTTGGTCAAACAATTGGGACATACGGAGGAAGATCTTGAGTCCCATATCATCACCATCACCGCATACAACAATGCAAAAGGGAATCAGCAGGGACCATCACGCTGCCTATGGAGGTGGGTCCCACTTGTCATCAGACAAAGTTTCACGTCCTAGACTTGGAAATTCCATATAACATGCTTCTAGGCCGACCATGGATTCATGCCTTGCAGGCCATGCCATCGACATTTCATCAATGCATTAAGTTGAAGCATGAGGGACATATGGTTACAATACAAGGAGATTCTGAGCCCTTTGCTCATTGTAGAGCTCTCAATAGCTTTGCACAAAGGGTACATATGCATGTCCCTCCACAGATATAGTTGTCCCTCTCTAGTCTGAGGCCATGGAATCCTGGGTGGATTCAAATTCTCTTAGTTCTTACGCTCATGGTGCGTCTACTTCAACATCTCCATTTGATTCATGGGAGATGAAAATCCTTGAATATGGCTACGGGGAGTATAATGTACAACAAACGCTCTTGGTTTCTAACATCTCACTATCACCCAATACTAGAGTTCGACCCAACTACCGCTTGAGACTTAGAAAGGAACACACTATTGGGTCATTCTTACTTTCCGGAGGCTTGTTAGCTAGGAGAAATTTCTTGATCCACCTATAACGTAGGTCCCCGAGGATACTTAGCCTTCTGTTATCGAACCCTAGAATATGAAAAATCTAGTAAAATGATGTACTCCATGGGCTACAAAGGCCTAGGATGTGGGAGGAATGAACAAGGACAAAGAGAACCAGTCCCTCTTCCACATTTCAAAACAAAAAATATGGCATTGGGATTAGCCCTTATGGATCGCACCCAACGATCAAGACAATACTTGTTACGAGAGTGAGGATAGCTCGACTATCTAGACATCGATCTGATTCCCATTGTAGCCAATATGAGGATCTAGCCTCCACTAACCTTTTCATTAACAACATTATCCTAACCATAATCCCCACGGAACCAACCCTTGACCTTGTCTACCCTTCCCTTGTTGAATGGGACTAACAACGTCACATGCCACTAGATTTATTCGAAAATGATGAGGTCATTTGTGGCAATTCATGGGCATAAGGGACACTATACGAAGAAAAAGTGACAAGCAAGCATGGGAATCTACAAGCAACTCTTCCTCGCACCCGACCTCCCGAGGTCGTGCCAGAGACACATTCGGTGGGGATGGAATATGTGTGGGATGCGAGACAAGCTAGATAGGCAATCTTATGTCTTCAACGCGCACTTGGTGGAATCTGCGAATCTAAGGCAAAGAAGGCTCTCCTAACTTGAACGGTGTGATAGATCAATCAAAGCAAGGATGACTGCTCGAAGGCTCTAATCAATATCGAGCTCGGCATTATTCGGTCTATGGGTTGTGGGATACGTAGAAAATGACCTGGTATAGTTTCTTGTATGTCTCCAGACAGGATCATAGGGTAGATGATGGGTATAGTGGATTCTACGAGTGATTATCGGCCTAGTCCGAGAATTACTTTTCTATATTAGGCTGCTACGTCTAACAAGGATAACTATTCGATGATGATAGGAGGAAGTGGAGTAGATCTGAATACTAATGTGCGTAAGCCAGCGTCAATGTCGATTGACCTGTAGACTCATTGGGTTGAGGGATTTGTGGGTCACAACCATAGATTCGTGGTTGTTGTGGACTTGCTATGGTCATGTGTGGAATAAGTCCCACGATCCCTAGTATCCAATAGTCATATGCTTTCTCGACCTCTATATTCGTAATTAATTGTGTGTAATCTTTTGAGTACCTCACAGCGGCGTTAAATGCAACCCGAATTCTTAAGTTAGTATCTATTTCGTGAGAGTATCTCCTATGTCCTGCTATGGGACCAAAGGATCATAATCGAATGTTTTCTCTCTTTCAAGCCCTTCTACGAGTCATGCGGATATTTTTCTAGGGTAATCTGTAGTTTGGCTGATTTGACCAAAACGTGTGCACTTGGTCGTCTTCTATGTTTAACCCTCTCAACCGTGTGAGTGATCTATTGTAAGCCTATTGTTGTTTGGAAGACTTGGATTCTAAGATTCTAATCTATGTCAAATATTGTTGTAATAAGATTGGGCTGAGGAACAATTGGTTCAAATACGTATTCTCTGGGCTCTCTAGGTCTCGTGATTGTCATACAAAAGAAGCGATACAAATCTAACTAATGACAAAATAATTTAATGGTGTAAGATATGTCTATTTATATTCCTAAATCTAATAATTATGGATAAACTACTTAAGAGAATTTAAAGAGCAATTATCTAATATATCTAAAATGACAACTAAACTAATAATGCAATTTAAAACAAACAAAGCAACCGAGTATAGCTACTTGTCTGTGTAGTTTGTAGATCTATTCTAAATAACTTGTTAACTGATCTACTCTATTTGAAAGACTCTCGATCCTACCTCAAAAGTGAGGAATGAATAATAGTTTCTCAGAAACTATCAATCCTCACAGCTTCCCTGGCAATATCGAAAGTGAAACTAGTTGAAATGAAATGATTAACTACTTTATTTGATATATTTTAACTAAAACTTTGAAAGCTTGAACCTGGATTTTGCATAATAGTGGTGAATCCGATGGTGTGTGGCTTTGTCCCCTCAGTGTGATCTTCTCATTCCTTCGTGCTCACGTGGATCCAGAAAAGCATGTAATGCTTTGCATCAACAATGGTAGATATTGGCACAAAGGACAGCTTTAGAATCGATTGAATACAATGCGAGTAGGAGAGGGATAGCGCAAGAGTATAGAGCTTGGCTTATGCAATTCCTAGCGGGATTTATCGTGAGTCATGCAACATAAAACGTCCGAAACTCTGAAACTATCTGTTTGACGAGAAAAACCTGTAACTTTAATGGCTTCCTATTGACACACATACTATCTTACTCCAATGAATTAGATGAAATAACAACAGCACTTTGCACAAGATGGATATGTGGCTTGCTAACAACAAAGTAACATTAACTAAGCATGTAATGAACAAAACTATGAATCTTAGACAAAATTCAAAGACTAAGCTATTGAAATGAGAAATTGAGAGGCAAATTTAAGGGGCCATTTACTTGAGCACAAGCCAACTATTTATAGCATTTCATTCACCCAAAGGTAAAACCAAATTGATCACTTAAACCATAAACAACGTAAAAACACTATTCCAGGGAACCGAATCATCAATGCAAGCCAAAGGCATGAAAAAAGGCTGTAAACGTTGAATTTTTACGTGAGTCACGTTAAAAGAGGATTACGGAAAATGTGTGAAGGACTGCCACCCTAAGAAGGGTGGTAATTACAAGACCGCCGCCTTGTGCAGGGGTGGCAACGGTCACGAGATCACCACCGAGGTGGGGTGGCGGTTTCATAACTAAATACCAAAACGTAAGAAAAATAGGGGAGAAGAGAAAAACAAAGCACGCAGGGGCTAAGCGGGACATGCGGGATGTTAACGCATATTTAGAGAGCTTTTTCGGATCCCGAACACCTTGCGAGGAGACTTGTATCATCATTGGGGTAGGTGTTACGTTGTTCTGGTGGTGCAGTACCCTACAATTTTGGGTACGTACATATTGCCCCCTCGGAGAAGCATTTTAGCCATGAAGAGGTGTAAAATGGTGGGTTCGAGTATGGCGGTCCCGAAATGGGAAGTTGGAAGTTATACCTGATATGTCCGTGTGTTGAAATGACGCCATCCGAAATTCCCGCCACCTGCAAAATGAAAAGAGAACTCAAGTGCAGATAGATAAAATAGATTGGAAAATAAATACTAAAATATCATGAAAAGAGGATGTACCATTCGTGCGGGGATAAGAACTTACCTCCGCTCGGCACTCAAAACCTGTGAAAAGGGGCATTCAAAACAAGTCAAGTTGTTATATATGAAAAGTGGGCCCATTTTCCTATTCATTTGCGCGTGTTGATTTGGTTGATTTTGAGCTTTGGGACCCACAGTGACAGTTTCTGACGAGAGTAGAGTCAAAACGTCCGTGACGAGATAGTGATCATGCCTCCACGAGTGGAACACCGACCCACGAGATCACAGGTTAGTTCTTCTTAATTTACCATTTTTACCCCCAAAATTTTAAAATGTTAAAATCTTTGTCATGGGGGTTATTTTTGAAAATGTTAGTTTTAATAGGTCTATCTAGGGGGGGCGCCTACTGGGTAGGCTTTTTTTTAGTTAAAATGGTCATTTTTTGCATTTTTAGGCCTTTTTAGGGTACAAAACCCGCGTGGGTTTTCGGGACATGACCGCCGCCCTGAACAGGCGGCGGTTACACGACCGCCACCCTGTTCAGGGCGACGGTTACAAGACCGCCGCCTTTAAGGTGGTGGTTGCGAAACCACCGCCCTGCTCGGGCGCGGTTCTTCACAGAATGCCAAAAGAACACTTGTTTGAAATTGTTTTTGCATTTTTAGCATTTTTATGTGTTTTCATGATTTTTCAAATGTCATTTGGATACTAACTTGCTCTGTTTTGTGTGTTTTTGGGTGTATGCAGGTGAGGGAGGAGTACATTCGATGGAGCCGAGAGAGAGAGTGTGACTGGCTCCCAGCAGTATTAGATGCCCTTTCACAGGATGAGGAGGACACTCTTCAGAGGGCCGGTATACTGCGTATATCACGCGTCCCACATGTTGCACCATCCAGTCACATACTTTGTGACTTATTTTCATATTGGGATGCTAATCGAACACCGTCCAATTACCACGGGTCCGAGGTGAGTGGACCATCACTTTGGAGGATGTTTACCGTATATTGGGGGTCTCGATTATCGGGAGACGTCTTACTCTTGAGACAACAGGTTCACGGGCCCAGATAGCATAGTGGGCCTCTTATATGGGAGATGCAGTTATCTCCATTGGTTCAAAGAAGGGCGTGAGGGTCCAATCCATTCCTAGCCTACCCATCCCCTTGATTCACCAGGCCATTATGGGGATCCTTGCCTCGAGATTGATCGGAACAAGGAAGGAGATACTCTACTATACCTGCTGGTCCCCCATCATTGTACAGATTGAGGGACATGGTTGGATTTACGCCTAGGGAGCTGACATACTTGGGACTACCTACCATGACTTGTATAGGGTGGTTCATTTAAAGGGCGCCTTTGAGCCATCCGACCACGGTTATGAGATGGGTCTATGAGCGCTTCATTCCTATGGCGAGAGGTGTAGAGGTGGCGAGATCCCGGAGCTGTACAAGGGCAGCCCGGATTGGATAGATATGTCGGTGCTCGAGCACCTCTCCAACCAGTTGCTTCACTGACCACTAATGACATGGAGGCCCCACCGTATCATGCCATGGTAGGTTTATGGGACGAGGAGGCTCTTACCTTGATTTCCTACTCCACCACAAGGCAGCTTGTTAACAGAGTAGGGAGGGTGGAGATACATCCTTTTGGATGAGTGCCTTAGCAGTTTAGCCTACCTTACATGGGTATGCTTTCCCCAGTGATGCCGGTATATAGATCGGTCTAAGAGGCCGGGGAGGCCCTAGAGGCCGGGGTTGGATAGTTGTTACACCTGGTGTTCCTATTGCAACTAGGCGGGTAGTATGAACTAGAGGGAGAGTCGGTGCTCCACAGGCACCCTTACTTCAGATTGCCGCCGAACCCGCCCACAGTAGTGATGACCCCATCAACATAGACTCCAAGTATGAGGAATTCATAGGGGAGAGACGGAGGAGGAGACCGAGGCCAAGGCCAATGAGTCGGGGAGAGGAGTACAGTGATCCCGAGTGGCATGACACTCGGACATTTTATAGGCAGAGAGGCGGAGAGCGAGTGCGGAGAGGGTGACTCTGGTTTCAGAGGAGCCACTCTCCCAGGGCCTTGGCGGGGAGGACGAGTCCATAGTGGGCCGCTACGTTGCTCTAGCCATGGGAGGAGTACCTCAGTCAGCGGTGGCATCTGTGGCAGGTGCTGACCCTAGGGATCCATCTTGGAGGCCCGATGATCCGAGTGAGTTTTATCTTCCTTCTTTTTAATGTTTACTTTGAGTTAGGATTGCCTTAATTGATATCTCTCCTTTGTTTAAATCTATTTTTATCTCTTGATTATTTCTAATTTGTTTTCTCCTATGTTTGCAGAGACTGCGCCGTTGAGTGGCGAGACTGATTCACTGGGTATGCATTGATACCCCTGATGATTCCTATGGAGAACACCCGTGCGGAGTTATGCAGTTCGTAGATGCGGGGGAGTCTTCAGCAGTTGGTAGACACACCGACGTCTTTTCCCCATCTCGGCATGTGGACAAGATGGTATCTACCCTCCGTACAGAGCCGGCGGGGTATAGGATAGCAAAGCACCTGATGAGGAGTCATTCTCGTGGCGAGACCGCAGCTGCCTCTCGGGATCGTGAGCCCTCCATGCACTCAGAGCGCCGGCATAGCCGAAGTAGTAGACATGGGCACGCACCCTCAGAGGGATCTCATAGGGATTGAGAAGCCACTTGGCTCTCCTGGACTATTTTTATGATGTATTTGTACTTCCTGGCTCTTTGAGCATTTTGACCATGCTTAGCGCATGATGGCATTATACAGAAACTTGATCGATTATATATATATATATATATATATATCTTTGTTTGATCGATGCTTGGTATTATAATTTTGCTTTTATTTCCATATGTAAACTATGATGTTATGTTTATATGCTTCTCAGAATGTATGCAATGGAGAACAAATGATACCAATGTTTACTTCCTTTTTGTATTTTGTGATGCTGATGTATGATAATGTAGACACAATGTGATTTTGAACTATAGTTTCTATAAGCAATTCTTGATACTTCATATTTGTTTTGACAAAGTGTGATGATAAACTAGTATGATGAGCAGATAAACTTGCCCCACTCCTAACTCCACACAACTAGTAAGATGCGAGGGCTCATCATCGAGAGCTAGAAAGGGCACAAGTTATGAAATGTGTTGAAATGATAGTGATGAGAGATAGACAAAGCTTTAGTGGAACCAAATTAGGATGCTACAAGCCTACTCTACTCGAGTGACTCCATAGTTCGGGATGCAACTTGCTTGGCAGTTTATATAGACTTAGATCCGTAGATGGCCACATGGTAGACAAAATATGGGTTTCAGGGTTTTGAACTCTCTTGGAATTTTGGACATCTGATTCATTTGACTTATGATTTCAAAGGTCTATTTGAATTTTTGCTGACTTCCTTTAACATTTATTGTCAAGAGGACCCCCTGTACCATGTCCCATGCTACTAGTCAGAAGTGTGGGCTTATCACCATGGACAAGGCACAAGCGAGTAAGGGCATTCCCATCCTTTCCCAACCCTACATCACTAGTAAGAGACGCAAGCTTATCACCGAAGGTTGGTAGGGTAAGGAAATGTGTAAAAATAAAATTTTATGTTTAATTCTGTATTTGACTTGTTTATTTTATCAAAATGTCATCATGCTCTTATTTCCAAAGAGATATACATACGGATAGATGTCACACGATGAAGCTTCTAGAATGCAGGACCATAGGCAAGACACCTATCCTAACAAGAAACCAAAAGTGAGAACAAGCGTGCATATCTTTGTATGGTTACCATTAAGACTTTGTCATTTCTAGCCTTATTTGATGAAATGATTCCAAGCAGGTGATGATGTTATGAAGAAGCATGATTAGAGTGTTTATGCCAATACCATCAGAAGTTTGTAATGAATTGATTTTGAGAATGAGTTCCTTGATCACAAAACTTATACGAAACACGCGGACAAAATGAACCTAACTATATGAAGATGCAATGTAGATATAATTATACAAATAATGTTGGCCACTTATTCGTAGAATCATTTAAGGTGTAGGGAATTGACTATTTCACCAAATTCCTCACCTTCCAGTGTACACAAGAGATATGCACCATTTCCATAGTCTCTCGTGACTTGGTATGGGCCCAACCATTTGGGCCAGAATTTCCTTCCTTCGTCTGTCTTTTTATCGATCTAACTATCTAGCCTTAGAACTAGATCACCTTCATATATGTCACGTTCATAGAACTTCTTGTTATATTGCCGGCACATCCGGTCAGCATATATTATGTGCCATTGTTCACATCTAATATAGCTTCATCTAGGTTTTCTAGCCGGGAGAGACATACTTCTCTGTAAGCGTCTTCATCCGAATCCTTGTAATGAAATACGAGAGACTGGGTATTTCAACCTCAAGTGGGAGAATTGCTTCTGCCCTGAATACTAGCGAGAAAGGAGTCGCTCATGTTGGTGTTCTTATTGAGGTTCGGTGGGCCCATAAGGCCGGATATAACTTCAAATGCCAATCTCGTTTGTTTTCTTTCACCGTTTTAAGGAGAATGGCTTTTAATGTTTTGTTTGTCGCTTCATCTTGTCTGTTGGCTTGAGAATAATACAGGGAGGATGTATGATGGCTTATTTTAAATTTATTGTACAATTCGCAAACTTCGTCATTCTTAAAAGAAGTCCCATTATTTGATATAATGATTTGTGGGACACTGTACCTGCAAATGATTTGGTTCAAAATGAACTTGGTGATTACAAAACCTAGTACAGTAGTAAGAGGCATGGCCTCTACCCACTTGGTAAAATACTCGATGGCCGTGATTATGAAATTATGGCCATCTCGTAGAGATGAGGAGAGAATTTCCCTATCAAATCTAGGCCCCATGTAGAAAAGGGCCATGGAGTAGCGATTTGTTGTGGCGCTGTTCCGGCATGTGGATCTCGTGGGAGAACTCCTGCACTTATGACACCTTCGTACAAACTCTATTGTGTCGTGTTCTAGAGTGGGCCAGAAATAGCCCATTTGATGTATCTTATGAGTGATGGCATGATCACCGAAGTGGCCTCCACATATTCCACTGTGAGATTCATGGAGAATCTTCTTGGATTCTTTTGTGTCGACACATCTTAGAAGCATTCCATCGAATGCTTTATGATAGAGCACCTGCTCTATAATGACGTATTTAGCTATGATAATGCGTAACCACCTTCTTTGTTGTGGTGTAGCACCTTACGATATGTATGGTCCATGATATAATTAATAATATCGGTATACCAAGGACACTCAGAGATAGGAGGTCTGGTTTCGATGTAGTATATGCATTCATCGGGAAAGTCCAGATCTACTAGATTGCCTCTGTCTAGTGGGTTATCAGCTAACCAATCAAGCGATGATTTGCCCTTTAATGGATTTCTGATTTACAAATGTTAATTCGAATTCCCCATTAAGGTTATAAAACGTCCAAATTTTTTAGGCAAGGACCCTTGTGTGAGGAAAGTTCGTAAATGGTTATTTTTTACAATGACCCTTGTTTCTTGATTTAGCATATAATGTCTTAAAGATTTGGTTATGAAGATTATGACAAGGCATTCTCGTTCTGCCTGTGTATAACATGTTTCATAGTCAAGCAACGTTCGACTAATGAAATAGATCGCGTGCTCTCTCTTGTCATCGTCTTCTTGAGCTAGCATACAGGCTAGCGAGACATTGGTGGCTCGCAAATATAAAATTAACGGGTGGTCTGGCTTAGGTGGCATTAGCGTAGGTGGTGATAACAGGAAACACTTAAATGCGTTGAAAGCTTCATTGCAGTCTTCGGTCCAATCAATACTATAATCTTTCTTGAGTAGATTGTTGATTAGATGAATGGTGAAGCTTAAGTCCGGGATGAATCTCCAGATTGCACCAAGATTTCCGAGAAATGACCTAATTCTAGATTCATCCAAAGGTGGGACCATTTCGAGGACAACCCGAATTTTGGTTGGGTCAACATCGATTCCTCGTGACGATATAATGCAACCTAGGATTTTTCCTCCTGTCACACACCAAAGACACATTTTTCTGGATTTAGCGTGACTCCGTATTCTATTAGACGTGAAAGAATGACACGAAGCACTTCCGGATGGTCACAACGCTTCTTGGCCTTGGCCAACAAGTCATCTATGTAGGATTCCACAATTTTATGAATAAGATCGTGAAATATATATGTCATAGCCCGCTGGTATGTAGCACCAGCGTTCTTGAGACCAAATGGCATAACAACGTAGCAATAGGTTCCCCAAGGAGTTATAAACATGGTTTTAGCTTGATCTTGTTTGGATATTCTGATTTGATTGTATCCCGAGAATCCATCCATGAGAGACAAAAGTTCAAATCCAGCTGTTGCATCAACAATGACGTTTATGGATGGTAACGGAAGTCATCCTTGGGACATGCCTTGTTAATGTCTCGAAGTCTATGCGAGATGCGTATCTTCCCATTATTTTTGAGAATGGGAATGATATTAGATACCCATTGAGAGTAATCAACTGTTTTGATGAATCCTACTTGGAGGAGTTTTATTACTTCCTCTTTTACCTTGAGAGCTACCTTGGGTTTCATTGGCCTCGATTTTTGTTTAATCAGCTTTGTGTCTGACTTAGTGATGAGGTTATGTAGCGCGATATGTGGTGCAACTCCTGTCATTTCTTTATAATTAAATGCGAAAGCCTTCTAATGTTCTTTGAGGATTCGAGTGTGTATTTTTACTTCTGATGGAGTTAACGAGGATCCTAATTTCAATATCCTTGGTTCATCCTCCATTCCGATGTTAATATCAATTGTTTCTTCGATTAAAGAAGCATTACCTTCTTCAAACTCAGGCGGGGCTGGAGATAAGTCCAAATCATCTCCATTTTCTACTTTGTATATGCTGAGTTCCTTTTGTGGGGAAGTTCTATCATGGGATTTCCAAAGTAGGACGCCAAATGTGGGATTAAGGACAAATCTATCACGTGATGGGAGAGATGTAATGCCGCATAGGCATTTAAGTAATTCAGAGTGGCTTATCACTATCAATGTGGTCTAGGATAGTGGGTTTGTTCTCATCTCTATTCGTTAAAAGAGAGTTTGACCATTTTTTTACCAATGGTTCTAGCGAAGGAATACCATGAAACGGGTATCTTGGAATTCATTGTTCGGAGTGAAGTGTGATGCCGAGGTTACTCTAGAATCAGGAAGAAGATTTTGTTCTCACGGGATTGCTTCAATTGATATGAAGTCAAACTCTTTGTTTAAATCTAATACAGTTGTTTTGTAAAGCTGTAAGTGCTCAGCTTTGGTTTCATATACCTCAGAGACTTGGTTTGCTATTAATTATGAGTCTCCTGATACCCTAATGTTATTAACATTGATCCTCTTAGCTAAGACAAGGCCAAGGAGGAGGGTTTCGTATTCAACGCCGTTGTTTGTACATTCGAAATTTAGTTTAAAGGAAAATGGTAGGACTTTTCCCTCAGGAGAAGTAAAGATTACACCTGCCCCAGCTCCGTAATGACATCTAGCTCCATCGAAATGGAGAGTCCAATATTTAGCTGGGAATATGGACGTTGGGATATTTGTTGTGTTAATATCTTCTACTTCCACCATGCAGAGATCCTCTGCTAGAAGAGAACCAACACCTAGGGTATATCCCATGCCTACAGAATCAAATGGTAGGAACATCGGTAGATCCTGTTCTAATAATTCGACAATTTTTGCAGTAGTTCCTAATGATACTGTTTCTACAATGTTAGCCTCATCCTTGAGGGTTGGGATTGTCTTGACTAGGCTCATAGTCTCAAGATCTATTGTAGGTACCAAATTTTCCTCTCGGTTTTGCGTCGGTGGGTTTATTAAGTTGGTTTGTTGGGAGTTCAAATTCCAAGTGAACACCTGGTCTTTTCTTTAAGTCAGCTAGGTGTATATCGAATGGTTTTGGATCACCTTTGGCTACAAACACCTTTCCTAAATGCAAGAATCTTACTTCTTGAAATAATGTAGAAGGGATTGCCTTCATACGGTGTATCCATGGTCAACCAAGGATCATATTATAATTGGTTTCCCGATCTATAATATAAAACTCAACCAGGATTGTTTTGGGTCCTAAGGTGACTAGTAGTACTATAGTTCCAATCGACGTGGCTTTAAGGCTATCATAGCCTCTTAGTGTATTTCGAGTCGTCAAAAAATTCGTTTCTCCATACCCTAGCTTTTGAAGGAAGGAAAAGGGGACTATATTAACTGTTGCCCCATCGTCAACCATGGCATGTTTCACATAATTGTTATAAACCCATACTTGTAAATGTAAGGCTGGATCACCTGGGCGTGTAATCTCAACGTCTGTTGGCATTTTGTTTATTTCAAAAATAAACTCGGTATCCCTATCCGGCTACCCCGGAGGGTGGATATCAAAGTCTATATGGTTTACCTATGTTTCGGGAGGTGGAGTGATATTAACTAAATGGCCCAAACCTAATGCCTCTAAAAGAGCAACCCTGTGGGCGGGAAAGTTCTTTAGTAAGTCCAAAAATGAAATGTGCAAGAAGGTTTTTGTTAGATCGTTAATTAAATCATAGGTACCCACGGGTTTTACTACTATTTGTTGGATGTTATCTGTCTCTGGTAGGTAACTTGGACTTGGCTGAGAGGAATACTCTCGTGTTCTCGTTATAGCTTCGACGGGTAGTTCGGCGTCCAACTCTACTAAACTGACTATCTTGGGTCACGGCTGACTTCCTAATTGTAGCACAACTAATGGATTTAGTGAAGTCGAGGCTTCATGATCATTGTTTCCTATCATTATGCCCTTATTTGTCCCATTTAGATTTAACTTACTGTTATTGTGATTTGGGAGCGGATCATTAAAGATCTTGAGGGGAGCATTCTGAGGGGAAATTGCCCCTGTAAAAGTATTTGGTGCTGGTGACGTAGGATCTGCCAAGAACATATCTATGAAAAGTTGTCTTTGTTCCTCTAGGAAAACGTTGCATGAATTTATTGTAGTCACGACATGTTCTAGTGTCATGGCCCGAATTTTGTGGAAACCACAATACGAATTAGGATTGTAATTCTTATTTTGTTGGCATGGTGTATATTGTGACCCAAAACCCTGATCAAAGCCTATTGGGATTAAAGTTTTGTATTTGTTGTTTTTGGTTTTGATTCTAGTTTTGATAACCAAAATTGAGCTTTGCTCGACCGTGTGTAGGGTTTCGCCGTTGTTGTTGTTGATTAAAATCCACTACATTGATTGTTAGGGTAAAGTTGTTGTTTCGTTGGTTGTTCATTAGTGGTGGAGTATTCACAATATTTACCTTTTAGCCGATCGATTCTCCATCTGTTGTTACCCCACGATTTTTGTTAAGGATTTTAGGTCCTTAATTGATGTCTGTGGTAGTAGGGTAAGTCGTAGTATTATGGTTGGAGGTGATCAACCTCCCGTTGCTCCATACGCTTACGACCCGCTATCTATTGCCGCATGATCTATTCGGAGAGCACTCTCGAGTACATCATAAGTCTTTAGTGGGAACTTCTGGACTTCTTCCTTCACTTCTCTGCTGAGAGAATGAAGAAATAAATCGCATAGTTCCATTTGGTCTATATTTGGAGCACTGGATGAAGAATAAAGAACTGTACGCCACCTCTGGATGAAATGAGTGACAGATTCATTATGTTCCTGCTTAATGTGCAAGAATTCCCTAATTCTTGTTCTTAATAGTTTGTTCATGTCAAATGCCTTAATGAATTCAGAAATGAGTTGTTTAAATGAATGGATGGAAGCCTCAGGTATTCTATAATACCAATCGAGGGTGATGCCTTCCAAGGTTTTGGGGAATATTTTAGCAACAACCCCATCCCAAGGGAGTAGTTCTCGAATGGCTATGGCGTAAGCCTTGATATGTGCATTCGGATCTCCCTCACCTTTGTATTTGGGCAAATCGGGAAGAGGTCTTGGAAGCATGACACTTCGTATGGTGAAATCTAAAGGCTCTTTCAAATATTACGAGTAAGTCCCTATCGCATAGGTTTCACCATTGATGGTGCTTCTTTGAGGGAGTGGTGGTGGAATGGGTTATTGATATGGCATAGCATATGCATTGGCGGGGGCATAAGGAAACCCCGTGTTTGAGAAAACATGCTTTGGAGAGGAGAACATATCCCCTGTGGTGATTTAAAGTACATGTTTAAGTATGACGAGGTATTGTCCAGGAATGGATTATTTTGCACTAGACCGGGAGGAACGGTGTTAGAAACGGTGGGTCTAGTTGGCATTTGTTGTGAATACTAAGGAGGCATGCCCAACATGCCTATTCTGTGAGGAGGTCTACTTGGCTAGGATGGTGTGGAGGATTAGAATGTCTTGCCTACATGAATTAGGAATGGTGATTTGCACGAGCAAGTTCCAACCACCTAACTTTTTCTACTAAAGTGAAATGACCTCATTTGGTGAAATCACGATATTTTTCCTTGGTGGCATTTGTTGTATAGGCCTATGATACCCCGCTATGAATTGATCATTGCCTTGCCAAGTTTCCCGAGGGTATTTCCTATATGTAGTGGTATAGAGGTATTTTCTTGAAGAGAGACCTTGGGTTGTGTTTGTAAACTCCCTATGGGTGGGTACATATTCGAGAGAGCATTGTTCATTCTGGTATAATGTACTTGAATGTTCATCATCTAAAACCGGTATGGGTCGATTGCCTACTAATTTGTGGTCTAAGCGGACTGAGGAAATGAACCAGATTCTCCTATGAATGTCATATTGTTCGAGCCTCGCGGCTCGCTTGCTTGCATTTGAGCGAGCTGATCCAACTCCTCTGTTTGGAAGGATGAGCTATATCTGATCCTTGGAGATGGAGTTTGTGCTAACAACCGGTTGTCGGAATAATTATCACCCCATACCGAGAGTGAGGGTGATGATTGTCTATTCAGATTGAGCGTAGTATGCCTCAAGACCTAAGAGGGGTCTCCATATGCATCAAATCTCGACATATTTAGGGGTATATGAATACCCTGGAGAATAATGGGAAGGAGTGAAGGTGGAAGAAATAGGTAAGGAAAGTATCTGTGTGCTTCACGTCGAGTTCACAAATTTTTTGGTGAAGGATGGTGAAAGCAGATGAGGTGTAAAAGACGAAAAGTATTTTAATTGGAAGAACTAGTCGAAATATGACTCAGAACTAGAAAGAAGGAATTTCACGTCAAGTTCACCAATTTTGTACGACGGAAAAGTGACAAGCGAGTGTGGAATCTACAAGCAACTCTTCCTCATACCCCGACCTCCCGAGGTCATGCCAAGACAACCAGTGGGGATGGAATATGTGTGGGATGCAAACAAGATAGTTAGGAAATCTTATGTCTTCAATGCGCACTTTGTGGAATCTATGAATCTAAGGTAATGAAGGCTCTCCTAACTTGAACTGGTGTGATAGATCGATCAGCAAGGATGACTGCTCGAAGGCTCCAATCAATATCGAGCTCTAGCGTTATTTGGTCTATGGGTTGTGGGATACGCGGAAAATGACTTGGTATAGTTTCGTGTATGTCTCTGGGCAGAACAGGTCATAGGGTAGATGATGGGTATAGTGGATTCTACGGGAAATTATCGGCCTAGTCCAATTCCTTTACTATATTAGCTGCTATGTCTAACAAGGATAACTATTCGATGATGATAGGAGGAAGTGGAGTAGATCTCGAATACTAATGTGTGTAAGCCGGCGTCAATGCGTCGATTGACTATAGACTCATTAGGTTAAGGGATTTGTGGGTCACAACCATAGATTCGTGGTTGTTGTGGACTTGCTTATGGTCATGTGTGGAATAAGTCCCTGATCCCTAGTATCCAATAGTCATATGCTTTCTTGGCCTCTATATTCAAAATTAACAAATGTGTAATCTTTTGGAGTACCTCACGGTGTTCGTGCAACCTGAATTCTTAAGTTAGTATCTATGTCGTGAGAGTATCTCCTATGTCTGGCTACGGGACCAAAGGATCACAATCGAACGTTTTCTCTCTTTCAAGCCCTTCTACAGTCATGGATATTTTTCTAGGGTAATCTGTAGTTTGGTTGATTTGACCAAAACGTGTGCACTTGGTCGTCTTCTATGTTTAACCCTCTCAACTGTGAGTTGATCTGTTGTAAGTCTGTTGTTGTTTGGAAGACTTGGATTCTAAGATTCTATCTATGTCACTATTGCTGTAATAAGATTGGGTTGAGGAATGATTGGTTCAAATACGTATTCTCTGGGCTCTCTAGGTCCCGTGATTTTCATACAAAAGGAAATGATACAAATCTAACTAATGACAGAATAATTTAACTGCGTAAGATATGTCTATGTATATTCCTAAATCTGATAGTTATTGATAAACTACTGAACAGAATTTAAAGAGCAATTATCTAATATATCTAAAATTGACAACTAAACTAATAACGCAATTAAAACAAACAAAGCAACCGAGTATAGCTACTTGTCTGCATGCGGTTTGTAGATCTATTCTAAATAATTTGTTAACTGATCTACTCTATTTGAAAGACTCTCGATCCTACCTCAAAAGTGAGGAATGAATCATAGTTTCTCATAAACTATCAATCCTCACACTTCCCCAACAGCAATATCAAAAGTGAAACTAGTTGAAATGAAATGATTAACTACTTTATTTGATATATTTTAACTAAAACTTTGAAAGCTTGAACTGGATTTTGCGTAATAGTGGTGAATCCGATGGTGTGTGGCTTTGTCCCCTTAGTGTGATCTTCTCATTCCTTTGTGCTCACGTGGATCCGAGAAAAGCATGTAATGCTAGCATCAACAATGGTAGATATTGGCACAAAGGACACTTTAGAATGCGGATCGAATACAATGTGAGTAGGAGAGGGATAGCGCAAGAGTATAGAGCTTGGCTTATGCAATTCCTAAGCGGGATTTATCGTGAGTCATGCAACATAAAACATCCAAAACCTGAAACTATCTGTTTGTGAGCAAAACTCTTAACTTTAATGGCTTCCTATTGACACACATACTATCTTACTCCAATGAATTAGATGAAATAACAACAAACACTTTGCACAAGATGGATATGTGGCTTGCTAACAACAAAGTAACATTAACTAAGCATGCGATGAACAAAACTATGAATCTTAGATAAAATTCAAAGACTAAGCTATTAAAATGAGAAATTGAGAGGTAAATTTAAGGGGCCATTTACTTGAGCACAAGCCAACTATTTATAGCATTTCATTCACCTAAAGGTAAAAACCAAATTGATCATTTAAACCATAAACAACGTAAAAACACCATTCCAGGGAACCAGAATCATCAATGCAAGCCAAAGGTGGTGAAAAAAGCTGGTAAACGTAGAATTTTTACATGAGTCGTGTTAAAAGAGGATTCTGGAAAACGCGTGAAGGACCGCCTCCCTAAGCGGGCGGCGGTTATAGGACCGCCACTTTATGCAGGCGGTGGTCACGAGACCACCGCCCGGGGCGGGCGATGGTTTCATAATTGAAGACCAAAACACAAAGAAAAAGAGGGGAGAAGAGAAAAACAAAGCACGCAGGGGCTAAGCGGGACATGCGGGATGTTAATGCATATTTAGAGAGATTTTCCATATCCCAAACACCTTGCAAGGAGACCTGTATCATCATTAGGGCACGTGTTACATTGTTCCTAAGGTGGTGCGTACCTACAATTTTGGGTACGTCTGGACACAATTCCCATTGGAAATCACAAGAAAGATTTATTTATTGACTTAGATACATGTGCCTACTTGGCGAGGAGGTTAAACTTCATTGTCAGCAAAATTTAATGAAAAGCAAGGGAAATTTTTTTAAAGAAAATCCTCGGAAAAAATTGAAGTCCAAGTCACACATTGAAAACCTCTTTGAGGAACTGGCTGACAAACAAATAAGAAAAACAAAGGAAAAACAAAGTGACCATGCCAGGATGAAAATCTCATGGAGACATCCTTGGATGAAGATCTCAACCTACCTCCCGATCCTACGCATATGAGGACTTATCAAATTTGTTAATCAAAGAAACCATTGATGTCAATCTTGGTACGAAGAAGATCCCAAGATAATAAAATTGGGAGCATCACTCTCACTAGAGAACAAAAGATGTTCACTATGTTCTTTGAGAGTTTATTTATGTGTTCGCATGGTCTTACAAAGACATGTCTAGCTTAGATCTTAATTTGGTTGTGCACAACCTAGTCATGCACACAGATGCCAAGCCTATCAAACAGAAGCTCCAAAAGATGCACCCAAGAGTGGCCTGTTGGTCAAAGAAGATTTGGAAAGATTGCTTGCAGCAGATTCATCAGGCCAATTGATTATTTTGAATGGATATCGAACATTGTTCCTGTCTAGAAAAACCTATTGGTATCTGAATCTACACGGATTTTAGGGACATCAATAAAGCTTTCCCTAAAGATGATTTTCCGCTGCCCAACATTGACATGATTGTTGACTCAACAACAAGGTACAAAATGCTATCACTCATGGATGGCTTCTCGAGATATAATCAAATTAAGATAGCTGAAGAAGACCAACACAAAACAACTTTTACAACTCCTTGGGGCACCTTCTGCTATCAGGTGATGCCATTTGGCCTTAAAAATGCAGGAGCTACCTATCAATAGACCGTGACAATAATTTTTCACAATATGATTCATGATATCATGGAGGACTACATAGATGATATCTTGGGAAAGTCCAAAACAAGAGAGGATCACCCTGTCATTTTGCGGCATATCTTTGAACGCCTGCATGAATACAAAGTTAGGCTGAATCTAAAGAAATGTGTCTTTGGTGTGCTATCAGGGAAACTATTGGGCTTCGTTGTGTCAAGATGAGGTATTCAGGTAGACCCTGCTAAAGTGTCTCGCTATCATGGAAATGCCTCCACTGAGAATATCAAGCGCCTACACGACTTACGGGGGAAATTCAAGCCATTCACCGCTTCATCTCCCAGCTTGTAGATAAATGTCACTCATTCACCCATTTGCTTAAAAAGGATGTCACTTTCATCCGGGGATCTAAGAAAATAGTAAGCCTTTGTTTTTCTTAAATAGTACTTGGCTAATCCACCTGTCCTCATGCCTCCCACTCTTGGGGAACCTCTCTTGCTCTATATTTCCACTACACAATTTGCTATTGGTGCGTTGCTCACCTAGTATGACCTTGGTCATAAAGATAAAGCGGTGTACTATCTAAGTCGTACCCTCATTGCCTATGAGCTTAATTATCCTCAAATTGAACAGGATTACTTGGCCGTGGTTTTTACCTTTCAAAACTTCACCATTACCTATTAAATACTAAGACCAAGTTAATAGCCAAGGTTGACCCTCTCAAGTATTTATTGTCCAAACCCGCCCTCACAGAATAATGGCTAATTGGATCATTCTACTTAGTGAGTTTGACATAGAGTTTGTCCATCAAAAATCGGTTAAAGGACAAGTACTTTTGGACCAGCTAGCGAAGCACCTTTGCTAAACACGGAACCTTTGAGTCCGGATCCGCGGATGCCTCCTTGCTCTACATTGAAGAATCTATCGTATGGAAGATACATTTCTATGGATCCTTTATGTTCATGGTTCAGGTGCAGGAGTGGTCCTTATTACTCCTTCTAGCAATCCTATACCGCAAATTTCACTGGGCTTCCCTTGCACAAACAACATTGCAGAATATGAAGCACTTATTGCAGGAATGAAGCTAGCCATCAAGTGGAATGTTCATCATGTCAAGGTTGTGGGTGATTCGCAATTAATTATCAAACAGGTTAATGGTGAATATAAGGTTAAGGATGACAAGCTCATACCTTACAAAAAGTTAGTGGAAACTCTAAAGGAGTATTTTGTGTGCATCACGTTTGAGCAAATCCCAAGAGCGCAGAATAGATCGGTAGATGCCATGGCAACAGTGGGGTCTATGCTTCGTATTCCATCCGAGGAATAATGGTATTCCATTCTTCGTAGAAAATCTACACCACCTACATATGACATACCGAGAATCTTGCTCAAGCTTGTGAGGTTTTTGGTCCCAATTCCCCATGGTACGAACCCATTTTTACCTATCTTAAGGACAACACATTCCCACCCAATATCTCCCATTCTAAAAAGCAAAGCTTGATTCACCAGATAACCCGTTACACCCTTTTAGGAGGCACACTTTATCATCATGGCTACGATGGGAATCTTTTACGTTGTTTAGATATGATGGAGTCAATCCAGGCAATCAAGGAAGTGCACGAAGGGGTGTGTGGAGCACATACAAACGGAATGGTCTTGGCTAAGAAACTATTGAGAGTAGGTTACTATTGGCCTACCATGGAAATTGATTGTTGCAATTATGTCATAAAATGTGTGCTTTGCCAAAAGTATGGAAATTTCATTAATGCTCTGTTGCAACCATTGCAACCTATCACTACCCCATGTCCATTCTCCAAGTGGGGACTTGATTTAATAGGAAAACTTACTCCTACCTCATCTAATGGTCATACACATATCATCACAACTACATAATACTTTACAAAATGGGTGGAGGTTGTCCCTTTAACCTATGTCACAGGAGCATAGATTTCTAAATTTATCATGAATCACATTATTTGTCGATATGGTATTCCTACAGCCATTGTTATAGATAATGGGAAGTCATTTAAAAACAAAACTGTGAAATGTCTTTGCCAATGGTTCCAAATCAAATTAAAATGGTCCACGCCATATTACCCTCAGGGTAATGGACAAGCTGAGGCAACAAACAAGACTTTGGTAAGGATAATGGAGAAGATGGTCAGCAAAATAGGTCATAACTAGCACCTACAAATCCATCCAGCCCTTTGGGCTTACCAAACATCCATTCGCACTCCTATGGGTGTGACACCATATTCCCTAGTGTTTGGGATGGAATCTATCATCCCTTTAGAGATCGAACTTCCATTCTTGAGAATTTCTCTTCGGTACTATCTGGATAAGGATGAAGATTATCAAGTGGCAAGACTGGCTAAGTTAGAGCTCTTGGATGAGCGGCGCATTCACGCTCTTAATCACCTGAAAGTGTATCCACCAAAAGTCTCCCGAAACTAAAACAAAAGAATCATCCCTCATCAGTTTGAGCTTGGTGATTTAGTCATGAAGGAGAACCAGTTCAACACCAGAGTAGAGCGAGAAAAGAAAGGGAAGTTCGAACCACTTTGGTTGGGACCCTATGTCATAGTCACCAAATACGGCACAGGGGCATACAAACTAGCTCACCCCAATGGTGATGAGCTTGGGAGCCCATGAACGCCATGCATCTTAAGCGGTTCTATGCTTAAACATGGCACAAGGAGGTTAAAAATGATTAAAAAAGAGAAACAGGTCATCCAAGAGTGAAAACCATGAAATTGTGGCACTTTGGACACGCCCTTGGGAAAAAAAACTAGTTTCCGACGCCTCAGGAGGATTCATTGTTCACAAGCATCCTGCATCTGGAGGGTAGTTTTCTTTGGCCTAGCCCTAGTTCTACCTTTGAGATTCCTTGTGCGCCCCATCCTGTCAAGCCTTGATCTGGCTTTTCCTTCTTTTATTCATCTGTGAGGGGCGTGGTCTTTCGCTATTTCCCATCTTACATTGGGGAAACTCAACGACTTCACCTTCTTGTTCATAAACACGTGGCTTCTGCCCTTGTATATTCCCCATCTAATGTTGGGGGCATCCACACTTTCTTGGTTACCTACACATAGCTTTGGAAAACCGTTAGAAAACCTAAAAACAATACAAAGCAAGTTTCACGAAAACACAAAAACAATAGAAAATTGTTTCACAAAAACACCAAAAACAATAGAAAATTGTTTCACAAAAACCTAAACAATAGAAAATTGGTGCATGAAAACATATCTTACAAAAACATTTTCTTGCATTGTCTTGTTCTTTGCTTTGCTTGTTGCTTGTATAGTTATTTTTGTGTTTCGCTTTTTGGGTTGTTTGTTGCTTGGGCATACTTTGTTAGGATTCATCTTTTCTTACTTAGATTAGATTTATTCTTGCTTGTGCGTCTTGTGGTATGTTTTTGCATGCTTGTAAATCTTGGGAAATCATGATGTAATGTGTTAATTCATTATGTTCTTTCTTAAGCATTTGGTTGTGTTTGTTACATGTTAATAAAGCATGGTGAATCATGGTGTATTGCATTATTTCCTGGTGTTCTTTGTTAGCATTTGGTTGTGTTACTTGCATGTGCATTGTTTTGTTTTCATCAACATCACATTACCATCATTTTCATCACATCTAACATCATCTATACATCATATATAAACAAAATGCTAATTTTCACATCATGCATGTATATGTTAAGCTAATCATCACATATCGTATCATCAATGGGGGCAAGAGGGGTTGCGACAAGAAGCTTTAAGTGCATAAGTGAAGACATCTTGTTAATCATCTTGCGATGAGAAGCTACTTTTTGAAATGTAGTCTAGGAAGTGCTTCGTTTAAACATGTTTTAATACCAAACGCTTGTGTCATTGGTGATTTATCACTCTATCACATTGGTATTCTCACATTGTTGATTTATTCATACTCTTAGTAAATACATTTTTCATCTCACTTAGGGGTGGTCACTAAACTTTGAACGCATTTACAACTCACCCTAGTGAAACTATCACGAAAACATGGCTCCTAAAACATGTCTAGGATTAAAGAAACAAACATACGAGGAACAACAAGCGAAATCTTGGGAAACCTCTAACATATAAGGGTCAAATCCCTTCATTGGACATGACCTAGGACCATTGTTTTCTGTAGAAAAGGAAACAAAAGAGATGGTCGATCATAGTGGAAATGAATTAGAATCACCACATGCAGACTTCGATTTTGACCCCACTCTATTGGATGAATTTCTTCTTAGAAACAAAGATAGAGTGTTGGCACGGGTCATAGAACTAGGGGCCAAATTTCCCACCAAGAATGAAACAATACTACCTGCAAATAATGTTGCTAAGGAAGAATGTCCCCTTATCAATATGGAAGATATTTTAACACACGGACAAGCTTCTACCTCTTACGCAGAAAATGATAAAGTGGTAGGGCATAGAATACCCTTTATCAAAGTGCCACAAAGAAACAAGATAGAACATGAGATGGG
This sequence comes from Taxus wallichiana var. yunnanensis, assembly GCA_018340775.1. NCBI lineage: Eukaryota > Viridiplantae > Streptophyta > Pinopsida > Cupressales > Taxaceae > Taxus > Taxus wallichiana. The sequence goes on along the minus strand of CM031241.1, from coordinate 109,783,550 downwards.
TAAATAACCTCCACAATTTGAGGAGGAGGAACCTTTAGAAGAAGAATCCACAAACCAAGCCACAAACCAAGCCATAATCCAACAACAAATCGGTAACCTAATCCAACAACTGGCTTTGCTTAATTCCCATGTGTAGAAAGACGTAAACAAGAACGTTCAAAAGTTTAGGCCTAAGGTTTAGATCAATGAACCCCATCAAGAAAACCAAGGAGAAGAAGACACAGGGTACCATCATGTATACATTCCCACTTCACCCACTAAAGAACAATTGCTCGCACAAGAAGTGCATTCCATGAAAGTGACACTCGTGAGCTTACAAGAGAGCAATATAGGGAGCATCAAGAAATATCAATATGAAGAATTATTCCCTATCCTTTTGACAAGACAATGACCCTTCAACCCTTTCCAACTAAATTTGATATGCCAAAGTTCAACCAATATAAAGGGAAAAAGGATCCATGGGATCATGTTAAATATTTTTACATGGCATGTCAAGAGGTGTCTTATAGTAACAATTACCTCATCAAACTTTTTCCCAAGAGTCTCGGAGGTCAAGCCTTAGAGTGGTTTACGCGCTTACCACGAGGATCAATTTTCACTTGGCGAATGGGCGAAAGATTTATGCGTCACTTTTCGTATAACATAGAGAGTGATGTCACAATGGCAGACATATGTGGAGCCAAGCAACGCCCAAATGAGACTTTCACCAGCTTGGCATAAGTGAAGACATCTTGTTAATCATCTTGCCAAATGTGTACAATTATTATTTTTCCTAGGTTAGATTGAAAGCAAGAAACTACCACCTAAAATAGTTCCCTAACCTAGCTAGAAACAAGAAGAGAGTACCATCAAGATGAAGAAATGAACAAGGCCTACATTAGCATCATAACTTTGAAATAATGAAATCAAACATAATGCAAATCAAGAACTATATTCTTCTAATTTCCTAATTAAATCAAGTGGACCTATGTAGTCCAATGGCAATCAACAATATTGCTTGCTTTGATCCTTCATGGATGTTTGGGTGTGAGGCTTATCTCTTCAAGATGGATGGTGGAAGGACTTGAGAATGGAAAAAGGCTTTTAGTGCAAGGCTATGTGCTTTCCTTTGCTTTCTCAAGGGAATTAGGTGTAGGTTTAAAGGTAGAGGGAGGGTTGTTTATATAGCCCAAGGGATAAAGGATTCAACACATCCTCATGAATGTGGGACTAATGGAGATGTAGAGTTAGTTATGGATAAGGGGGGTTTAGATGGGGTTGAGTTAACTTTAGGAGGGTATAGTTTGTCCTTAAGTGGTTCATGTGGATAAAGGGGTGTATTAATTAATCAAAATGATTAATTAATATATGTGCAAGCTTTTATAAGCTTTTAGATGGGTATTAGTGTGATTTGGACCATTAGGAGGGAATTAAACCAATTAAATAGTGATTTATTGATTTAATGAGAAGGGAGGCTAATTAATTAATAATAATTAATTAGACTAGATAGAAGGTGTTGATTAACGAAGGGTCGTTAATTAGGGTATGCGTTGGATAGGCGACTTAATTAATTAGTGTAATGTAATCAATTAACGACGATGGAAGAGAAGATGAGCGCTATTGACGATATGTCGTCAATTTGCAGGAAAGGAGATAATTAGCACAATTTAAGTATTTAAATTGCTTGGGCATAATTATAGGTGTCTACAATGATAATATAATGTTTATGTTTCAGTGGGTTTTCTTCCCCATGAGGGTTTCCCACTTAAATCTTGTGTCTATGAGCTCTCTTGCATGTGTTATGGTTCTTTGTTGATATTGTGCACATTTATTATGCTATGGTTGAATGTATGTGAATGGATAAATGATGTTACTTGCTATTTCTAATAGTAAATGAAGTAAGAAATTTGTAGGACTTATTCACCCCCATTCCTTGTGCTTCTAACAAAACTTTGAGTCATACAAGAGCATCATCTTTCCCACTGTTAAAGATGTGTTTTTAATGTTCATATCATGTCAGGACTTCTATTTTTATTTTTAGGCCTTCTGGATCCACCTCATAATCATGTTTCACTCATCCAATTGCATTATTTTATCAATGCACTCATTCAAAACTTTCTTATCTCAGTAAGTCCTCATACGTGCACAACACATAGGGAGGGTAATATGAAATCTACATAATATACTTCCTCTATGCCAAACACCAACTAGGAAGGTGTGGCCTTACTCAACTTTTTGTAAGTAGTTCAATATTCCCATAACACAACTAAAACTTTGTCATCCTAATTTTTTTGACCTACATCACAAATCTTTGTTAACGATTGTCCTATGATGTTATTGAAAGCTAGCCTCTACAATGTCATTGGCTTGTGGATGATAGGGGTAGTTTTGTGATGAGTTATCATGAACTCAACTAATAATGTTCGAGTTTACCATTTAGGAAGTGAGTTCCCTTGTCACCGACTAGACTCAATGGGAAGTCATTTCTATTAATAATATTTTCCCACATAAATCTTGTTGTTGTAGCTCTAGTGCAATCCTTTATAGGAACGACTTTTCCTACCTTTCAAATAATCAATGCAAGTGATAATGTAATGCGTCCCTATCCTTCATGCAGCTTGGTGTAATTGGGCTAGCAAAATTGATTTCCCACTTCTCAAAAGTCTCTATGTTAGTTATAGTTCTTAATGGAATTTCATTATGGTTCCCTGGATTTTCTATTTGTTGACAATGATCACTTGAAAAATGCCTTGGTATCCTCTATGTTTTGTGCATCCTCACCAAGGTTAATTTTTGATAAGTGATCGGGTCCCAAATTTCTTTTTCTAGGCTTGACTATAACCAAAAATTGAAACTATTAGATCAAAATGATATAACAAAAAATGTGCCATTGGGAAATTGGATTTGTGTTTAGATACTTAAGCTCCATGTGATCAATGTAGAATATAAATAGTGTTGCTTAGTAGATATTATCTAAATTTTTGAAGCACATACGCCATTGAAAATGCTTCATGCTCTATGGTTGTATAATTTTGTTTGGATGACATCATCTTCTGCTTTTGTAAAAAAATGGGGTGATCAATATTGTCTTCCTTGGTGGGCCAACACTATGCTAATGGTTGTACCAAAAGCATCCACATGAACATGGAAAGGATATTCTAGGAAGGGAAATAAAAAATGGGCATGGTGGTCATCCTTTCCTATAAATTCTTAATTGTGTGTTGTTGCACCCTCCCGATAAAATTTTCATTTGATTTTCCACAGGTATTCTAGTGGCGCAACGACCTTGGAATGACCATTGATGAATTTTCTGTAGTATCATGTATGCCCAAGGAATCTACGCACTTCACTTTAATTGGTTATCTCCTCGAACCCTAATATGATTGTAATTTCGGGTGGGTCTACTAACAATCCTTCCTTATAGATGATGTGTCCAATAAAAGTACCAAATATATGTTGTAAAGATACACTTCTAGATATTCAAGGATATACTAAGTTGTTTGCATCTTTCAAACATCAACTGTAAGAAATCACAAGGATCCTTCAATGACCATATATCATCCAATCATCCAAATAAACTTGAAGAAATTTATGGATGAAGTCTTGAAATTCCTGCACAACAATACACGAGAATATTATTGACGCATTATTCGGTCCAAAGGGAATAAGTGTATATGAGAAGCATCCCCATTCAATCACAAAGGTTGTCTTTTCTTGATCTTCATGAATGATCCTTACCTGATGATAGCCTAAAAATCCATTAATGAAATAATATACCCGGTGGCTTGCAACATCTTTTAGGATCTCCTTAGTGAATGATTTGGGAAAAGGATCAATGACACATGAAGCATTCAAAACTCTATAGTCAACAAAAATCCTTATCCTCCCATCCTTTTTAATGTTGATAACCATAGGGCTTATCCACTCTGATTCTTCAATGGGCTCAATAATTCCTGCCTTTAACATTTTATCAATTTCATCCTTCACCTTGACATGTAGATTAGGATTCATCTAGTAAGGCCTCTTATAAACCGGTTGTGCACCATCCTTGAGCTTGATTTTCATTTCACCTAATGATGGATGAACACCCTTTAACTCATGGTATCCTCTAGGAAATAGATCATGGAAGTCACGTTGTAGCTCAATTATATTTGCTACCTTTGGTTCAAACCAATAATCAAATCCTTTGGAGCATCCTCATTCCCAATGTTAACTTTTTTTTGTCTTTAATGGGACATGGTATGCACATGCATTTTCATCTACCGAGTCTAGTGATTCACACACACCTCCATTTGTTCCATGTTAAGGTCTTCCACCTCTTCATTGTCTATAAGATAGACAAGCTTCCTTTTTCCTTTTCCTTCCATGCACATCCCAACAGAGTTTCCTCTGATTCCACCTTTTTTCGCATGTTTCGTGATCAACCTCACCAAATAACCGAGTCATAAGCTCTTCATCCTTTGGGATATCCCCATATGTGATACACCTCATAATCTATAGAGCTTCATGAATCGATGGTTTAGTAAAAGATAATCAAAAGTATGGGTGATACTTGAAATTAGCTCGCGCCAATTTGTTGTTTCTGCTCAACTCGATGTATATACTAAGCATGCATGCACCTTGTTCGATGTAGAATAGAACTTATGCATCCATAATAATGGTGGCAGAGTATCTTTACCTTTCATCTAATTCCTTTCATATTTTTGGATGTGAACCATAGGGAGTTTCTTCCCATCATATTCTAGTACTGTGTAGGGAGGTTAATACTAAAAAACATTGTCAAGAAATCCACTCTTATCTCACGTCAACCACGCAGATTATCCCTATGTGAATCCCACCAACATTGTATTTTGCCTCTCAATGAGTACACCAATATACTTCTTTTATCCCCCATTGGGGAATTGTTCCTCCATTGTTTTAATAATGATTTGGGATTTTCTTCTCTAGTGTACTTCCACAAACTAAAATTTCCCAAATGTCTCGATTGGTCATAGTGTAATCACTCTTATCACTATTAGTATGAAATCACAAGACCGCTAAATGAGTTATGGATCTGATTTTCTAAGGCAGTGTCATTTGGTGTGATTTGCATAACATTGGACCATCTCTCAAGCTGTGGGACTTGCGGACTTGAGATGGCCCTCCGAGAAAGTCAGCTTCTTCTTCCTAATCCTAATGCTAAACTACTCCTAATGCATAAATGACGTCTAACTACACCTATCCTAACAATGCCAAGGAGACAGGAGAGAGAAATTACATAAAGAGGGAAATCCTACACTAACGAGGTGATAGCACCAAGAAAAGGGAAGTGTTGGTCACAATCTCAGCTGCTGAAGTGGAGAGAGGTGAGCAGAGGAGAGGGTGGACAAGATGCACCACAGACCAGAGATAGATTTCACACAGAACACCACTTCAAAACCCATTAAACACATATCTCAAGACATGTAACAAACATCGAATATTCACAATATACCTGCAATGACGAGAGGTGAGGAGAGATAATAGAATTAAAAAGGATGGACATAACACATCACGAAAAATAGATTTTATTGCTCCAAAATTTCACACAGTACATCATTTGCATGGGCAAGAGGCAACAAAATTCCATTACAAAGCCAAGGAGGAGGCTTAAACTCCACATTTGACCCTAGGGAAGAAAAGAAGAGGGGGTCAGGGAAGAAGAATGAGCAACTTGTACAATGAATCCTACCCCCGTATTTATAGATTTGATCAGAGAGAAGAAAGAGAGAGAGAGAGAGCGGGAAAAGTAGGTTGAAGCTCAACCACTTCGGTTAATTCTTCGATAAAATATGCCCCAAATCCATCTTTACTGCATGATTCCTTGATTTGGCACCTTGAAAGAAGAGGAAACGACATAAACAGATCGAATCTGATCTGGTTATTGAGACAGATAGATCCTGCATTGAAGGCCCGAAGACGTTTCCTCCATTTTCCTTCACCTAACCTCCTCAAAAATTAAAGTCTCAGACTTCCATGGCATGGGTGAGGCTGAGATCTTTTCAACAAAGGTCGATTTGTAATATTTCGAGCCTCAAGTTGAAAGATATGCCCCTTCGAGTTTGTATCGTCCGTGCGTACGGAGGGTGGGAAAACAACTTCAACAATGGGTCCCCTTTTGAGATGGGACACGTGGCACCCCTTTTAGAGAAAAAAAAATTAGACTTGCGGGTCTACAATTTATCTTTTCCCTTTTCACGTGAGAATCAAAAAATCCGAGAAAACTCCCGTGGCCCCATTGCTCTCGCTTGGACACATGGTGCCCCTTTTGTTGGATGGGGAGGTGCGCTCCAATCTTTTCCTTTGTGCCATTTTTTCAAAAGGAAATTTTCACCTTTTCGTCTAATTCCCACTTTGGTTTGACTCAGCTCAAATGTTGACTTTTTCCTTTTTGTTTTAGAGCCTACCCAGTCTTGCAAATATATTTAAGACACGGATTCACGCGCGACAGAGCCATTTCTTCTCTTTCTTCTCGCATAGGGTCGTGGCTAATCCAATATTTTTTCCGGGGGGTGAAATATGGATAAAAATTTGGTGACTTACAAGGACATCTGCCTACTAGATGAAAAGACCATGTGCTTGAAGCATCCATTGGGCATGAATTCTACCCAATAAACACAAAAATGATCTAAACTTTTGAAGATCTAATACCCGAGCCACTTGGAAACCCGCTAAAACTTGAAGTTGAACTTCACCAAAAGCCAATCAATGATACTCGTGCAAGAGCAAAACAACAACACCAAAAACTATGTACTAACTGAAAATCATACTTACCCTAAGTGGGATATGCAAGTGTGAAAAGCACTTCTTCTGCTGAAAACAAACCTACACACACTACCGTAACCAAGAGCAAAGGGAACTCAAACAAATCCTATAACTGGCAAGGAGAAATAGCTTCCCTTCCTCAAAAACGACAGCCATGCAACTAATTTGGCACTAAACATGGCTGGTTATATGAGTGAAAAACTGACAATAAGTGGTCCTCCACCCAAATCACCAAAGTATCAATTGGAGACAAATCAAATACCTATTTTAGTTGCTCTTCATTTGGATTGAAGAGGTATAATAGCTGATCCTTGGTGCTTTGCATATCATCCTCATGCCCTGAAATGGACATGACTGGTTGTGGCTGCTCCTTTGGCTCCAATGAAGCCAAGTACCTAATTGGGCATGGTCTGATCCTTTGGATGTGCCCATTTCTCTGAAATTTAACTCCAAAAATGGAGTCTTCTTTTGGACCTTCTTGAGTGGATGGTGTGGGAGAGATGATGACATCCTCTTGCCTTTTCTCTTCCTCCTCCTTTGAAGAACATGAAAGAGTCATGTCTTCCAATATTGGTTCCAGATGGCTTTTATGAAGTGTAGACTATTGCAAATGAATGTTCTCCTCCATAGTTGTTAAGGGTTTCTCTTCTTTTGGATTTGGAGCAGCTTCTCCTTCCTCTGTTGTTTGAAGACCATCTTGTCCTTGGATAACTTATTCCTCTAGCACGAAGCTTGTCAAAGAAAACTTTTCAAATCTGCTCTAGAGGAGGACTGTTGGGACAGCCATGTCTTCTTTAGAATTTTCCTCCATGATGGATTCATCAACCAAAATAGGCCCTTCGAATGAAAGCAAGAAATTATCAATGATGTCTTCTTCTTCTGCTTGTTACAAAATCTGATTTGGTCTCATCCATTTCCTCCTTTCCAATGGGACTTTGAGCTGATTGTTCCTCCTCTTGTTCTTGCTCTTCTTCTACTACAAACTCAGCCTCAGCCACCACTGGTTCTTCAATCTTGACCTCCTCTATTGGCTTGACCATCAAGGGGATCTTTGTAAACCCAAATTTGGCAGCCCAACTCTTCAGATTGTCGGTTATTTCTTTTCTATTGGACTCCTCTTCTCACTATCCTTGACTAGATTCTTGAGTATCTTCCCAACATGGACTTGGGAAAGCAAGAGGAGTGGTAGGTTGGGGTTCAACCAACTTTGCAATTGTTTGTGGTGGGAAGGGAGGCGCAACTTCTTGTTTGTTCGGAGGGGATGGCTGTTTGGAAGGGAAAAGGACAAAAGAACTGAGATGAGGTGGAAGACTAGGGGATGGAGAAATGGATTTCACACTTGGGGCAACATTCAATGGGAAGCTTGGAAATTGAAGCCCAAATTGAGATGGTCTGCTTGAGGAGTAAAGAGAAAATTACCAGATAATGGTGTAGGATTTACCCATTGACAAGGCTTCCTGGAATAGAGTTCATAGGCCTCTATCTCTTCTTCCCATTGTGCAAGTTGGGGCAGCATTCCAATCATGAAGTCCAACTTCTCCTGAGGGCTATAGTGTCTTGGAAAATGGCCTTCCCATGGACAGGTGCCCTGAAACCAATCTGAAATGCCTTCATTTGAGTTGTTGCCCTTGATTGAACCATGTTAGCCTCTATTTTTCGAATCTTCTCCAGTAAACCAGCATCCTCTGCATAACTATCACCATTATATGCATCCCCTTGTCCTTGATAAGCTTCATAGTCAAACTGGTTTTGACACTGCTCATATGGGTAAGCATAATGGTTCTGGATCTGATCATAATGCTGATCTGGAGGAGTTGGGAAATACATTGGAGGTGGATTGTATTGCTTTGTAAGTGTGAGTTCCATGAAGGGAATGAAGTCATGATTACACAACCTCATGGAATGGGAGAAAATGAAAGAGATGGAAGAATAAAATGGATGAAATGAGTGGAAATGGATGGAAAAGGTCTACAACTCAGAGAATGGGTTTTTGACTAGATGGAGTCGCCAGATGTGCTTGAAAGTGCCTCCAAAGGCTGAAATCTTCACCAAGAGCACATCAAACCTGATGAAGTGAAGTGGTAAGGTGCTTCAGACCTGTCCCACCGAGCATGCCAAAACTGTTAGTGCAAAATCACAGCACCCCCAAATGAGTTATGGATATGCTTTTCTAAGGCATGGTCATTTGGTGTGATTTGCATAACATTGGACCATCTCTCAAGCTATGGGACTTGCGGACTTGAGATGGCCCTCCAGGAGAAAGCCAACTTCTTCTTCTTGATCCTAATGCTAAACTAATCCTAATGCAAAAATGACATCTAACTACACCTATCCTAACAATGCCAAGGAGATAGGGAGAGAGAAAGTGCATAAAGAGGGAAATCCTACACTAATGAGGTGATAGCACCAAGAAAAGGGAAGTGTTGGTCACAATCTCAGTTGCTGAAGTGGAGAGAGGTGAGCAGAGGAGAGGGTGGACAAGATGCACCACAGACTAGAGATAGATTTCACACAGAACACCACTTAAAAACCCATTAAACATAGCTCCCAAGACCTATAACAAACATCATAATATGCACAATATACCCTACAATGACGAGAGGTGAGGAGAGACAATATAAAAAGAAAAGGATGGATAGAACGCATCACAAAAACAAATTTTATTGCTCCAAAAGTTCACACATTACATCATTAGCGGGAAAGAGGCAAGAAAATGTCATTACAAAGCCAAGGAGGAGGTTTAAACTCCACACTCGACCACAGGGAAGAAAAGAAGAGGGGGCAGGAAGAAGAATGAATAACAAATTTTACAATGAATCCTAGCTCGTATTTATAGATTTGATCAAAGAGAAGAAAGAGAGAGAGAAGCGAGAAAAAAAGGTTAAAGCTCAACCATTGCTATTGATGCTTCGATAAAATATGCCCCAAATCTGTCTTTCTTTGCGCATGATTCCTTCATTCGAGTGCCTTGAAAGAAGAGGAAATGGTAGAAACAGATCGAATCCAATTTGGTTGTTGAGATAGATGGATCCTGCATTGAAGGCCTAAATATGTTTCCTCCATTTCCTTCACCTAACCTCCTCAAAAATTAAAGTCTCGAGACTTCGTGGCATGGGTGAGGCCAAGATCTTTTCAACGGCATCAGTTTTGCAATATTTTGAGCCACGAGTCGAAAGATATGCCACTTCAAAGTTTGTATCGGGTCCGTACATGAGAGGGTGGGGACACAACTTGAAAAATGGATCCCCTTTTGAGATGGGACACGTGACACCCCTTTTAGAGAAAAATTTAGACTTGCAGGTCCATAATTTATCGTTTCCCCTTTTTCTACGAGAATCAAAAAATCCAGAAAACTCCCCTCTCCACTTAGACACGTGGCACCCTTTGGTTAGCTGGGGAGGTGCACTCCAATATTTTCCTTTGTGCTATTTTGTCAAAAGGAAAATTTTCACCTTTTCCTCCGACTCCTCACTTTGGTTTGACTCGGGCTCAAACGCTGACTTTTCCCCTTTTTGTTTTCGAGCCTACATGAGTCTATCAAATAGATTTAAGAAACAGACCCACGTGATAGAGTCATTTCTTCTCTTTCTTCTCACACAGGGTCGTGGCCGATCCAATATTTTTCCCGGGGGGTGAAATATGGATAACAATCACTCTTCCCCAAACCTCGTGTCTAACCATCTCATAAGTACCATGAGACCAATTATCACAAGTTACATTGGTAGTGTCACTTATGGAATGCACACTTCCCACCGAAGTATGCCCTCCTTTAACGGTTTCAAATTCTCTGGGGTCCACATCCTATACACATAGATCTTGTTCAAGTCTTCTTCATTGATGGGGTCTACATAGGGTGTAATATTTGTGTTATTCATTAGTATCACAACGTGCTCCCTTTGGAAATGGAACCAAAATGTTGGATTCTAGTAACCAACAACTTATTAAGTTGTGTGCGTTGACACTTCACTTAGACATATGTCTAAGCTCTCACCCAAAGCACACATAACCTACCAAGTTCCTTCTTTATCTCAAAACTCACATAACACGTGTTAAATCATAGGCTGCATTATTGGAATAACACCAAGGACGATCTAGTAACACATGGAAATTTTATGCTTCAAAGTGAGATCTAGGAACTCGAGCCACCCTTGAACTTGGCTCCCTAAATGGTGATAGAAGCATCCTTCGAACCCCAATGGGCATAGCCCTTGTCTTATTAGGCATGTATAATACATTCAAAGATGGCTGCAATGAAAACCTTCCCATATATTTCCAAGCATTGAGTGTGACGACATTAATTTATGCACCTCTAGTAATGAGGATATTGCTTACCAATCATCCATCAATCACTGTATCCAACATGATTTCTTTGTCATACTCATGATCTTGAGGTGGTAAGTTGACATGGAGAATCTGATGCTCCCTTTCTACACCTACGCGAGGTATTTTGTCTCATAACCATTCTCCTAACAGAGGTATGATATTCTCCTACCTAAGCATCCTGCATACCTCTCTTAGGTTATTGACATCCTTTTGAGGTAATTTTGCATTCTTTGTGTGTTCCATCTCGCGCACTTTCTCCTTTAGGAATCTGTATCTCCCCTTAGAGCTCCCTAATGATGCCCAAAGTCTCTTGATATAATTCCTTCTATCGTCTTGCATCTGGATACTTCATATGAACAACCTCCTCTATTGTGACGAGTGGTCTTGATTTCCCTTGCTCACACACGCGCGTTATCTCTATGTGCATAGTGACCAATAATGGTTGAGGTTCTGCTACAACTAATTTATTAGGCATTCATTACCCTTGATTGATGCGTTCAACTGAATCATGGTTGTACCCTTATCCTTCTTGTTGTTTTTACACATGTGGGCATACAAATCAAGCAATCCTCAACCTTATGTGCCTTACCACAATATATGCAAGTTTGATTCTTTGGGCACTCGCGTTGATAATGATTAGGTGACCCACAAGTGTAACATGTTCCCCATGTGAACCTTCCTTGGCAAAAATGACCTTTGCCTTGGTATCCGCATTTAAATCCTTTGTTACCATTTTTGTGCCCTTAATTATTCTATCCCTTTTACGCCCGCGAGCTACTCTCTATACTAGTCCTGACTCAACCATGTTTCACAAGCCTCATGAATCTGATCACTCGATGAATATTGGTCGTTTCATGAGCGTGCGCATTAAACTTTTATAATACAAAGAAATTTTCTTACGTATAATGTGTTGCAAAATTGGAAAGTTACTGAGACTTCATGGTTCTTTTGATAAATTTCACAATATGTCGATGTATGCGCACATTCCCGCATGGACAACTTTAATTTTAATTCCCCTCTACTTCGCAATCGGTGCACCAGAGTCCACTATGCATCTCATGAGCTGAATAGATAACTTTTCCAACTGAATGGCCATTGCTATGATCTGAGCCCCAAGAAATGGACTTACTCCTGTATCCACACTCCCTACAGATTCTATGTGCAAAGTTGATTTAAAGGTTTCACACGGATTGGTGAAGGTTTTATGTGATAACACCCTTTGAAATAGTGTGAATAGACCTCCCATGAACCATTTTTCATGTTGGCTCTAGTGGATGCCATATGAGATATTAGATAGTAAAGTCTTTAACCTCACATCATATTCTCGAACACTCTCAGACAAGCCTTGTTTTATGTCCTTCACATGCGATGCTTTATTGCTCAAACTCTTGAATTTGAAATTTTGCCAAGAAGGTAGTACATCCTGCATCATAGTCCACAACTATTTGGTGGGGATCGTACTTTCTATACCAAATGTGCATGTGGCCCTAAAATGTGGTAACAAACTAATTAGCCCTCCTATATGAGGTTTTGATGCCCTTGGCCCTTTATAACAATTCACACTTACGCACGCAGTGCTCCACAACATTTTAAACTCCCCTATACTCCGGTAGATGGAGTGACATCTTATAAAGCAGATTTGTTGTTGTTGTGGTGGTTCCCGAGGTTGTTGTGGTGTAGGCCCTTGTCCCGGGAGTGGGGCTAAATTTTGATCTCAAGCCTCCACTAGGATTTATTCTATGCGATCGAGGACCCGAGCCTCTCAAGCCTCTTGTCGTGCCCTTGGGACCTATAAAGGTACTACCTTGGGTCCTCGTAGTAGTGTTGAATTGTACACCAACCATTTGACCTACTTATCCCACATTGACTACTTCTAAAATACAACACGCCAATGGTATTTCCTATTTTCGTTCTAACCATATTGTATCTTAACAAAATTTATCCAATAATTGGACTCTATCACACGACCCATGTGTAACCTTAATCTGTTGTGTTTTTGCATTGATACCAATACGTGCCTACTTGTGTTTCCTTACCAACATGGAGATCCCCTATTACCTTCCTACTCACCTTCAATATGATGATCTTCGATGTGAACTTTTGAATTCCAAGTACCAAACGTAAGGGCTAAGGGTTCGGGATGAATTAGATGTGCACCAACCATTCTCAATGTTTCCTCGAAATTGCTATCATTAGATCTTAACGGGTCCTTTTATTGCTCTTTCCTAATGCTGGGAGGACATGATCCTTGGTCCCTCACCTTCTGGAGGGTTCTCATAATCTCCACCTGACATCATTCCTCTCACTCTCAGTGCCTCGTCAACTACCCTATCTTGCGCATTATTATATCTGCGTAATCTCTCTTCTCGATATGTATCCTCCATCTAGCTCAGTGCAATCCTTTCCAATCCCATTCCTTTCCCATGTGTGCGGAAATGTTTAGCTATCCATAGGAAAATTCTCCATTCCTAGCTCAATCATCAAGATCTTTGTTGCTAAAGGTAGCACGTGTAAATACAATCCCCTTGCGCACAAAAAGCTGAAATTCTACTTCCTTTGGGCACAAATACGTCAAAATTGCATACTCCGAGGTATAATTATACGCAACAACCCTTCCCACCAATGATCTACAACATCGGGTCCACGGTGCATCCAAGTCAAAGAGTGGCTAGTATTTGTCCCGATTCCACACTTGCTTTTGTCCCAAACGATGTCCTTGATTCTCGCGCATACGTTGATAACCATTTATGCAACTATACTGGGAAGAAACTAAAAGAACGTCTCATGTAATGAGTCGTATAGGTTGTCCTCTACCCATCCGAGTGGGTCAATGTTGCTACCAATGTTGTATCTTTGTATAAACTATGCATGAATCGCACACTACTTAGATCAAAACTCTATTTAGGACTCTCCATCTGTCACTCTGTGTGTATATCTTCTACAAAGGAACAAAAGACCTATTTATACATGGTGGGAACTTGTCCTTCACCGCTTACATGCTTTAATCTTAATAATAAACATCCTAAATATATGTTACATGCCCTTGGAGTTCGCTTTAATTCTAACTCACACTATAAATAGCTCGATCTCCTCCATGTTTGCCTACTATATTTGGCTCTGTCTTATGCATAATTGTTGTTATCTTGCATGTGCTTTCATCCTTGGTTGGTGTTTTTCCTTTCCAAGTCTATTTCTGGAGTTGTCATGCCAACCATGCCAATTACTGCTTTTTTAATATATTTTTAGTCCATTCTCGCAATTTGGCTAAGTCATGTAGTATATCTCTGCATTGCGGACCTTCTCGCATTAATGTCTCTTTACTCCTTGCATGCTCCTTCGTGCACTAACTTGCTCTTGAATTATTTCTTGTCCTCGCGTACTCTTGAATTTTCCTTCCTAACCTCTTAATGCTTCTTTGTATTTTATGTGTGCCCTCCTACGCGCGATCAATAGGCTTCGCGTGGGCTTGTACTTAACCACTTTGTCTACTCAATAGATCGGTCGTGGGCATTTGAGGCACAATTTGTTAAACATGAGTGATAGAGGAATTTACACCATTAGTATTAACTAGTTGATAAGAGGAGGTGAGGGTTTTGCAAGGCCACGAGCAACACTCCTTTGTTGGTTATCGTGGTCCACCCATCTGCATAAGCAGGGGCTTTGAGCTCCGCTTGCAACTTTTCTTGTAACACATGATGAGATTCGACCATAAGAGGACACTCGCGAATCATGTGGTCACACACTTGCAACGGAAAATATTATTAGGTAAGTTAATATAAAGCACTTGTTGAGAAAATGGGTCTCTCCAACTTGAATTTCAATGGTGTCTTTCAGGTCTTTGGATAAATCCACCTCAACACAAACACACTTTTGAGGGTGAGCATTGAAAATTTTGGGTTGTTCCAAACAAATAAGTCGACCCAAGGGTTTGATCAAATGTTCAACAAATCCCCACAAGGGGAGAGGGAGCCCGAGAAATTCCACCCAAACTAAGATTTTGAGTTTGGCATGTTCGAAACCTAAAATCCATGGTCCAACGAGAAAACACTACCATTGTGTTTCAATAAACCAGGGCCCACGATTGGTAATGGCTTTGCAATGCTCAACGTTGTTGAAACGAAATAAGAAAAAACCCTTGTTGAGGTTTTGTACTACTTGAGCTTGACACCATGGTGTTCCAATGGTTGTGAACCCATTGTTTCAACAGGGTTTTAAGGGGACTCGGCCAACAAAATACTCAACAAGGGTGAATGAACTAGTTATAAGTCTTATGAAATTATGGTAAATTAAGCACAACATCAGGTAAAGGAGTCTCGAGTTAGAATGGTTACCTCGTCGAAGACCTTCAGGATGAATTTCCTTGCCTTCTTTGAAGTCATGCAAGCCAAACATTCCATCAACCAAACAGTAATAAATAAAGCAATGGAGTAAATAGCCCACTCAGCAAATTAACTATGCGTGCAAATCAAAACCCTGCAAAAATCCCAAGAAAATACTGAATGGATTCATAAACCAGATGTTTTAAACTTTAGCTTATCATACGGGTAAGATTCGCGCTTCAACAGAGATTATTATTGTGGCACCAAATCCAATCATAGTGATATGCGTCTATGTAAATATCTTGTAAATTAGCAAACACCAGAAGAAGGGACGTGACACCAAATGGCAACAATTTAACAAATATTCATACTCGATTTCCGAATAACTAGGACTCTGTTCTGTGCAGTCCTCCATTGGTTGCAAAGGGATTATATCAGTAGTGGTCCCGGTTTTCATAGATGGCCGCTGTAACGTGCCTTCCAAGCTCCTTATTCACTTTCAATGTGGGCTTCGACAGACCAAGATTTTCTCATTGCTCTTCACAGGTGCACTATTTCTCTTTCTCAAACTTCAATCCGATTCATCAAATTCATAGCTCTGCTAAGTACTTTAGAACAGGAAAACAACGGAAAACAGAAATTTGTGCCATCAAAATTTCAGTGGGAAAACAATCGAAAGACACTATGAATGGTTTTCGTATCGTCGAGCAAGTTGACTCAATGAGATATGCTCGTGTGATGCAAGAATGTATCCAGAGACAATCATTAAGAGAGGGAAAACAAGTTCATGCCCATATTATTAGAAATCGAAATGAGATTGATGGTTTTCTAGGCAGTAATCTAGCAAACATGTATGCTCAATGTGGGTATTTGGCTGATTCACGGGAAGTGTTCGACAAAATGCCTGAACGTAACATTGTCTCGTGGACTGCCATGATTGCAGCATATGTTCAGAATGGGTGCTGCGAGGAGGCTCTGAGACTAATGGACTTAATGCAAGAGGCTGGCATGATGCCCGACCGATTCACTTTGCCCAGTTTATTTCGGGCATGCGCTGGCATTGCAGATTCAGCACAGGGAAAGGTGTTGCACGGCATAGCCATCAAAACTGGTATCGAGGCAGATGTACATGTGGACAGTGCCCTTGTTGATATGTATACTAATTGTGGCATTTTGGTTGATGCATGGAAAGTCTTTGACAAAATGCCCGAACGAAATGTCGTTTCATGGACTGCAATGATAATGAGGCATGGGCAGAATGGGCATGGAAAGGAGGCCTTCAATTTCTTTTGCCAAATGCTGAGGGAAAGTGTGAAGCCAAACTTTTTAACCTTGAGCGCTGTTGTCAAGGTGTCTACAGATTTGGATGATGTGGAACAAGGAAAGCAACTGCATGCATACATCATTAAAACTGGATTTAACTCAGATGCACCCTTGCGTGGGGCCCTTCTTATGATGTATACCAAGTCCAGGTGCTTAGAGGATACTAAGAATATGTTTTCTGAAATGAGCAAACAAGACTTGCTGTCATGGAATTCCATGATTGCTGGATTTGTTCAGAACAGGTATGACAATGAAGCCCTGTGTTGTTTTTCCCAACTGCAGCTTGAAGGCATAAAACCAAACCAGTTCGCCTTGGCAAGCGTTCTTAAGGCATGTGCCAGCATGCAAGCTCTTAAACAAAGCAAAGAGGTTCATGCTTATAGTATGAAATGTGGATTGGAGTTAGATGTCTTTGTAGGGAGTGCACTTATTGATATTTACTCTAAGTGTGGGATATTGATAGATGCATGGAGAGTTTTTGAAAAAATGCCTCAAAAAATGTGGTATCATGGACTGCAATGATTGGAGGTTTTGTCCGCAATGAGTATCATGAGGAAGCCCTTAAGCTCTTTCGCCAAATGCAATGGACAATCATGATGGCAGACTCTTTCACCTTTGCCAGTGTCCTCCAAGCATGTGCTAACCTAGAAGATCTGCAGCAGGGCAAGCAGGTTCATGCATATATTACAAAAGCTGGATTTATTGAAAATGTCTTCCTAGAAAATTCCCTTATTATCATGTATTCGGAGTGTGGCCAAATAGAATATGCCTTCAAAGTGTTTGACAAAATATCTAAAAGAAATGTTGTCT
This sequence comes from Taxus wallichiana var. yunnanensis, assembly GCA_018340775.1. Lineage (NCBI taxonomy): Eukaryota > Viridiplantae > Streptophyta > Pinopsida > Cupressales > Taxaceae > Taxus > Taxus wallichiana. The sequence continues at coordinate 109,766,013 of CM031241.1, read as the reverse complement.
CATGGACAGCAATGATTTCTGGATATGAACAAAATGGTTGTAGCAAGGAGGCCCTTAAACTTTTTGAAAAAATGCAATTAAAAAGCATGGAGCCCAACCAGTTTACTTTTGTCAGTGTTCTTGAGGCATGCACGTCTCTTCAGGACTTGAGATTTGGGAAGCAGGTCCATGCCCAGGTAAGCAAAACTGGATTAGACTCTGATACCTTTATAGAGAGTGCCCTTGTTGATATGTATGCCATGTGTGGGCATATGAAGGATGCGCGAAAGGTGTTTGATCAAAGTCCTAAAGATGATGCTTTATTATGGAGTGCAGTGATTATAGGATATGCAGAATATGGGTATGACAATGATGCTCTGGATCTCCTTTACAAAATGCAAGTGTCCTGCCTGAAGAGAACACACTTCACATTTTCGTCTATTCTTAAGACATGTGCCAGCCTAAGATCTCTGCAACGAGGAAAAGAGGTACATGCCTATGCTGTGAAAACTGGGTTTGAGTCAGATATCTTTGTTGGAACTTCCCTGATCGATATGTATGCCAAATGCTGTAGCCCAGAGGACGCATTCAAAATGTTCAATGCGATGCCAGAACGAAATATAATCTCGTGGAATGCAATGATTGCAGGATATGTTCAAAATGGTCATTGTGAGGAGGCTCTCAAGCTTTTTCGCCAACTGCAAATTAAAGGAAGAAAGCCAGATAAATTCAGCTTTGTGAGTATCCTTGGTGCATGTGCTGTTTTACGGCTCTGAAACAGGGTAAACAGTTCCATGCGTGTGTCATTAAGAGAGGGTATGAATTAGATGTTGCAGTGGCAAATGCCATCGTTATCATGTATGCTAAATCTGGCTGCATACGAAATTCATACAATGTTTTTGAGAAGATGCCAAAACGAAACGTTGTATCATGGAATGCAATGGTTACAGGTTATGCACAACATGGATGTGGCAAGGAGGCAATCCAACTATTTGAAGAAATGCTGCAAGCAGGGACTGATCCAAGCCATGTCACTTTTGTGGGTGTTCTCACTGCCTGTAGCCATGAAGGGTTAGTAGATGAAGGTCATTACTACTTTGATTCAATGTTTCGGGATCATGGCATCATGCCAAGAACAGAGCACTATGCCTGCATGGTAGACCTTCTTGGCCGTGCTGGACGCCTAGATGAAGCAATGAACCTGGTAAAACAAATGCCATTTGAACCGAGTGTTTTGGTATGGCGTACCCTGCTCGGCGCTTGTAGAATCCATGTTAACTTGGAACTAGGAAAACGTGCAGCTGAGTGTGTACTAGCTTTGGAACCAGAAGACACTGGAACTTATGTGCTTTTGTCAAACATTTATGCTGTGCTTGGGAGGTGGGAAGATGTAGCAAAGGTGAGAAAAATTATGAAGGACAGGGGGCTAAGAAAGGAGCAAGGATTAAGCTGGATTGACGTTAATGGCAGGGTGCATTCATTTGTAGCACGAGACCGCTCACATCCACAAACAAAAGAGATATATTCAAAACTAGAGGAATTGAATGGGCAAATAAAGAAGAAAGGGTACTCGCCAGATACAAGCTTTGTTTTGCACAATGTGGAAGAGGACCAAAAGGAAGATTACCTTTGCCATCACAGTGAGAGGCTGGCTATTGCTTTTGGGCTTATCAGTACACCTCCTGGATCACCTATTCAAGTCATTAAAAACCTTCGTGTGTGTGGTGATTGCCACACTGCTACGAAGTTCATCTCAAAGGTTGTTGGGAGAGAAATTATTGTGAGGGATGCTAATCGCTTCCATCTTTTTAAGGATGGGCTCTGTTCATGTGGGGATTACTGGTGATATACAAACTGTGTTATTTTCCTACAGTTACAAAATCCACACAGTGTTATGATCATTTATGATATTGAGTTTTGCTCCAGAGCCTTATTTCTTGGTACTGCACTGCAGAAATATTTTGTGCAATACCATGTGTTGGGATTCTGATTGTACTTCGAGGGAGATGATAGTGTTCAAAAATTCAAATTATGCAGGTGTCGGGAAGATTACTTTTTTGGACAGAGTGTAGAGAAGACGTGGGACCATGACATATAAATGGTTATTTGGAGACAGAGAATTGCTTAAGTAGAGTGGCAAGAGTTTCCTGTCAACAGAAAAATCTGCTATTGACTTACATCATAACTAGGGAAGTGTGGACGGAGGTACTGCTATGCTACTTCCACAATTTTAGCAATGAGTGAGTGATGTATAAGTGGGAATATTTTGCTTAAAATCAAGTGGCATATAGATCAAAATTCAAAATAAGCTTTTTACAACTACAGATCTTGAAAGCACTCAAAGTCATAGGACGACAATGGTACTTACATTGGCAGATTACTAATAGGTAGTTGCAAATCTTGAGAGAATTCATTGAGAATCTCATATAGGATTGGAATTTCAACACAACTGCAGTTGGGCTTGGTTGCACGTGTATATTCTCTCCTTGTGTTATTAGCACAGTTGATGTGTCAAACAAAACGCAGGCTGGTAGTAGATTCCAAGTAAATTTGGTATTTTCTTTGGCACTATGTCTTACTTCACCTGCAAAATGCAATGAGGCTGGTATGCTATTGGACCATCGTAATAGGTAAACAGTTTCCCGATTATGGTAACAGGATGTGACTGGCCACCAAGCCATTGCCAGCGACTGAATAATTCCATCAGGAAGTGAACCATCAGAAGAGAAAAAACTTGAATATGCAAAGTTTGACATGAATTTGGTCCCCTCTCTTCCATCAGATTCTTAATTGTCCAACTAAATGCTTGACGATTATCCAATTTAATGGCAACGATTTCATCAGTCTTTTGAATCTTCGGAGCCATGCTTGGCCTATACCTTTCTGTGAGGCCTCACTTGATCCATTCATCTTAATGCCCATCTCACTTAAATTCAATGGATCATTCTGTAAGATGTGTCAACAAAGTTAAATTTTGGATCCTTTTGCGGCGCTGTTTGTAGCTCACTTCTTAAAGCGGGGGGGGTGGGGGAGGCAAGCAAAAATTAAGGAGTCGATCCCTTGTTTCTGGAAAGACGAATTCAACCGAATTCTTGTTTTAGGAAGGAAAATCCGAATGGCATTTTTCCATTCTATTTTTAAGGAGGAATCCTAACTATACTTCGCCAATTAGGTGTATATATATATATATATATATGTGGAGATCTAAAGTTTCTCATAACGAGTTTGCATGTAATTTGTTCATGTTGAGTTAATAAAAGCTTGATATCTTGCACCGTGGATGTTTCCTTAAGCACTCGGCTGGGATTTTACCACGTAAATCTAGTGTTCGTCTCTTGCATGTTTGGTATTTTGTATATTTCATTTATCTCTATCTTTATAAAATGTTATTTTGTTATTCAACTTTCTGCATATTTATTGCTGCAAAGTCTGTGGTTTTCTAACACATTCATCCGAATATTTGCTTCACTTAATTTCTTGATGGATTGGTATTCCATCTAACCTCTAAAGCACCATAATTCCTACTTTCTGGTGCACAGTGATCAAATCATTGGAAGAGAACTAGAAATAAAAAGAGCGTAAGGGAAATCAGTACGAAGTTTGCAAGGAAACAATGAAGCATTCATTAATGGTAAACAAATGCATCACACATATGGGTAGAACTGATGTATTTGGACTATTGCCAAAGAATGCTATATTGCAAGTGAGACATGATTGATGACGGATGACTTTCCATATGCTCATACAACAATCTACATCGACACTTGAAATGTCATTGATGCTCATCAATCTGCATCAATATTTGTGTCATTCTTTAAATAATTGTCAGCTTGAATGTCTTTCCTCAATGCTTACAATGCAAGCTCTAAGGAATGACTTTTCTCAATACTTTACTGTGAAAGAGGCTCTAAGGCTTAATCTTCTTTCAATTTTGATTGGCCTAACTTATTCTTGAATGTATCTACTCGATTGATGAAGAAAAATTATGGCTAAAGGAATTTGATTCTCTTCCTTGAAGATGGATCTATATTGAAGCATTGGCTTCTTTATTATTCTCTTCGGTGAAGACGGATCAAGTAGATGGATCCAAAATATTGGACAATAATAAATTCACACAGCTTAATCCCAGAAGAAACTCACACAATTTTACATTGTGAACAAACATCTAACAATTGGAATTCAATTTGTTTATGCTCAAATTTTGTTTGAAGATGTCATGGAAACCATTTGACAAATCCAAAAAATTCAAGAATGTCTATTGGAGTGAGGGAAGAGAATGGAAAAATTTTTTGCCATGTTAGGTTGTCATTCACATTACTTCTCATACAAAGTTATACTTTCGGACGAGGGGTGAAAAGGTGCATTAACCAAATTAATTAATTATTATAAAGTAAAACATTATAACATGAATAAATTAAATAAAATACAATGAACACATAACACAACATGTAATGTGGAAAACCCCTAAATGGGTAAAAACCATGGAATAAATCCACTATCAAGAAACTTTTACAATTCCCACCAATAATCCCCTCCTCACTTATATTCCCCGTACTTACCTTCATATTCCTTTAGAATATTATTTAATCGATTGATCTAAATTCAATATCTTGAATATGACCTAAGGTCATATTTAAATAACCCGAAGGGTTATAACCTTATTAAGTGATGGGGCACACCTCCCCGATTTAATTAGTTGATTAATTAAATTAACCAACCCTTAATATAAAGTTTATATTTAAATAATATGAATATAGTTTATTCTATATTATTTAAATATAAACTATATATTATGATGCACTTAATATTATAGTTCTAACACTCCCCTTAATATTAAGTGGGGATCCATATGCCAACATTACCTGTTTGTACAACATGATTTACAAATCCATAAACCCTAAAGGTTTAGGTTGACACATGTATTTGTGATATTAAATCTCACGTTTCTCGTGGAAATATTCTTATACCACATCTCTAGGATTCTTTTATAACACAAGGACCTCTCCTTTATAAAGAAATGCACACTCGAATCGTACATTGTTCCCATAAAATCTATCAGTTTACTTTAGATCATACAAGATCTTTTTACAATGTTTTTAAACTAGAATAGAAGTATAGAGGAGGAGTCAATCAACCAATCGACCATTAGGAGGTGGCATTGCCATGCACACTCCCCTCAATGGCAACTTTGAAAGGCCAAGCATTGCACGAAACTTGCAGAACTTTGCAACACACAATGGCTTTGTGAACAAGTCAATGAACCTAATATTCGATTGGGATGTATCTTTGGAGATCTATATCACCATTGAGAACCTTCTCGTGAATAAAGTGCATATGTATCTCGATATGCTTTATTATTTGATGCTTTGAATTGGATTCTTAGCGAGAGCAATACAACTCTGGCTATCACACAGAAAGAGGAGTACTTCCTTTAACTTCCATGTGCATCTCTTCCAACAGCCTCTTTAGCCACATGGCTTCTTTTGCTTTGCTTCCATTGCACTTCTATATTCTACCTCAGTAGAAGAAATGGAAACTGTCGATTTTTTTTACTGCTCCAAGTAATGGCACCTGCACCAAACTTGAATATATATCTAGTTGTAGATTTACGATCTATCACATCACCAACATGGTCAAAATCACAATATCCATATAAATATGCATTGTTAGATGAAATATAATGTAAACCATAATTAATTGTGTCATTTACATAACACAATTCTTTTTGCTAACTTCCAGTGATCCTGATAAGGTTCCCGCATAAACCTCGCATGATAATCCCTACTACATAAACAATGGCAGTCTAGTAATAGTTAGAAAAATCAAACTACTTACATTCCTTGAACAAAGTAGGATTAGTTTTTTCACATGTAGGTTTAGGATCAAGTTTACATCCTACTTCTATAGGAATAACAACTGGTTTACAATCAAGCATATTAAATCTTTTAAGAAAATTAGTTGCATATTGTGATTGAGATACTACAATAGAATTTTATCCTGAAATATAGCCATGCCTAAAAAATGATGCAATAATCCTAAATCATCATCTCAAAATATTTCATTAACTTTCCTTTAATTTTCATAATTAAAGTGTTAGAATTACTAGTGATAAGTAAATCATCAACATATAATACAATGAGAATAATAACATTTTCTTCAATTTTAACAAATAAATCATTGTCAGATGAACAGTTAGAAAAACCAACTTCATTGAAAAAACTATTAATTTTAGAATACCAAGCTCTAGGAGCTTGTTTCAAACATACATTTCTTTTCCTGGTTCTTCAAAGCCTTTAGGTTGGGTCATATAAATTTCTTCTTGTAAATCACCATTTAAAAAAGCATTTTTTACATCCATTTGATGGATTTCCCAACCATATTGAGCAACTAAGGCAATCAAAATCCTTACTATGCTCATTTTTGCAACTGGTGCAAATGTTTCTACGTAGTCAATCTTTGGAGTTACTGACTAGATCCGACTTGAATTACAAGTCTCGCTTTGAATTTACTTATACTTGGCTTTGAATTTACAAGTCGGCTTTGAATTTACCTATCTTTGTCATTTGTTTTGTATTTAATCTTGTATAGCCATCTAGATCCGACTATACTTCATTTTTCAGGAGGAGGGACTAATTCCCATGTTTGATTTTTAATCAAAGCAGTATATTCAGATTTCATAGCATCTAACCATATTTCGTCAGAAGAAGCTTCTTTGAAAGATTGGGGTTCAAGTTCATACAAAGTCATCAAATCATGATATGTATGATGACTTCGGTCATTTTCTGAAGGTTTCTGAATTAGAGTCTTGAATAATAGACTCATCCCATCTAGGTCTTTTAGTTATAGAGGAACTAGGAACAATCTCATTTTCAACTATAGGTTCAACACTAGTTTCTTCATCACATTCATTATTTTCACAATTTTCAAATTCAAATTCATTTTCATTTTCATTAAAAACATCATAAATAACAGAAGATGAAGAAGTAGAAGAACAAAAGGTTTTTCCAAGATTTTAACATTCTTGTTTTCTATAACTTCTCTTTTTGATGGATCAAAGATCCTAAGACCTTTAGTTTTTATACCGTATCCTACAAATACAAAAAGAAGTCCGATCAAGCTTCTTCTGTTTTGATTTCAAATGAAGAGGGAAGTTGGGCTACCAAAGATTCTCAAATGAGATACACTAGGTTTTTGGTTTGACCACTTTTCCAAAGGAGTTGAATTTACTAAGGCTTTAGTGGGAACTCTGTTCAAGATATGAACAATAATGTTCATAGCTTCTGCCCAGAGGAACTTAGGAACTTGAGCATAATGCATCATGGTCCTAGCCATTTCTAGAATGGTGCGGTTTTCCTTTCCACAATCCCATTATGCTGAGGGGAATAGGGAGTAGTTAGTTCCCTTTGAATGCCACATTCAACACAAAATGAGTCAAATGCTTGACTCACATATTCTCCCCATTATCAGTTCTAAGCCTCTTAATTTTATACTTAGAAGAGTTTTCAACTAAAGCTTTAAATTCTTTAAATTTTGACAAGACATCTAATTTATTTTTAATGAAATATGACCAAATCATACGAGAGAAATCATCAATGAAAGTGACAGCATACAAAGAACCATTAAGAGAAGGAACTTCTAGGGGTCATGTACGAAAGAAAATCAACACGTGACCTTCTTCACACTTCCCGAGTCGTGCCGAGACATCTAGTGTAGAATAAAAATGGATGTGAGCGTGGTGATAATGAACAAGCTAATGAGGAAATATTATGTCTTCTACACGCAATATCGGTATCTGTGAGTTTAAGCCAAGGAATGTTGTTCGAAGGCTGAAGTGGTGAGATGGATTGATCGATAGAATTACTACTCAAAGGCTCAAATCAATATCGAGCTCACGAGATTTTGTCTATTAGTTGTTGAACACGCGAAAAGTGACCTACGGGCGCCTCGTATGGATTTCCAGACAAGGTCATGGAAGTGAGAATGAGAGGCGTAGTGGAGCCACATGGACTATGGGTGATTTTCCGGTCTAGTCCAAAATTCTTAGCCTGATCGGCATGCTATGTTCAATACGGAAATTTGTGCAATAATGTTAGGTGGAAGTGGTGATGATCTGAATACCAATGTACGCAAACCAACGTCAATATTCAATTGATCAGTAGGCCCGTTGGGTTGTGGGACCTGAGGATCACAACCAAAGACTCGTGGAGGTTGTGGTCCTTGTATGGTCATGTGCGTAATCAAGCCCTGTTGCCAGGAGCAGTCCAATAATCGTAAGCTTGGTTAGCTGTTATGTTTAGCGTATTTAATTGTTCTATTTTCTCATAATCCCTGGCAGGTGTGCGTAAAACTTGTAAGCATAAACTCGTGTCAATGTCCGTCAACAATTCCAGTCCGTTGGGTTGTGGGACCAAAGGATCACAACCATACGTCTTTTCTTGTTGTGGACCCTTGATGGTCATGTGGAACGAATTGAAATGATTTCGATAAACAAACTATCAAAGGAGATTTAATCTATGTTTTTGGTATTTTCACAATATATCAGAACGAAACAATGAAAGCAAACTAATCTAGTGAAAGTAAATGTTTTTTATTTTTTAGTTTTTAAAACAATGCATCTAATCTAATAAACAAACTAAATACAAGTAATCAACTGGATGTAGCTAATTACTTGTGCGAATATGTGAATCTAAATCTAAAACAGATAACCTAATTTAATCAAAAACCCTTCAAACCCTACCTCAGAGGTGAAGAACAAATCATAACCCTAGAAGAGCTATTGTTCCCCACAACTTCCCTGGTAATGTCAAAGAGCAAGCTTTCTAATGATTTGATCTACTTGTAATTGCCTAATCAATTGAAATGAACAATTTTACTACTCTATTTGATATGTAATTGAAACTAATGATTTGAAATTGATAATTTGACAAATGAAGCAAACAAACAAATAATTCCAACTGGATAAACAAGAGCTTTGGCAAATCTGGTTGTATCTGTGTCTGTCCCCTCAATTTTTTCCTTTCTTTCTTTGTGTGTCCATATGATTCCAAGGAATTGGGAATGCAAGAACATTAGCAGGAGAAGGTGCTTGAGCAATGGCAACTTGAAGGTAGTTTGGATGCAATGCAAGTAGAAGAGAGATAGCACAAGATATCTGAGCTTGGCTATGTAATTCCTAGTAGGATTGTGGCAGCAATACAATGCAAGATACATAAAATTCTCAAGCCTTTTGCTTGAATACAAGCATGGAATATATAGGAATTGGGGTTGGGATGTGCCTTCATGCACAAGGCAAGAAGAGGCAGTTCAACTAATTAAATCTATTTAAAAATAGAAGAGGGAAGGAGAACCAAACAATCAAAACTATTTTTAGACAATTTGGCTCTGGCATCCTAAAAGTGAAGTTAAGTGAAGCATCACATGTTAAAAACACACATGACAGATTCTAGAAAAATTGGCGGGGCTACTGCTCTGCTGGCGGTGGTTTCAAATCTTGCTGCCTAGGTAGGCGTGGTGGTCCCGACAAAGGCCAAACATGCACAAAATGAAGAAGGAAGCTGAAAAAAAGTGTGGGAAGGTTAAGTAAGGATGTCTAGGCTACAAGTATACACTGCGAATGAGTTTTGAAGCTCGAACACCTTCTAAAAGGACATAAATCATCATTGGGGACTTTTGTAACTATTTTTCCGACAATGTAACACATGCAATTTTAGGTGCGTACATATTTCCCCCTTGGAGAAGTGTCTTAGCCATGAAAAGGCGTAAAACGTAGAGTCCAAGTATGGCATTCCCGAAATGGGGAGTTAGAAGCTATACGACACACTTGTGTGTTAAAACGTAGCCATCCAAACTCCTACCACTACTGAAGAGGAGAGAATACTCAAGTGCAGATAGATAAAATATCAAAAAATAAACACTAAATCAAAATGACAAGAGGACTTACCATTTGTGCGGGGATATAGAGATATACCTACGCCAACACTCTAGCCCTGTGAACACATACACTCAAAATGAGGTCAAAATAACATATATATATATATATATATATATATATATATATATATATATATATATATATATATATATATATATATATATATCAAAACAAACCCATTTTTCAATTCATTTGCACATATTCGATTTGGTGAATTTGGAGCTCTAGACCCACAATGACCATTTTCGATGAGAGTACAGCCAAAACAACCGTTACGAGATCGTGATCATGCCTCCACGAGTGGGAGATCGACTAACAGCGCATCTAAGGTTGGTTTTTTTCACTTTGTGTTTTTAAACCTAAAATGTAAAAATGTTGAAAAGTTTACCTAGGAGGGATCATTTTCAAAATTTCTTGTCTTAAATGAGTCTCTGGGGGCACCCATAGGGCAATCTTTTATTTTGTCCAAAATGGTCCTTTTTGTGTTTTTTTAGAGCATTTTCTAACTCTTTGTTTTCTTCTTCTTTTCTTTCTTGCAGCGACTACACATGAGTGGCAAGAGCTTATTCGAAGGGTGTGTGTGGACACCCTCTTGACCGATCCCCTTGGGGAAGACTTGGGCCGAGTTGACTGAATGACTCAAGCCAACCACTAGTAGTCGACAAACATGCTAATGTATTTGCACTCGTCGGAGGATAGCGGAGGTAGTGACCTCCCTTCGTACCCAAGTGACTATGTATGAGATAGTCAAGCGGCCCGAGGCAAAGCCATTCTCGCATGAGACCAAGGCCAGTGGCCTCCACCATGAGCACTTGCACCATTCAGTTCATTCTCATCGTCATATCTGCAGTAGGAGCCCTGGATGTGGCCGTGCACCATACGAAGGATCCCACAGGAGTGACATGTCATTGGGCCTTTTATTGCTTTGTTGCCATTTTGTCGGGCATTATATGATTTTTTTGTATATTTCGGGCTCATTGCATGAGTGTTTTGACCATGCCTAATGTGTGATGGCATTGTACACAAACTTGACTCACTATGATATATACAGACTCTTCTTTTTGCTTCGGTAGAGTCTGTTATATCGAGCCGACTTCCTCTTGGCTTATTTCACATGTGTACTCTAGATGTTTAGAATTTTTATTTTTATATGCTTTTCAAAATGTATGCAGTGGATATGAATGATAACATAATGATTTATTTTTGTATTTTATAATGCTGATATATGATAATGCAACACAATGTGATGTTGAACTTTAGTTTCTTTAAGCAATCTTTGGTACTTCGTATTGTCTTTGGAAAGATGTGGTGATAAAATGATATGATAAATGAATGAACTTTCCCCACTCCTAACTCCACGCAACTAGTAAGATGCGAGGGCTCAACACCAAGAGCCAAAAGGGCACAAGTTATGAATTTTTTTCGAATGGTAGTGATAAGAGAAAGACAATGATTTGGCAGAACCAAATTGAGATGCTACAACCTCACTCTACTCAAGTTACTTCATAGTTTATAATGTGAATTGCTTTCTAGTTTATCTAGACTTAGATCTATAGATGACCACTTGGTTGACAAAATATAGTTTTGAGGTTTTAAGCTCTTTTGGAATTTTGGACATCTAACTCACTTTGTTTTTGACTTATGATTTCACAATATTTGAATGAACTATTTCTAACTTTCAAGTTTGTCAAAGAGACCCCCTACACCTTGCCCCATGCTACTAGTAGGAAGTATGGGCTTATCACCATGGATAAGGCATAGGCGAGTAAGGGAATTTCTCTCCTTTTCCAACCCTACATCACCAGTAAGAGATGCAGGCTCAACACCGAAGGTTGGTAAGGCAAATAAATGTGTAAAATAATTTTTTTGTGGACTTACATTTGACTCATTTATCTAGGCAAAAATGTTTAAAATGTTCTTATTTCCAAAGAGATGTATATAGGATAGATGCGGCACCATGAAGCTTCTAGAACAAACTATAGGCAAAGACACCTAATCTAGAAAGAGACCATAAGTAGAACCAAGTATGCAAGCCTTGGTATGGTTACTATCAAAACTTTGTCTTATCCTGTTTGGACCGATGAAGTGATTCGGAAACAACTGATGACACTGCGAAGATTTGTAGAGACATGATTTGAATGTTTTGCCAATGTTTTCAGAAATTTTTAGGAATTTCTATAAGAATAAGTCCCTTGACCATAAATTTTGAGAATGAACAGCAAATGAAAAATGCAATGCAAATGCAAGTAATGTACATATGAAAATGCTAATGGATCATGCGTAGTACCTCTTTAGGTGAAGAGAGTTTACAGATTCGCTAAACTCCTCACCCTTTAGTGTACACAAGTGAAATGCCCCATTTTTCTAGGTCTAAATTTCCTTCCTTTGTCGGTCTTTTTGTCTATTCGGATATCAAGTCTTAAGACCAAATCTCCCTCATATATTTCACGCTCGTAGACTTTCTTGTTGTATTTCCAAGCCATTTGGTCAACGTAAATGCTATGCCATTGTTTAACATTGAGTCTAGCCTCATCAAGACTTTCTAACTGAGAGAGTCACGCCTCTCAATAGCCTTCTTCCCCTAGAATTCCTTGCAGCAAGATACAAAGACTAGGTATTTCGACTTCGAGTGGTAAAACTACTTTTGCACAAAATACGAAAGAAAAGGGGGTTGCCCCCATTGACATTCTTACTGATGTTTGATAGCCCATAAGGCCGGAAAAATATTTAAATTCCAATCTTGTTTGTTCTCCTTGACGGTCTTAAGGAGAATGGACTTTAACTTGTTTGTAGCCTCAACCTGTCCATTGGCTTGAGGGTAATAAAGAGAAGCCGTGTGGTGACTTATTTTGAACTTTTCACACAATTCACAAACTTCGTCATTTTTGAAATATGTGCCATTATCTGAGATAATGACATGTGGGACCCGTACCTACAAATGATCTGGTTCAAAATGAACTTAGTGATTACTGAGATCCAAGCACGGTGGTAAGAGGCATGGCTTCTACCCACTTAGTAAAGTATTATGTGGCCATGATTATGAAGTTATGACCATCTGTTGACGAGGGAGAGAATTTCCCTATCAAATCTAGGCCCCACATGGAAAAGGGCCATGGGGTTGCAATTGGTTGCAAAGCCTATGCTAGTATGTGGATCTCATGGGAGAACTCTTGACATTTATGACATTTGCACACAAACTCTACCACGTCATGTTCTAGCGTGGACCAGAAGTAACCCATCTGATGTATCTTCCAAGTAGTGGCATGGTCGCCTAAGTGACCTCCACATACTCTGCTATGTGACTCATAAAGATTCGTTTTGGATTATTTTTGTCAACACATTTTAACAACATTCATTAAAGGCTCTACGATAGAGCACTTGTTCCAAGATAACATACTTAGCGGCTATAACATGTAACCGCCTTCTTTGTTGCGATGTTTCCCCTTCTAGGTATGTATGGTCCACTATAAAATTAATGATGTCAATGTACCATGGACACATAAAAATGGGAGGCTTGGTTTCAAAGAAATACACACACTCATCGGGAAGTCTAGATTTACTAGATCGCCTCCATCCAATGGGTTTTCAGCCAACTAGTCCACAATGATTTGTCCTTTGACGGATTTCTGATTTACAAATGTTAACTCAAACTCTCCCATTAGAGTTATGAAGCACCCAAATTTCTTAGATAAGGACCCTTGTGTGAGGAATGTCTGCAGTGATCTGTTTTAACAATAACCCTTGTTTCTTGATTTAGCATGTAATGTCTTAAGCGCTTTGTCGCGAAGACTATAGCAAGGCATTCCTTTTCTGCTTGTGTGTAACATGTCTCATAATCAAGCAATGTTTAACTAATAAAATAGATTACACGTTCTCGTTTATCATCATCTTCTTGAGCTAACACGCGAGCCAACGAGACAACAATAGCTTGTGAATATAGGATTAAGGGCGATCGACTTAAGCAACATGAGTGTGGAAGGAGACAATAAGAATCATTTAACCAACTCAAATGCTTCATTACATTCTTCCATCCAATCAATGCAACAATCCTTTTCAACAAATTGTTGATTGGGTGAATAGAAAATGTCAAATCAGGGATAAACCTTCAGATTGCACCGAGTTTTCCAAGAAAATATCTGATGTCAGACTCGTCTGATGGTGGAGTCATTTCCAGTGTAGCTTTGGATTTTGGATGGGTCTACATCAATCCCTCATGAATATATGATGTATCCCAAAATATTTCCTCCCATTACACCGATACACAATTTTAGGGATTTAATGTGACGTTGTATTCAATCAAATAGGAAAGGATGATCCGAAGTACCTCTGGGTGATCGCAGCGCTTTAACGGCCTTAGCTAGAAGGTCATCCACATAGGATTCCACAATCTTATGGATAAGATCATGGAATATATATGTCATCACTCATTGGTATGTGGACCCGGCATTCTTAATCCCGAGCGACATGATAACATAACAAAGGTATCCTCCTCGAGAGATTCGATATGGTTTTACCCGAAAAACCCATCCATGAGAGACAATAACTCAAAACCATCTGTTGCGTTAACAATAAAATCGATGGATGGTAATGGGAAATCATCTTTGGGACAAGCCTTGTTGATATCCTAAAAGTCTATGCAAATGTAGATTTTTCCATTCTTATTGAGAATAGGGATGATATTAGACACCCATTATGAGTATTCAACTGTCTTGATGAACCTTACCCGTAGGAGTTTCATCACTTCTTCCTTCACCATGAGGGCCACCTTTGGCTTAATGGGCCTTGACTTTTTCTTAATTGGCTTAGCATCTAGCTTGGTGACGAGGTTGTGAACTACAATGTGTGGTGTAATTCCCATCATTTCCTTATAACTAAACATGAAATATTTTTGATGCTCCTTAAGGACTCGGGTATGTATTTCTACCTCCTCTAGAGTTAGAGAGGATCTCAGCTTCAAGATTTTGGTTCCTCCTCCGTCCCGATGTTTATATCGATTGTTCCCTTGATTAAGGAGGCATTGCCTTCCTCAAACTCAAGTGGGGCTAGAGGTAACTCTAAATCCCCTTCTTCTCCTACCTCATAAATTTCAAGATCCTTTCCAGGGAAGATTCTATCATGGGATTTCCAAAATAGGAAGAAGAATGTGGGATTAAGGAAAGATCAACCTCATGATAAGTAAGATGTAATTCTACAAAAGCATTTAGATATCCTAGAGTTTCTTTATCACTATCAACGTGGTCTAAGATAATAGGTTCATTCTTGGTTTCTATGTATGTACACATTGGGGTTATCGGTGTTTTACAAACCAAAGGTTCAGCATGAACCGAGACCATGAAGTTTGTGTCTTCCAACTCACTACTTGGAGTGAATTAGGAAGTAGAAGTTGTTATAGAGTCCGCGATAAGTTTTTTTTTCAAGTGGAATTGCTTCAATTGATATGAAGTCAAACCCCTTTGTTAGATTTAGGACTATTGTCTTGTAGAGTTGTAAATGCTCAGCTCTAGTGTCGTATACCTCAGATATTTTATTTGTGACTAGTTGTGAATCACCCAGCACCCTAATATTAAGAGCACTCATTATTTTGGCTATAATGAGACCAAATAGAAGAGCCTCATATTTAGCCCCATTATTTGTACATTCGAAGTTTAATTTGAAGGCAAAAGGTAGGATCCTTCTCTCAAGAGAGTAAGGATCACACACCGCCTAACCAAAATGACACTTGGCTCCATCAAAATGGAGAGTCCAATAATTACTCGAAAAATGGATGTTGGATCATCCTTTGTATCTTCTTCCTTTACCTCAGTTACTTCAACCATACAAACCTCATATGTTGGAAGAGAACCGAGTCCCAAGGTATGTCCCATACCCATAGAATCAAATGGAAGGAGGATAGGTAAATCCTTCTCCAATAGCTCGACAATATTTGTTGTGGTTCCTAACGATATTGTCTCTACGATGACGGTTTCATCCTTGACTACCGGAATTCCTTGATCACCCCCACGACTTATAATTACATTGTAGGAACCAACTTTTCTTAAAGCTGAGCTTGTAGGTTTGTTTAACTGATCTGTAGGAAGATCAAATTCGAGTAGACCCATGGACTCTTCTTTAAGTTAGATAAATGTATGTCAAAGGGTTTTGTATCACCTTGTGCCACAAATACCTTCCCTAAATGTAGGAACCCGAATTCCTGAAGCAAAGTGGAGGGAATTACCTTCATGCGATGAATCCAAGGCGACCAAGGATCATATTATAGTTGGTTTCCTAGGTCTAGAATATAAAACTCGGTTAGCATCGTCTTAGGTCCAAGGGTGACTGGAAATACTATAGTTCCGATTGATGTTTCTTTGAGGCTATCATAGCCTCTCAGCGTGTTTTGTGTTGAGGAGCAATTGGTCTCTCTATAACCTAACTTTTGAAGGAAAGAGAAGGGGACTATGTTAACCGCTGCCCCATCATTAATCATCACACACTTTACATAGTTTTTGTAAATCCAAACTTGTAAAAACAAAGTTGGATCAGATCTACAAGCTATTTATCAAGGGCATCTTCGATGTCGAATACAAATCCAACATCTCTTTTAGGCTGCCATGGAGGATAGACATCAAATTTTACGTGGTTTATTTGCATCTGGAGGAGGGGTGACATTAATCAAATGGCCAAGACCTAGTGCTTCTAGCAAGAGCGGCTCTTTTAGCAAGGGAATTCTTTAACAGATCCAAGAAGGAAATGTGGGAGAAGGTCTTGGTTAAGTCACTGATCAAGTCATAAGCTCCTATTGGCTTGCCTAGCATATCACGAATGTCATCTGATATAGTCGGGTAGATCGGGATTGGATGCGAAGAATAATCTTTGGTTCTAGTGGCAACGTTAATATGAGGTTCAATGTCCAACTCCACCAATCCCACAATTTTTGTTTGCTGGTAGCCATCCAAAGGAGGTGCTACTTGTGGGTTTGACAAAGTCAAGGCTTCACGATTATTGGTCCCTATTACAATACCTTTGTTTGAACCATTGGGATTTATTCTACCGTCCTTTGGGTGCCTAGGGAGAGGATCGTTAAATATTCTCGTGGCGTGTTCTCGTGGGGATCTTGGTCCCATGTAAGTGTTTGAGTTGGCACAATTGGGTTTGCCAAAATATATTAACAAATAACTATCTTTGATCCTCCGGTAAATGCTATAAAAAATTATTACAATCACGGCATGTTCATGCGTCATGCCCATGAACCCTATAGAAACCACAATACAAATAAGGATCATAATCTCAAGGCCTTTGATTTGCACCTTGTTGCGGTCTGAAATTATGATTATTTTAGAAAAATATACAACTATTATAGTTTGTATTAAACTATAAGAGCAAAATTTTAGGGGCCTTATTCAGGACATGAATAAGGGTTTCAAAAATTAATAATAATTAATATAAAAACACATGAATTATCAGGGGACAAGGAATTTACTTGACCAATGAAAAAAATAGAAAATCCTATTTTCTCGAGTCTTGTCTCCCCTGTAAACTCGAGTTTTACTCTGAATTTTTACTTCCCCTTTTGATTTTCTTGAATCCCTACGCAAACTATGTAAAACTATATAAAATATTTCAAATAATTTACAACCCTTACCTTATTTTCCAAAGCTCTGGTAATTCTTGAAGTTGAATTCTTTTCATGTAGTTGAAATTCCAAAATGTCTTTTCACCTGTGCAATATTCATCCAACCAACCAACTACACGAACAAGGGGGGTTTAAATAATATTTCAAATAGTTTAACTACCTTCCCAACCATTACAACCTTAGGATATATTAGGATTAAATTTAATTTATTAATCTCACTCTAGTACCATGTCAGGACGAGGGGTGAAAAGGTGCATTAACCAAATAAATTAATTATTATAAAGTAAAACATTATAACATGAATAAATTAAATAAAGTACAATGAACACATAACACAACATGTAACATGGAAAACCCCTAAATGGGTAAAAACCATGGAATAAATCCACTATCGAGAAAATTTTACAATTACCAGTCCAATAACTCCCTCCTCACTTCTATTCCATGTATTTACCAGGATTTACCTTCATATTCCTTTAGAATATTATTTGATCGATTGATCTGAATTATCCTGAATATGACCTAAGACCATATTTAAATAACCCGAAGGGTTATAACCTTCTTAAGTGACGGGGCACACCTCCCCAATTTAATTAGTTGATTAATTAAATTAACCAACCCCTAATATAAATTTTATATTTAAATAATATGAATATAGTTTATTCTATATTATTTAAATATAAACTATATATTATGATGCACTTAATATTATAGTTCTAACATATTGTAGGCATTGACTTTGACATTTGTAGATGATATTTTGTATCTATGTTGTTCAATATTAATTACTTCCCATACCATTACTTAATATCTACCATCTTTTAGAATTGAGATTTTATATCAATTATATGTTTGTAACTCGAGTTGTAAACCATTCAAGTTGATCTGTGATTTCTTTTTCTCGCAAGTTTTCTATTTTGTGATCAAGTAGATAATGCTTAAGAAATTTTTAAAGATTATTTCCAAATTTTCAAATTAAAATTTGGACATTAGCTTGATTCTTCCTATTTTAGTATAGATGAGAATTAGCCTTGCATTATTCAAAGAGTTTAATGAGTTCTTTGCGGTTGGCAATTTACTTTCACAAATAACATCATCCTTGTTTGTTGTGTGATAACACCCGTCTTGGCATATATCACAAACTTTTGACTTGATGACCCAACATGAATTCCAAACAATTCTCAACCAAAAGATGCAAAATTGTTGTAATAAATTTGAAAGTATTTTCATAAAGACCAAAGGTTAAAGCAACAACCAAGGTGTGGGTTACACTAAAGTTTTAACTAAAAATTGCTACAAGAAATTATTACTAATGGAATGGATTAATTCCTTATTGTTAATGATTCATCAACAAAATTTAGTAAATAAGAATTTATAACATTTTGATTGTTTGTTTTAGATATATAACCAAGTCTAAATCAACAATGTCAAACCCCTATAAAAAGCCACGAAGATAGAGACTATATATAAAGTTAATAGGCTCTAGGACCATAAAAAGAACCCGTACTAGATTAGATCATTGGAAATAAGGCAAGTATGCAATTTACTTACATTGAAAAGCTAAAGAGAGAAATGAACGAACAAATTTCATAAGATGTTTAGGGTTTTTAGCAATCACAAGTAAAATGTGCGATGAAATGCCAAAGGTGATGTGACAATTAAGTTAAACTTGAGGGAGTGTAACATCGGAGGAGTAAGAGGGTGATAAAAAGGGGTTTCAAGGATGAGAAGTAAAGGGGTGGGGAAAATGTTGGGGGAACCAATGCGAAACTCTTTTTCCTACTATCAAAGCACAAATAAACCATGTGCCATGTTTGTCAATTATTTGAAAGAGAAAGGGGATGTGGTGTCATCATTGATGAATAATTCGAAGAAACTTGCATATGTTTGAATCTCAAAGTCTACATGTGTTAGAAATGGTAATTTTGTATTTAGGGTTCTTTAAGTCAGACATTCTTTGCAAATTTGTGATTAGGGTTTCTATTTAGTGCTTAAGTTAGTGATTGGGGTTTCCCATCATCAACATTCTTGCATAACCATGGAACACATGAGGGACATGATGAAATAAATTTGGGAAGATATTTTGACATATATATAGGAGGTTTGATGAAAATATTTTCCATATAAAGGAGAAAACAAAGAGAGAATCTTTCGGGGTAGTGTGTAGATATGATGAAATAAGGATTGAGTAACTAGAGGCAACTTAATAAAAAATAATATCGAGCTTAAGAATACCATTTTATAACACCTGTTTTTAGCCACATGGAGGGGCTACTCAGTCAACATCATTAACTTGCTAGTCGGTTCTAGCTCGCATTGTAATGCCTACAATTTCAACACCAAAGTACAACATAAAATTTTGCGGAATATTTTTTTGTTTTTCATTGCTCATAACACGACACCACATGGGCTCAAATAGAAAAAGTCAACATCACATAAGACTCTTACATAAGCATGGACCCACATAGATAACATGATAACATAGGGTACACATCAATGTCTTACTCAAATGACGTAAACCAAGACAATGACCCAACTATGGTAAGGCACACAGGATAGGAATACTCCACAACATGACATTTTTATGGTTTACATATTTATTACATTTAGGTTTCCATTATATAACCTTATAGGTTTCTAGTGAATTTAACTTGTAAGGGTGTAAAATTTCTATTTTTTCTAAAACTTCAAATACTTTATTTTCGTATAGCATTAGCCTTTAAAAGAGGATGCACTTTGTTGGTTCCTTTCTCAAGTTCCATTAATTATCCATAGCTCATTAGTTAATTAAATTCATTTTTAACACCTATGAGCCTCCCAATATTCATTCTTATGTTAAATTTTTGTTTCTCAAAATATGTGTAATTGACGTCAAATTTTATCCTCATTACAAAAAGGATCTAACAAGATGTTAAGGTTCTACTTTTCGAGACGTATATTCCATGTTTAAATTTTACACTTGTTACACAAGTGTATCTAACGTGATTTCAGGGAATAAATCTTAGGATTTAAGGGAGGTTTAGTTTAAAGATGCCTCTTTCCAAAACATTTTTCCATCACGGTGTCATTATTTCCCGATATAGTTCTATCATTTAGTAACATGTTTGAATCCGTTCTACATTTTCATATCAAGAAATTTGATTTAGATTTATATATATCTTTCGTTTACTCAAAGTTTGATCTCATCATGAGCAATTTTTATTTATTTTTAACAACATGAAAATGTCTACCTGATTTATAAGGACTTCAAGTATGGCATTACTCCTAACCCAAAATCTTGTTAACTCTTGTACGCTTTACACTTGCGACATACTTTGGTCTCACTATTGATATTTTTTGAACAATTAAAATTCAAATGATACGTAGTTTACACTTAGGGATTCAAGACTATAAGGAGTTGTGACACTGCACCTATCTACTAATTTCATTTCTCTTAGACCATCAATAATTAAACACATATAACAAGACAACCCAACATCTATACGCTTCTTAAATGCCTTCCAAGGAACAATTTAAATCATTGTGTGGATAAGCATTAGCGTTTCCTTCACCAAAAACCTTAAGAGAGGCTTTACGATCTCCTAACTTCAAAAGCATTTAGGGATGGTGGATAAACTACCCCATATGAGAATCACATGGTAATCCACTACTACATACTAAGGGACACATTTATCTAAGAAGGATAAAAGGGGTTCAAATGCAAAAGCTATAAAATTTTACGTGTTCAACAACCTTCTAAAGCCATATTTACAATCATTGATAATCATACATCATATCCCCTTTGTCTAATAACATCAAGAGAGGTCACTCGATAAATTGCATTTATTAGTGCTCGAGGGTTTCTACACCTTACCACAAGATAAAATTAGAGAAATAAAATGTCCATGTCTTTCAAGGCATTCATGCCACACGAGGTATTCTATAATTACATTTTATCACTTTCGTTTAACATTTATCTTATAAAGGGTTCTATTAGATTTGGTTCGTTTATTTGATTGCCAATAAAATATATCACTTGATAGTTAATTTCAAATATCCTATCATATTCACATTTAGGGTTTTATTCTTAAATGGGAAACTATGTTTTCTTATTCACTTGTTCTCGCATGGATCAAATCACATCCACTTCACCTCATAAGAAATATTTAATATGTTGTAAGCAATCTCCATGACCCCTAAAATGATTAGATCGACATTACAAGGGTATGTTCCCAAATGAGGGAAAGTTACAATTTTTCCTTTAGAATTAAAAACTCAATAGTGAATTAATGGACAACCTAACTATCTTTGTAGTCCCACCCACTGTTCATTACATTCCACTTCTAACATTATTTAGCCTCTAAAACAACCATGAGATTTAAAGCTCAACATGTCATCTTGTATGCCATTAAAATGATGGTATGCCTCGCACTAAGGAATCTTACACACTTTCATACCTATGCGAATGCTCTCAACTAGGTTTCTAGGGAGGAATACAATACAATACTTATATGTCTATAAGACTACGAAATATGGTTGGAGATAGCCTAACTTGGAGCTTACTAGAGAGTGTCATTACATTCAACTAAGGTAAATATTATGAGTTATATGTTTGTTTGGTCATTTTCTGCTCGATATGAGAACACACACAATGTAAGTTGATACTTTTATTTGAATATTAAGTGATTTCCTAGGTCATTGCAACACTAGCAGATAGGTAAAAACACATCATTTTAAATTACTTGCTAACAATTTTACTAGCACAATCATATCCAAAGTTTTGGCTATAATAAAAATTTTAAACGACAAGGTTCCAGTTTCATCCTCCTATATTTATTTTGACACTAAAAGAAGGAATCTTTGACATCTTTTTTCCAAAGTACATAATACAATCAACTCCATTTACTTAACAAAATATATAATTACAACTAAGAGTAACATTCGTTAAATAGGGACAAGTATAACCGCGTATGAAACAATACATTTTCCCAATATGTAACACTATCATTTTCATCATGGAGATAGTGAAAATAATACATTCTATTAAAAAACAAATCACTAAAATATTCTAAATAATTACATTGCCTTCAAATAACATGCTAATAAAAGACACAAATGTCATTTTTACTACTCCTTTTGTTCATGTACCTACAACCAATGTTGTGTCAGTCCTAGGACCGAGTATGGAAATCCCCTACACTCAAGCATAAAGCCACACATTCATCATTTCTAAAAATTTCATTTAAATAGAAGAGAGGGGAGAGGAAGGGGAGGAAGAAGATAGAGTTCGTTTCTCATGCATTCACACTTTCACTTTCATTGGTACTTAACATTTTAATACTAGAGAGGAGAGAGAATAAAGATGAGAGAGAAAGTAAAGAGACATTTTATCTTTCATTCAAAACATCGTGACCATTTTAATTTCATTTCTATTTTCATTTCATTTCAAACCAATTTACATTTCCCAATTCATTCATGTTTTCAAATCAACCAAAGTTTCATAATCGTTTCTAGAGAGAGAAGAGGTAGAGAGAGAGAAAAACACCATACATTTCAAAAATCACTCATACCAGATAAAAGACCAAATAATATTCTACATGACATTATGACGTTATTACGAGGTCACACACGTCACTAGAAGTCAACGAGACTCACAGAAGGTGATTTGAGCTAAAGTAGCAAGTTGAGGAAACTGACCCAAACAACAAAAGTGCTTACAAAGTGGGTCTTAAATACTTCTCATTCTAAGTTCGATCACAAAGTTTTATGATTCCTACTTACTCCCCATATATAGAGAATTCCTTGTGACTGACGGAAGTCAGTTACGTCAAGTAGAGATCAAGTTACAAGGAAACTCCAAGGCCAGTTAACATAATTTCGTCAACAACTCTTAACACATAGTGACCAGTGGATCCCAAAACCCACTTACAAAATTAGTTTCCAAAGGCTTTTTTGAAGGAATGAAAGTAGTTTATGATTCTCTTGTTGGCAGCCTAGAGGTATGAGGTAGTGGATGTTAGTTCGCTCTCAAGCCAAGCGGGAACCATAAACTGAAATCGATCATATTTTATTAAATGACCACGTCACTATAAGTGACTGATAAGCTAAGAGGGTTAAGGACTATGACTTGCAAGTGCATTAAATAAATTTCAAACAACTCTGTTAGGGTTCCCTATGGTGTTCCATGTTACCAGGGGTCATGCAAAGAGTTTTAGTTTCGTTGTACATTAGGGTGTGGCGCTCCATGCGCATAACTTTCGAGGCCATTTTTTAAAGTAGATTGTGTCGAGGTACGGTTTAACATTTGTTGGAATTATATTCTCTAACATTCAACATTTAATTTCAAAAGCTGGAAATGATGAAGCATAATTTAATGCAAGCGAAAAGGGGAAAACCATACATGTATTCGACATTTGTAGAAGGAAAACAATATGGGGCTTTTCATCCTGGCTTTAAGTTGGTGACTTTCATTCACTCGCAAGTTCCCATCACCCTTTTCTACAAATCCATTTGTGCATATCCCGAAAATGAAGTTTTTCCGTGAGGCTACATTGTCTGAGGAATCTTGACAAAATAAACATGATCTTTTCCTCTAGCCTCCACATTTGCATACATATTTTTCATAACATTTCTCACTACAACATCTGACAACGAATACTTGCCCCAACCCTATTTCCAAGCTCTTATTTAGACATTTTCAAGGCTTAGCTAAAGGCCACTCGTCCAATCACCAAGGAAAATAACCTCCCACAACCTTTATGAGCTTTATTATCATGTTTGTGATAAACTTTGGAGTCTCCTCACACAGTTGGTGGCAAAACCATTTCAGAAGATTCATTAGTGCAGATCTAGCAGCCATGAAAGGACAAAACTTGTAGAGAAATATGTGGACTAGCAGGAAGTGGAAAATTTTAATGTCTTAAACAATACACCAACTTCTTGAAATAAGGAAAAAGTGCAGGAAAATGATGTGGTGGCTGCAAAGGCCACAAAGCATGTAGCAAAGGTGCTCGGAGAAGTAAAATCCAAAACAATATTCATGGGCTTCACACCAAATGAAGCACCCCCTTATCCTCAACCTTCTTCCTTCCTCTGCGATAACAAACAAAACAACAACAGAGATAATAGATTCATTTCCTCTTAGAGACCATTAAACTCGCTTCAGAATAGATAACTTATCCGGAGATCAATTAACTCGTATACATAAAAATGAGGAGATATTAAGACAACTATTGGTAGAGCTTTGTTTAGCAAGGTTCCTTGTTTATTTGATTATGAGAGTACATAAATTTACTTTTCCATTGTTAATAAAGTAGACTTCCGACTTTTGCTTTAGCTCCGACTATCCAAATACTTGCTAAATTACAATGTTAACTTGGGCTTCACGTGGTTTTTGCCTCTAGACCTCAAACAAGATGATTGTATTATTATGCGAGAAAAGACATGAATGCGGCCCTTCCACCGCCACCCCTAACAAAGGCGGATGAATGTCTGAAATCGATGGGGCATTACACTTGTAAACAATCGTGCCTTACATAAAAGAAATGAATAATTTTGAGAAAATATGGGGAAATGGGTTATGCTATTTTTTTATGGTGTTGAGGTTCTTAATTAGACGATGTTTAAATTTTTTGATAAGAGAAAGACATGAAAGGAAAGTTGGAAAGAAAATGTGGGAATTAAATTCCTACATGTCCCACACCTACTCCACGGCTCAAATTATTCCTCCTAAAATAATATCTACTATTTGTGCTCAACTTTATTATCTTGATCTTACTCACATTATTCACATGAGTGAATTTAGCGCTTAAAGGGTCAAAAATAAAAATAGGAAAAATCCAATAGGTTCAAGGTTCGAAACCCTAACACAATGCTTGTTTCCTATAACACTTTATAGGCCTCCTTTTTAGTTTTAAGCATGAGTAAATTGTAAGAAAGAAGGGATGCACAAACAATCATCGATAGTTAAGCCCTTTTGGTGGTTGGTCATATGAGCACTAGATAGATTTTATCTAACAATCAAAAAATTTAGTCTAAGACTTCGTACGATTTCTTACACCGTTGAGTGCAAAATGCTCTTTGACTTACACGAGGGTTTTTAACTAGTAATATCATCAAAGCCAAAGGATCCATCTTTCTTACCCCCTTTTCCTCCACCGTCAAAATTCTAAATCCTCTAAATTCATTTCCACATAAAGAGATGTTTGATCCCAACATGCTTCGCCTTGCTTGTTGTGCCCTTAAGTTCATCCTCACTTTGCCAACTTATCCTTTAAATGTTTAGAGATAACATAGCACAAACAAAATCAATCAACATTGTTGTTGGAGTTGTAGATGTCCAAGCCCTTTAGTCGGTGCTCTTGTGTGGAGTATATACCATGTTTTCAATTATGTTTACCATTTTTTTGTTTACCTTCCACACTTACATTATTAAAACACATAACAATGTGATTGTAGTAAACCCTAAAAGTTGCAAATCCAATAAAAAGTAGGGCTTTTCAAGTTGGCAACTATTAAGACATTTAATTTTCAACGAACATTGCATTAAATAGATGATATGGCATTGATACGAAAAAATGACATGCGGTCCATATGTGACTTGTTAGAAAAAAAAAGAATCGCCTATGTTCCCTCCAATATATTCCCCAACTTGAAAATTCTCCTCCCTCAATCCCCTTCTTCATCACGACTCTTTCCTTGTCCAATGTTTCACCTTCAATCCTTCAACTTAACTTCTTTAGTGCCTCACTATTAACATCTCCAATGCACTCCATGGGTGCGATTGCTAATTATAATGAATAATTAGACTTTTCCATCAAGATATATTGGAACAAAACTTGTTTGCTTGGCGTGAGATCCTTTGTTGAGTAAGGCTAGGACATCATAAATCATCATTTTTTTAATTGAAGAAGAATATTCAAAGCAAGGAAATTTTATATTTATTTTCTTCCAAGGCTTTGGGGTGTGTAGCTCAACATCAACAACAATACGATATGGTGGGTCCATACATTGCAATATTTTGGGGATGAGAAATGATGTTTGAGCTTGCACAACAAGGTATTTGCATTATATTAGAAAGTTAGTAATGAAGTGGTTCATGAGATATCCTCATAACACCAAATAAGAAACGATTTCCACATGTTATGAATTTGAGATGACAAAAATAAAAAAACAACAAAGAAATATGTCTTGAATTTTGCAGATCTAGATCAGCTTGTTGATATCCTTACAAAGGATTTGGGTAGTTAGAAGTTTTGAGTACTTGAGAAGTTGTTTCGGAGTTTGTAATCAAGAATATGCTAGCTTCAGAAATGTATACCCAGCTCCAAAATAATGAAAGTTTAAAAGTCAAAATTAAGAGAGGGGGTGGAATATGCGACTAATTTCTCCCACCTGCATGCAACCTATTATTAACAAACAACTTGCTTTTGCATGCGTCTATGTTTAGCTTAGATCAGTTTAGATTCATTCATAATTTTAGAAAAGTTTAATAAATCAGTTTAGATTCATTCATAATTTTAGGAAATTTTAATAAAACAATTTAGATTGCATGTTATTCGTAGCTTTTAGTTATTCTTAGGGAAAAATCAAATAAAAGAAAAAGCGTTGTTTTCAGATGTTCTGTTTTTAGTGTTGTTCATGGTTTATTTTTGGATGAGAGCCCTCTTCATAATAGAGGCAATTGGTATCACATTGTAATTAGTATTTCCATAACTGTTACAACAATCCATTTTTTCCCCATATTTTTATGAGTTTCACATCAGAATGATTGACTGTATTGGTTGGATATCATGCACAAGCCAATCTAGGCTTGTCAATCATATTCATTATCTATCTGAATTATCACGATCTGAAGGCTTAAAATGCTGATCTATTAGAATCGACCACCATAATCTGAACATTTACTGGGTATTCATGGAAAGTAACGTTTGAATACATGTAAATAACGTATCTGGTCATTACGTAGATATAAGATCATCAGAGGTAGGTAGGGAATGTTTGGTGAAATTATTTGCTTCAATTATTTGTACCAAGATGGACACATCATTACCAACGAACAACATAATTATATTTATGTTTTCTCTAGCTTAAAAATTTGTAAAGAATTCCTACCGTCAACAAATCAAAATTTGTTGATGGTTTAGCTCCTTCAAGTGGTTGTAAATTGTAATTTTTAAATATTTATTTTTATGATTTTTTCACATAAATATAAATAAGTTATATATTTTACATATTTTCTA
The DNA here is from genome assembly GCA_018340775.1 of Taxus wallichiana var. yunnanensis. NCBI lineage: Eukaryota > Viridiplantae > Streptophyta > Pinopsida > Cupressales > Taxaceae > Taxus > Taxus wallichiana. Next base: position 109,738,271 of record CM031241.1, on the reverse strand, counting down.
AATGGTGTTATTTAAAAATTATGTGGTTTTCAAAATTTTCAAATTGTCATTATTTATGAATCTATGATTACCTAAATTTTCTACCTATAATATATGGTTGAAACAAAAAAAATAGCCCACAACATGTCAATTTTTAAGTTGATTCTTATATAAGTTTTGGCGCTAGTATATTTTTGTGTTTATTTATAAAGTTTTTTTGAGTGCCTATTTCGATATATTTTTTATTTTTTTTGTTTCTCTATTTTTTTTTGGTTACTATTTTTGTTCCCTTACTCTCATGTATGTTCTCTTTAGGATATTTTCTTAGAGCTATACTATTAGAGTTTCAGTTGATTCTTTTTGTGTGGGACCTTTTCACCTTTGTTTCAAGTTAATCTATGGTTTTGACCTTCTTTTTCAGCCTTTTCCACTCATTATGTGTTGACATGCGTGTTAGTAGAGTTTTAAATAGAATTCAAGAAGTCTATAAATAAGCAAGCGAGTTAATGCTTTAGGAAAATCAATAATTCAATCATAAACATCTATCGAACTTGTAAAAGTAACAAAATTATTTGTTTGAAGAGCAACCATGTGTAAAAACTCAATTCCAACCATTTAGAGAAGATAATCCAACATTTACTTATTGCATTCATTAGAACATTGAAAGGATAAGGGTTGTGATAGTGTATTAGATTACTTGACAAATTGCATTATATTTTGTTTCTTTTCTAAAAACTTTTCAAAATCACAAGAGCTAATAATAATGGAGGGAGGACACAAGCTTTCATTGATTCCTTCAATTTTACGGGTTTGCAAGGTGTTAGAGTCAAATTTGGGTTTCAAGAAAGGATGTTAGGTCTCCAATAACTCAAGGTAAATAATGAAAAAATGAGCAAGGTTTTCAAATCCCTAAAGTACATGGATAGAGTCGTCAAATATGTTTTGCACTATTTAACATTTTATACATCCATGTTAGTGATGCAGGAGCATCATGAGAAGAGCATGAAGATTGTAAATACTTCATTTATCATGGTTGTAATGAGTATGTGGGAGTATGTTGAGTTCCTAAGAGGGAGGTCTAGGTGGATCAATTGCTTGGAAATTCAAATTCTTGTTTTCCCTCCTAAATGTAATTCAAATCTTAAGAGTATGTAAAAGGGTCATATGGGGTTTCAAAGAGTCTAAGTGGTTGTGTGTGGAGTCTAACCACATGGTGGTAGGTCCTAGAAAGTGTAAGAATAATTGAAATGTTTAAAATAATGTAAAAATGCCCATGTAATGTGTAAAGAGGCATAAAAAAAGGTCATGTGTGAGTCATCAAGAATTAGTTATGAATTCAAAAGAGGTTACATAAGGAAGAAGAACTTGAATGGACAAAGAGAGAAAAAGATGGGAACCTTCTGAGGAAGGTAAAGGAAGGAATGAAGGAATAACTCCTCGTGGTTAAAGGAGAGAAAAGCAAATTTTGTAAGCAATATACATCTGAATAAGAATGCCTCTTTTTTTGGTGCATATATAGACTAATTTATTAAATGATTGTGAGTTTTGCTAGTAATTGTTGTTAATTATTGCTAATGGACTATGAAGAGTGTATTGAATTTCTAGGAAAAAGTAAGGAACCTTCTTAGGTTTCATGAAAGATTGAAAGTGGATAGAGGACTTGTCTACCCTATTTTGACATGTAATTGGATGCTTGGACTGTATAATGCATGCATGAATATAGTTAAATTGATTTTTCATGGTATTTAGATGTGTCTATTAAGGGTGAGCACATGAAGGTAGTAGTGGAATTGATATTCATTGTTTGAAACTTGGGTAGCAAGATATTTGGCCTTGCGTATGTTTGAATAACTTCATAGTATAGGTTTGCAACTTTACTTGACTTGGGTAATGAATCTCGAGAATTTGTGACAATGCATGATGAATGAAATCTTCAGAAGTCTATGTAGATGCATGTCAAGAGTTTAAATAAGAATCATAATTTTCATTTCGAAGTTCGAGGGTTAGATACCCCCTAAAGAGCATGCACAAACCCCTTGTTACATTTTAATTGATGATATTTGACTTAATAACCTTCACTCCAAGCTTAGATCCTGAAGAAGGTGTCATCGAGGTTTGAAGACCAAATTTCAATATTTAGAGGTGTAATTAGTAAAGTTATAGCCTTTTATATCTTCTCGGTCCATCGACTTCACGGTTATGGTTAGGAAGGAAAGAGTGTTAAAAAACCCTTAAGCATGGAATATTTCCTTACAATTTAGAAGTAATACCCATGACATGGTCCTTAAATAGATTCAAGAATAAATTTAATTTTTCATAGGTGGAATATTGAGATAATATGGACAGTCCTCTAAAAGGATAGTGTGCGCGGTGAGAGGGCTAGTTTGGAGAAGCTAGTTAACAAAGCAAGTAGCACTTAGAATTGGAATTAAACCTTGAAATTTCTTACATAGCTAGAAACCTGAAATAGGAATCCAAAAAGGTTTAGTTTTTGGTTTGAATTCTTTTGCATCATAAGTTATGAAGGTAAATGGACTGTATCAAGGGCTACTTAAGCCTTTGAGAGCTAAAAGAGTAAAAAGGTGATAATGAGATAGGTTTAAGGAGTTATGTCTTGAAAATTGACATACACCATAGGGATGATGAAAGGAATCTAATGAAGTTTGCAACTTATTATGGGTATCTCTAGAATACTTCAACCATGGAGGTAGCAATGGAATTCGTCTTAAGGGCACACTAGAATGCAAGATTGAACAAATAAGTAAAAGGATGATCTATTAAACTTTTGGAATCAATTTTTAGTTGCATTAACACTTTTTTGAAGTGAGTAACCATTTGAATGAGATAGGAATCCTTAGTGAAGCTAAGAAGGAAAAATTGCATGTTTGAGGAAAGAGAGCTAGCTGAGAAGCTTGAAGAGAAGGGTGAATAAGGTAAGTATAAAGTGAGTACGAATGAAGAGCGAGTTATTTGATGACTAAAATGAAATCTAAGGCAAGGTATAAAGTAGTGCACAAGGATTATTAAAGCCAATCCAGACAAATTTGGTTAAGATTGCAAGAAATAATCCATTTTAGGCTAGTAGAAAGATCCTCAAATGAAGAGATAAGTCGAAGTTGAGGTTTGAAACCTTCTTGAATAGTGAATGCATGATTGATTTTCAATTCTCTCTACATCGATTAGTATGGTTTTAGCTTTACCACTAAACAAGACATAAAGTTGTAGTTGATGTTGTATATTTTAGTTTATTTGTTTTGTGTTTCATTCACTTTGATGTTTGGGCATGATTTGCATCATCTTTTTCTAATGAATGTCTTATGAATGGTGTTAATACATGCTTAAACCCTAAATTATTACAAGTATTTTGATTATTTCAATTGTTATATGTTTCTAGAATAATTCATTTAAGTAATTAAGTCTGATTTATTGATTTATCTATGAGCTATCTTAAATACAATTTAATCTGGCTAGTTGTAGTACATTATTAGTGTAAACCACTTTCCACATTCTATATTTTGTCCAATCTAACTCAACTTCTACCTAACCTAGTGTTTTCATTTATGTTGATATTGTATTGTTTGTATCTTTATATGTATTAACTCTTTCCACATTAATGATATATTTGATTTTCCTAAAGCTTGTTTCATTTATTTAAAATCTTTTAGTATAGCTAGTGTGTGTGATACATGTGATATTGATCATGTATCGTTCTTTACATATATATTTTATGTGATCTAAATTGACTCGTGCCAAGATTCTAATTAGAAGTTCTAGGATAAATTGTAATTCATTGTATTTTGTTAAATTCCTTTAATTAATACTAAAATTTGCGTGAAACATCAAATTTGGCTACATGAAATAAAGATCCTAAAATTATTACTTCTCTGCACATAGAAACTTATATGAATGAAAATCATATTCAAATGGTTTTCAAATTTCTATTAATAATGAAGGTAGTAAGGGAAAAATTAAATAATTTCTAAATGACCAAGATAATATCCAAGATCTATCCGACATTAGAAATTATCTTTTGAAATACCCTACTTGTTAAGTATGTTAATAGAGATCCAATCTCAAACCCAAGTTTGAGAGAAGATAATATTATCTATAATGTGAATCATCAATATTTGAATGCTACTAATGATGATCAAACACTTAGGAACTACCTTATTTATTATTTATTCATGTTGTCAATTCTCGAATCTCTTTTGACACTATTTTCCCTCATGTTACTACTATTGTCGGTACTTATCTTTCTTCTCAACCCAATTCGATCAATTCTCATGTTTCTCAAGTTCTTATTCCTTCTCAATGTCATTCAAATTATCAACGTGTGCTTCTCATTTTCATGGATTTCTTAATATTTATATTCCAACTTTTTCTACTACTACATCTCTTACTTTTTTGAAATGACTAGAAAAATGAATTTTATGCATGGCTTGCAAAATTATAATTAAGGTGTTATCCTAAAGGAATAAAAATATATGTAATAGGATCACGTCTATTGGTATATTAAACTCACCCTTTGGTTTATGAAGTTCTTGCTTACCCATTTCCAATATAGTTTGTGGCTCTACAATTTAAATATATAATGGAAAGAAGATCCATCTCAACACCTTACATCATTTTTTCCTCTTATGTATACTTTTTACATGCTAAATTGTTGACTAAGGTACCTACCTAAACTTTGAAGGACTATTCTCTTGACTGGTTCTATGACATGCCTACACCCTAGTTGACGATTTTCTTGCACACAATTTTTAGTCAACAATAACATTTAGGTTATCTTTACAATAATTTATTAACTAATATGAGGTAGTAATGAGACTATAAGTGAGTATGTTCTTAGTTGATTCAAATTTATTGTTAAAAAAATGGCTCACAAGTTTCTTGAAATTGAACTCCAAAGCCTATTTTCTCAAAGATATATTACACTATCAAATGAATAGTATTTTTCAATGGCCACCAATTATATCTCAATGACATGTATTTCATGTAGTTAGAAGTGATTAAGATCAATATTTTAAAGGTAAAAAATATTAAATATAGGATCATCACACATACCTTATACAGAGAGAAATTTCAAGTAATGAAAAATTCAATGCCAAGAGTAGTGATATTGATTTCCAATATAAGAATGAGGTCAATAATGTGGTAAATGTAGTTGAAAAACCAAATAAAAACAAGCTAGCCTTACCTCAACAAAGGAAGTGTAAGCAATTCTCAAGGTTAAATGAGAGTCCAAAGAAGGTGTTACATATATTGATTGAATGCAATTTGATTACTTTATATCCTATTAGAGAATTGGATCCATTAAGGTCTTTGCATAATAATTATGACACTAGTGAATAATGTGATTATCATAGTGTCTCGTGAAGTTCTTCAAACATATACATAAATTTGAAACATAAGATCCATGACCTCATTCGAAGTAATTGAATATATAATTAGAATGAACCAACAATATGGTGATTGAATTAGTGGCTCAACAAAACCAACATTTTAAAGTATTTATAAAACATATTCAAAACAATGGTATCCAATCTTAACATCAAAGTAATGTTCGGATAAGTGATGTGTGTGACCAAGCACAAGCTACTATTTATCATATAATTAATGGATTCGTTGGTATGGTTACAATTTCTTCAACAAAGAGGAGCATTCTCCCATTGTGTTTTATGATAGCGAGATTCCAAATAATAACGTTTTCAACAAAACACTATCCATACATGTCAACAAAAAGACATATAATTATGATTATAGTGGTTAACATATTAATTTGTATGCAAAAACATTCATTGACAACCTTGGATATTACAAGAGCGACTTAACGAAACTAACATGGTCAAATGTTATGCGATACAATGTAATTAGTATGAAACCCTTTGGTTGTATATACTTACTTATGACAATAGGCAAAATAATAATAATAATAATGCTTCATGTATTTTATGACAATAATTCATCATTTGTATTACTTAGAATACTTTTGATTAATCATATACGAGAAATACCATCCACTTTACACTAATGTTTAAAATTTGTATTGACCTCACCAAATCATTATTCATATAGAGATGATCCTTCACCCGTGAACAATCTCAATTTAAGAATATACTTAAGTTACTAGCAAATAAAACCATATTCAACCTAAAATATTTATAACAAAATACGGGTTATAATTCTGAAACCCTAATTCTCTAACATTTCAATTATATATATATATATTGAGAAGTACACTTTTGTATATAGAAACAAGAGATATACGATACCAATCCTACAAAAATAGGAATTTGTATAAATACTTACAGTTTCTATTACAGTAAATGTAATTAACAAAACAGATGTGACTGGATGAAAAGAACTGAATCCTACGAAAAAATAATGCACCGTAATCATTGTTTAGTAGAATTGGTATCACATTGTAATTAGTTTCATGAGTTTTATGCACTGATCAGCACCCGAATGATATCATGCGCATGCCAATCTAAGCTTGTCAATCATATTCATTATCTACATGTGGAAGAGATGGTCATGTTTTCTTCACTATCGCAGATCTGTGGGGCTTAAAATGCTGGTGTGTTAATGGCTCACTCTATTTTGGGCATCATTTTAGGTAGTCTAAATCGTATGTTTGGCTCTTAATTTAATTGTGGGGACAATGAATGAATGGTTTGCTGTATCCTTTCTTAAAACTCTGTTGGTCGGTTTGACAATTTTTTACTTTTTTTCGAGTTTGATAAAAAACTGTTGACACACATTGAACTTTTTGAATAATCAAATCCATATCTTCAACACCATTCAAAATGAGCATAGAATCGATATGTTTTTTCTTTGTGGAGGGCCATAGCTGGATCATTTGTAGATGTGGGTATTTATGAAAACTAGCATTTGGATAAAAGTGTTAAATGTTTAAATTATGTCTTTATAAGAACATTGGAGGTCGGGAATGTTTGATGAAATAATCTCTAGGATGGGACATCATAAATGATGATTTGCTTGAATGATTTGTACAAGAATGGAGGACACATAATACCTAACAAACACTATAATTGAATAAGTGTTTCTCTCACTTTTTTTTTGTGTTTTTATTTATTAGGAATTTTTTTGTGTTGTTTATATCCTATGTTACTATCTTTTTCTATCATTCATCTTTTAAAAATGTATTATTATAGAGTCTAAACATCTATTGAAGTTGTAATAAAATATAAATCTATTTTTAAAATATCTAAAAATAAAAAATGTATTATTAAATGTCTTATATTATATTATGTTTCATATTTTTAATACTATTCAAAATCATAAGAGGTAATAATAATAGAGAGATAAACATCTTTTTATGGTTTTGAAGTTTAGTAAATTTGGGTTATAAATCTAGTTCTCTAATTTAAAACAAATATATATATATATGTATATATATTATATATATTATGTATATTATATATATATATATATATATATATATATATATGTATATGTATATGTATATGTATATATATATTATATATGTATATGTATGTATATGTATATGTATTATATGTATATGTATATGTGTATATATATATATATGTATATGTATATGTATATGTATATGTATATGTATATGTGTATTGTATATATATGTATATGTAGTATGTCTATATATTATATGTATGTATTCATATATATATATATATGTATATATATATGTATATGTATATGTATATGTATATATGAGTGTATGTGTATGTGTATATATATATATATGAGTATATATATAATATATATATACATATACATATATATACATACATATATATATATATTTATATATATTTGCCATTTCATGAGAAATAAAGTTAGAATCAAATTCTGTTTTACTTGATTTTTATCTTGTTTTTTTCAATTGTTAGGGCATGTTTTGCATTAGTATATACTAATATATATGTATATATATATATATATATATATATATATATATATACATATATATATATATATATAGCTATATATACATTATATATCTACAAATATATACATATATATATATATATACATACATACATAATATCAATTCCACACTATATATACAACATTATATACATATATATATATATATATATATATATATATATATATATATTTTGCCATTTCATGAGAAATAAAGTTGTAATTGAAGTTCTATGTTTTACTTGATTTTTATCTTGTTTTTTTCACCTTATTGTTAGGGCATGTTTTGCATTATTATTTCAATTGTTCTATGTTTCTAGAATAATGCATTTAAGTAATTAAGTCTGATTTATTAATTTATATGTGAACTACTTTAAATACAATATAATCTAGTTGTAGTACGTTATAGTGTAAACCCCTTTCCACATTCTATATTTTGACTAATCTAACTTGGCTTCTACCTAACCTAGTGTTTCCATGTATGTTGATACTACATTGTTTGTATCCTTTAGGGATTAACTCTTTCCTCATTAGTGATAGATTTGATTTTCTTAAAGTTTGTTCTATTTATTCTAAATCTTTTAGCATAACTAGTGTGTATGATATTGACCATGTATTATTCTTTACATATTATATATTTCATGTGATCTATAATTAACTTGGTCCAAGATTTCAATATGAAGTCTTAGGATAAATTATAAATCATTTTATTTTGTTGCATTCCTTTAATGAATATTCAAATTTGTGTGAAAAAAAAATTGGATACGTAAATAATGATCATAAAATTGTTGCTTCTCTTCATATTGACATTTATATGATGGGTAAATGCATCAATCTGGGAAAAAGTGAGCACAAAAGAAAAAATGAGTGAAACGCGTCGTGTTTTATAATAATGCGATTGCGGTATGTTTTCTTAGGATTGGTAATTCATGAACCTAAAACGTGTACACGTTATAGCGTGTACACATTTCTAGTCTTTATGAAACATGTACGCATTTTGAGCTATATGAAGTTTAGAAGGGTGCGAAGGAGCCATATTTACTAAAATAAATGTTAAGTATAAAAAATAATAAACGTTAAATTTATTTTAGTAAATATAAGAAGTTAGGGTCACTCTGCACCTAATGGAAGTGGTCCCGTAGCTTTGATAGTTATAATCTAGAAGATAGTTTTTCAAAATCTAATCAGTTAGTACTTACTCATTTTCAGAATTTCAACAATGACCTAAAACTTTCAGGCCATATATATTGTAGTCGGTCTTTGTTTTGGGAAAACATATAGTCATTTTGTAGGTTTTTTTACCTTATGGATTGGATTTTGGCCCTACCACTACTTGAATTGGTACCAATTTTGAAATTTGGTCCATAATTCACTTTAGTGACCATGAATTAGCTCTATGATGTTTGTCTACTTCTTACTAAAATGAGATCCTCACTTTATAGATAGAGGATTGCTCCCTAAATGGGATTCTTGTCCTATGGAAAAAATGAGGTGATTGTAATGTGCCTCCTCCTTAAGGTTTGATCACACTACTAGGTGTTGAATGAGTTTTTACAAATAGTACCAAGTGAATTGTAACAATTGAACTCGAGATGATTGAGCTCATTCTTAGAAATAGGGTGCTCCATATAAAGATCATCCCTTCACCTTTCCTGGCTCTAAAATCATCCTTTCATAGAATCAAATTCAAGATTCTCATATGTGTCTTTGCTCATATGTATCTCATGGAGATAGAAGATTCCTTAATACTTCACACATGATGGTCCTGGATACCTCGGTGGCATGACTAGCTCATTTTAGCTTGTTCTTTAGAGATATTTGGGTACAATGACAAAGTCAGGATATGATGATCATCAAATCACTTCTTGAGCTCCACATTTCACCTTTAAATATGATGAATCCTTCACAATTCAATTTATTGACCAAGATGAAACTTGGGTGTAAGCATGCTTATGGTACATGGACACCTTTTTCTCAAGTTGCTCCTCATGGAAATGGGTTTCCTCCTCCGGATAGGGGATGAATCCTTGAATGAAATTTGAGTATGAGTTACATGTTCTTGACCTCCATACTTCATTGAAACACTACAAATCACATTTTACGATCAATGAAACTATTCTAAAAATATAATTCTACTTATAACTCAAAATTTAGGTCCTATTTCATTTTGAACTTAGAGGGGCAACTGAAGAGTTTTGCAATACCTAAAGAAATATTTAAGCCTTGAATCAATGTTGATTATTCCACCTTATAGATTATTATAATATCCTTCTAATTCCTATTTTGTTTCATCCTAAGTCTTTCCAAAACTCTTGGAATCATCTAGAGAAGTCAACTTTTACCATTTTAGCTTTCATTCTCTACCCGATAAACCCAGTCTTAAACAAATTACTCCTGAATGAGATTTTATTTCCTAAAATTTCCTAAATTTACTTAGACATATTCAATTCTCTCTAAAATCACCCTCAGATGCTTTATATTTTCTCTAAAAAAATTTTGAAGGGTGTTTAATTAGCTATAAATGGCCAAAAATGGCCTTTTTAAGCCTCGGAGGAAGTAATCTCTCATCAAAACTAAATGAGTTGATTGATCACCTTAGACACTATTACCTACACATTGAAACACGTTGAGCGATCTTATTAGGACTTACCTTTGGGTCAGATTTTGTGATTTTGGGTTTAGGGTTAAGGGCTCGGGGTTTAGGGTTTAGGGTTTAGTGTTTAGGGCTCATGGTTCAGGTTTTAGGGTTTAGGGCTCAGGGTTTAGGGTTCACGATTTAGGGTTTAGGGTTTATGGATCAATGTTAAGGGTTGAGGGTTTCAATTTTAGGTTTTGGGTTTAGGGCTCGGGGTTCGGGGTTTAGCTTTCATAGTTTAGGGTTTTGGATTTAATGTTTAGGATTTAGGGTTTAGGATTTAGGGATTTAGTGTTTAGGTTTTAGGTCTCGTTATTTAGGGTTTAGGCTTTAGGGATTGGGGTTTAGGGTTTAGGGTTTAGGATTTGGTGTTTAGGGTTTATGGATTAGGTTTTGGACTCGGGGTTCGACGTTTATGGTTTAGGGTTAGGGCTCATGGTTCATGGTTTAAGGTAAATATGATTTAGGGTTCATGGTTCGGGGTTAATGGTTTAGGATTTAGGGTTTAGGTTTGGGTTTTGGGTTAAGGGTTAAAGGTTTATGGTTTAGGTTTTAGGTTTTAAGGTTTATGGATAGGGTTTAGGACTCGGGGTTAAGGGTTTATGGTTTAGGATTTATGGTTAAGGGTTTAGGGTTGATTATTTAGTGTTTAGGGTTTAGGATTCAACATTTAGAGATTGAGGTTTATAGTTTATGGTTTAGGGCTTAGGGTTTAAGGCTTAGGGTACATGGTTTAGGGCTTAGGGTTTAAGGGCTTAGGGATCATGGGGCTTAGGGCTTAGAGGGTTAGGGTTCAAAGCTTAGGGTTTAGGGTTTAGGGCTTAGGGCTTAAGGTTTAGGGTTCATGGTTCGGGGTTTATGGCTCAAATTTCATGGTTTAGAGTTACAAGTTTAAGGTTTAGGGTTTAGAGCTTAGGGATCTAGATTTAAGGTTTGGGGTTTAGGGCTCGGGGTTTAAGGTTTAGGGTTTATGATTCATGATTTAGTGTTCGGGATTTAGGGTTTATTATTTTAGTTCTAGGGTTTAGGGTTTAGGGCTTAGGGTTTAGGGTTTAGGGTTTAGGGTTTAGGTTGTAAAGTTCGGGGTTTAGGGTTTAGTGTTTAGGGCTTAGGGTTTAGGGTTTAAGATTTAGGTTTTAGGGTTTATGGCTCATGGTTTAGGATTCGGGATTTAGGGTTTAGGGTCGGGGTTTAGGGTTTAGGATTTAGTTTTTAGTGTTTAGGGTTTAGCATTTAGGGCTCACGGTTCATGGTTTAGGTTTTATGGTTTAGGGATTAGGGATTAGGGCTTAGGGCTTAAGGCTTAGGGTTTAGGGTTTAGGGCTCATGGGTAAGGGTTGAATGTTTAAGGTTTAGGGTTCATGGCTTAGAGTTTAGGGTTTAAGGTCTATGGTAGTTAAGGGCTCAAGGTTTAGGGTTTAAGGTTTAGGTTTATGGCCTAGGGTTTATGGTTTATGGTTTATGGTTTTGATTGTAGAATTTAAATGCTAAAAGCTTTAAGTTGAATGTTGAAATCATGAAAATTACGTATGTACTAACTAGATTACACTATAAAAAACTATCTCCTAAACCATGACTCATGGAGCTGTGAGACTAGTTCCATAAGGTGCAGAGTGAAGGAAAAGATTGAATGTTTTATTCAATGCTTATTTTACAAACAAAAGAGCAAGCCAATATATAGGTTGTGGGAGGAGATCTATGAGAGAGGACAGTTAGATAACTATCAACAAACTAACAATGTATTAACAACAAAACTAATGTGCTAACATTCCCCCCTTAATACATTGCTCTTACAAATGTACCCCCTAAACAAATCAAACTTCACTTTGCTGAGAGGCTTGGTGAGAATATCTACAACCTAAAAATCAGTAGGGCAGTACTGGAGATGAATTTGGTGGTTCAAGACCTATTCACGAATGTAGTGACATTCGACCTCAATATGCTTTGTTCGTTCATGAAAAATAGGATTCTTCACAAGCTTCAACACACCTTGATTGTCGCAGTGAATGATGGGAGGTTTCTCTTCAGGAATCCCTATATCTACAAGAATGCGACGTAACCAAATCACTTCGCACATAGCTCCTCATGCGGCACGATATTCAGCCTCAGTGGATGAGAGAGCAACAATAGTTTGCTTCTTGCTAATCCACGAGATAGGCCCAGATTCGAGATGAAAAATATACCCTGAAGTGGATTTCCTGTCATCAACGGATCCTACATAGTTTGAGTTTGTATATCCTGTAAGAAGAACTAAGTGTTCTTCGATACTCAGACCAAAGTCAATCTGTACCTCAGATGTATCTCAACACATGCTTTGTTCTTATCTAATGACATTTCTTCAGCTTCTACATAAATCTGGCAAGATAGCTCACTACAAAGCAAAGATCTGGCCTAGTATAAGTCAAGTAAATGAGACTCCCCACAAGCTACCTATAGTGAGTGCCATCTACCTGTGGTGAATCCTAGAATCTAGATAATTGCAAACCTTTTTCCATAGGTGTGGACATTGGTTTACAATCTGACATTCCATACTTCTCCAGGAGAGTCTTGGCATATTTCATCTAGGAGACAAAGATATGATTCTTCTTCTGCCATATCTCTAAGCCAAGATAGTAGTGAAGTAGCCCCAAATCGGTCATGTCAAAGGATTTCTTCAGATCATTCTTTACATCATCCACAAGATTGTCATAACTTCCTGTGATCACAAGATCATCTACGTACAAAACCAGAATGACAATCTTTGTTCCTACCTTCTTGATATACAAATTTGTATACGAGGGCTACAGTGAATCCATGCTGATAGGTGATTATCAATTTTTATATACCATGCCCTAGGTGCTTATTTGAGTCCATAACGTGACTTTATCAGATGACACACCTTGTGTGGTTGATGCTCATCTACAAAACCTTCGAGTTGGGCCATGTTTACTTCTTCTTTTAGATCATTGTTGAAAAGAACTCTTGACATCCATCTGCTTGAAGTTTCCATCCATTTTGTCTTGCCGAGTTCATGACAATTCTTATGGTTTTGATCTTCACAATGGGTGCAAAGGTCTCATCATAGTCAATTTATTCTTGCTAACCATAACCCTTTGTAACAAGTTGTGCTTTGTGTTTGTCGATTGAACCATCTACCTTATATTTTGTTTTGAAAATCCATTTGCAGCCAATGGATTTCTTACCTGGAGGTAGATCGACAAGTTCCCACGTCCGATTCTGAATTAGGGAATCATATTCAGCATCCATATCATGTTTCCAATGTGGTTGGTCTAATGCCTCACAAACAGTGTCAGGTTTAGTGCTATCAACAATTGAACTCATGAGTGCAAAATTTACCTCATGTCTGGCTTGACTTCATGTTCTAACTCCCGTAGAAGTACCTGGAAGTGAGTTCAAGTGTGCATCCCTAATAGTATTCTAGACCCATTTCGGATGTTGGTGTTGATCTTTTGCTGATGTGAAGATGTGTTTTCCAGTGTGCCTAGATCAACGAACAAGTCTCCACTCAGCTCTTCTTCTCTCTAAGAAGAATCATCTTGCCCATCATCTGGATGTGTGAGCAATCTATGTGGACGAGGTTGATCTTTGGATCTCCATTGTGTGGTAGGGAGTCAAAGGATGACTCATCACACACCACATCTCAACTCTCGTAGATTTTCTTCTTCGTCTCAGGATCCATGAGATGATATGCCTTTAAGGTAGTACTATACCCCAAGAAAAGACATGGCAGTGTCTTTGGATTGATCTTCTTCCTTTTCTCATCTGGAACATGCATATATGCAGTACAACCAAAAACTCTCAAATGATGAATAGAAGGTTTACGACCAGTCCATACCTCTTCCTGTCTATTCTCTAAAGATCTTCGTGGGTGCCCAGTTGAGTAGATACACTGTTTTCTAGACTACTTCTACCCAAAACTGATCCTCCAACTTGGCGGTGGAGAGCATATAATGAGCCATCTCCATGACAGTCCTATTGTGTCGCTCGGAAATCCCATTCTACTAGGGAGTAAAGGGTGTAGTCAAATGTTGCTGAATACCATGCTGCTTCAGGTAGACTAACAACTTCTTCGATACAAATTCCCCCCTCGATCTGAGCAGAGGAGAAGGAGAGGCTTCCCATACTACCCAGTGGCCTGCTAGTAAAAGGTTTGGAAATTGGCAAATGCCTCACTCTTCTTCTAGAGAAAATATACCCACATTTTTCGTGAGTAATCATCAATGATGAGCTAGAAGTACTCAAAACATTGGAAGCTAGCTGGCAAGGGTCCGCATAGATTGGTATGTACAACCTAAAAATGCTTCATAGAATGATAAGAGCTCTGTTTGAACGGACCTCTGTGTTGTTTTCCCATGAAGACATCCCGAGAAAATAGGTAAGGAATGGGAGAGTGGAGGAAGCCCTCTTACCATTTCCTTGGCACTGAGTTGATGCAAAGCCCCGGTAGAAAGATGACCATATCGAAAGTGCCATAGTGCAGTGGACTCCACCGTTGAAGTAGAGAGCAATGTTAGATGAAGTGACCACATCTAGTGTAAATAGATTGCCCTTTAGAAATGCTCGAGCAATAACTGAGTCTCCCTAGGAAATGATGTAGGACTTGACCCCTTTCTCAACAAAGAATTCAACCTACATTCGATGATTAAGAAGTTGACTCACAGACAAGATATTTGAGGTCAAACCTAGAACATATAGCACCTTCGTGAGTGTACATCTTCGTGTCCTAAGAGGAATGATGACATCACCAATCCCCGCTGCAATATACTCCTGATTATCTGTGATGGTGATCCGATCTCCAGTGGGGGTCAGTCACTCGGGTATGGAACAACTTCTTATTACTAGTCATGTGTTTTTGGCACCTGAATCAATCAACCGACACTTTACGATGGCTACGAAGTCGCTTGCTCAAGAACCTTCACTCCAGACTAGGACAATGTCTAGATGAGTTGTGTGTCTAGAACCTCTTCATCGGAGGTGGCATCCTGCTATGAGCAGCAATGATATGACCCTTTTACCTCTAATTACGAGCACGCCATCAAGATTTCTTGGAATATCCTTGGGTAGAAGTTCTCTCTTCGCTAGAGTTGCCATACTTGCGATTTGTTGTAATAACAGTGAAGGGACATTCGTAGTTGTGTGCATATCCATGGAGAAAATGTGGCTTCATCGATCTGCGCTTGTTGTTACTTCTGCAGGGTGGCGGCCTGTGGTGTCAGGCCACGAGAGGTTCTTTGCTTGAGGATGCTTGCTTCTTAGTTTCGGGGTTGTTGCCCTTTTAAGAGGCTTATGTTTCTCCTCGTGATGAAAGCCTTGTCTTCGAAGGCTCCTTAAACATTTTGCATGGCTTCTTCTTCTTGGAGATAATTCACTAATGTGGAAAAACTCATCTCCTATTGAGTGATGGTCAACATGGTGATCAGTGTCTAAAACCGAGAAGGAAGAGCTCGTAAGGTGAGCGAGACTAGCAACTAGTCATCCACCGGTTCACCGAGAGCAAAAAATTTTGCGTGTAACTCATCCACATGCCGCAAGAAGGCTTCTACTAATTCACCATCATGCATACTCATCGTGTGAAGCTTTTTCTGAAGATGTAACTTCATCATCAGATTCTTGGCTTCATAGATGGTACACAACGTGGTCCATGCCTGAGAGGAAGTGGTTGCTTCCCGAATGTAAGGTTGAACCTCATCAGAAAGGCTCAAAGTGATAAGCATTAATGCTTTTGCATCAGCCTTTTCATACTTAGCCAACAAATCGAGTCTATGGGAGGGGTGTCTTTGCCAAAAACGATCCCCCAAAGATCTTCAAACTAAAGAATCATCTACATCTTGGTTTTCCATGCGTGAAATTTGGCCCTTTGAGCAACTGGGCATCCAACAATAGAATGCGAGGTGCAGACATTTTCAAAAACTCAAAATTGTATTTTATTTATTTATTTTTCAAAAATGGTTACAATGCTTACTAAAGGAACCTATCCCGAAGATGGGCTCTATAGGCTCATGCAGTGAGACGCGGATGCTCCTGTGGGCGTTCTACTTCGCGTTCATCATCTGCATCATAGCCGTGTTAAAGTTCTGCATGAATCCACCATGCTTGACATCAAACATCAAACCAAAAATACTCCAATAGTCCTTGGCGCACAATCTCGTCAAAGAGAATATTCCCAGTGTTGTGGAGCTCATTGACCAAGGCAAAGAACAGTCCAGTGGTGTCTTCGTTGTCACTCAATGCCCAAACATTTGGTGCATTGCTCGTGGTGCTTTCTGCATCTGAAATTTGTGACATACATGGGTTGGCCTTGTTTTGAGATCGCGTGTGAACCACAGGAAAGAAATGGCGGTGAAAAAAAAATTCCACATAGTTTTGCAATTGGCGGGATTTATTGGTGTTAGCTTTCTTTGAAATGAATGATGATAGTAGAAGACTCCAAGAGATTTATTCTCACTTCAAAAACTTTGCACAACCTCTCCTTGGTCGCTTTAATTTTCTAACACGATCCACTTTGTTGTTTAATGGAAGATGTAGCGGTCTGATTTCCACGTAATGATTTTCTTTCTCCCACATGTCCAAATATCGAGAAAATTGGTCGCTAGCAACTAGTTCTGACTTCCAATGTGGGTTCAAACACCAAAATGTGGTTTTAACTACTATTTCAAATGCCAAAGCTAGTAAGGAAGGATGGGAGTCAAAGAATAGTGGTGTCTTCATGCACAACACACAAAGGATATGCCAAAAAATCATCTACATGTCGATTTTCAGTCTTGATCTACCACGTGCAAACAAAACAAAAAAACCAGGCGGCTCCAATGAATCTTCACACCTCCTTCCACGGCAGCCTCCTCCAAATTTTCACTCACGGCTCCTCCTTGGCAGCTTCCCTTGGCAAACGCACAGCATAGGATAGCACGGGATGATGGCTCAAGAATGAAAAGGAAAGCACTTCCTCACGGTTCACCAACACTCCACATTAAGTCGCATTTGCTTGCGCCTTCTTTCCAGCTCTCACTCCTCATGCTCCACGTCTTCATGCTAGCTCTGAAACCAATGAAAGAAAATATTGAATGTTTTATTCAATGCATATTTTACAAACAGAAGAGCACGCCAATATATAGGTTGCGGGAGGAGATCTACGAGAGAGGACAGTTAGATAATTGTCAACAAACTAACAATGTATTAACAACAAAAACTAGTATAGTGCGCTAACACGAGTGACCCTAATTTCTTATATTTACTAAAATAAATTTAAAGTATAAGTTTTTCATTTATTATTATTTATATTTTATTATAAAATAAAATATAAATAATAATAAATGAAAAACTTATACTTAAACATTTATTTTTGTAAATAGAAGCATGCCAAAAGCACATATAATGTTTATACTATGTAGAACATGTATGCATTATAACACGTACTTGTTCCCTTTATTATGCCCCCAAACCAAGAATTTATAGGCTTGGAATTTCTTTGGTTTCTAACCCCGTGACTTGGACTGTAATAACACAACAACTGCGTTTTTTGACAAAATATGCAAAATATCACCTTCTACCATGCTAAATCCTATAAAAACATTTTCTATATTTCTTAAAAATTTGCCAATGACGTCAAGAAAAATATCATCTTTCTAAATATGTAATTTTTATATTTTTCAGACTATTCTAAGGTTTCCATTTATATTTATTTCAAACTATGTTTGTTATACCTCTATTTACAATGATTGTAAACACTTAGATTTCATCGTGTATCTTTTATTCTCGGCTCATCAAAATTGAAAAAAATACTAGCCCAAAGTAGGCCTAATTCTATACATATTCAAAAATAATAATCTCATTTTCGATATTTTTGTGATAGTTAGGGGGGTAGTGGTCGGAGCTCCATTAATTTTAAAAATTAAAAATTTAGGTACTAGAAAAATCATTAAAAAAACATACTCTCTAAAAAAATCTTTTAAAATGGAGCCCAAATTAGATGCTCCTAGCTATCTTTCTACCAAAGTGTTTTCAAAAATACTAAATAATGCTCAAAAAATGGTGGGGGCATAAAAGATGCTCTATTATGTTTTTTAACAAAAACAAGAGCACTTGTTGGTATTTTAGTTATTTGACCAACTTAAACTTAACTATTTTCAATAAAATTTAGTAGCTTAGAAACTAGACTCAAAATTATATGATTCATGTTCTTACAACATCTTCCAATTTTGAGTGTAACTATTTCAAATAACTTGTACAAGTTGAATATTTTTATTTTTCAAAAAAAAACATCCACTTAAGACCCCCTTTGGCCCCTTAGATTGGTGCACTTATCACGACTAAAAATCCGATGAATGGATTTCAAGATTATATAAATAAATACGGTACAAAGGGAAAAATAAATCATTTCTAGATGATTAAGAAAAAATCCAAGATTTATCCGGCCTTAGAATATACCTTTTGAAATACCCTAATGAAATAGCCTACTTTTTAAGTATGCTAATAGAGATCCAATCTCAAATCCAAGTTTTAGAGAAGATAATACTATCTTTAATGTGAACCATGAATATTTGAATGCTACTAATGAAGATCAATCACGTAGGAGACTACCTTATTTATTCATTCATTTTATCTATTCACAAATCTCTTTTATCGTTATTTTTCTTCATGTTTCTACTATTGTTAATACTTATCTTTCTTTTGCACCCAATTTGATCAATTATCATGTTTTTCATGTTCTTATTCCTTCTCGGTGTTACTCAAATTATCAACATGTGCTTCTCATATTTCTAGTTTCTAATCTTTCTATTTTAATGTATTCTACTACTACATTTCTTCCTTCTTTTGAAATGACTACAACAATGAATGTTATGTGTGACCTATAAAATTTGAATTAAGATGTTATCCTAAGGGAATCAAATACATGCAATATGATGAATTCAATGATATATTACCAACCATTTGATTTATGAAGTGTTTGTTTTTTCAAGTGTAGTTTCACTACTTTGTCATATTGTTGTGTGCTCAAACCTATACCATTATGGGACACATGAAGTACTTCCTAACACTCTAAGGAAGACACCCTAACACAATCACCTAAGGTGCAAGAGAATTTTGGTCCCCATTATGTTTGACATCAATATGAAGTGTTCACATAAAAAAATGGAATAGAAGAAAAACATTAGATCATAAAAATATGAACATAAGTAATAAAATGCACATATAAGAACAACTCAATAAATCTATAAGACTTTGCTCCATATAAACATCATAGCTCATACAAGATCTCATAAAAGGTGATCTCTAATTTTTTTCGATCCAAAGATCATGATCATATAACGTAAGATAATATCATCTTATTTTACAATCATCTCGTAAAGCGTATAAATACTAGTGGGAACTTTCCCTTCACTAATCAAACATGAGTTATAATTAGCCGATGGGTTCTATTTTTAACAACTAACTATCACACAAAGGAAATATTTATGCCACACATTTTTATATATTAATTTCACGTCTTGTGTGGGAGTCTTCCTTCAATCAAATAGAAATCATGCTACTTTGGATGATTGCTCCTCTGCTCTACATGCTCTTCTAGCTATTTCTAGAAACTTTATTTCTATACTTAACTATTGTTACATGCCTTTGCTTATTTCAATTTAACATGCATGTGTCGAGAACTACATTTAATTTTCTATTCTTATCTCATATGTTCGTTTTGTGCACCAAACTTACTTTCCCATGCAACTTCCCTATGAGTCCAAACTATCTCGCATGTGTCTCATTTATCCACTAAATCCTCATGCATCTAAATTTTCTTCTTGCTCTAAAATTGTGAGTGGATTTTTCCTTTGTTTATGTTGAAACCTATGTACAATGTTTTATTCTTATTTTACCAAATGTGCACACTTTAAAGAATAGAAAAGAATAAATAATTAGGATGGTTTTCCAATGTGATATTCAACTAAAAATGAATAGGAATTTATGGGCTCAACATCACCCGATACTAAACTAGTTGCCCACCCTCGGGTAACCCTTTGTCTACCTCTTTAAAAATTCTAGTACCTCCTACCTCATTAGATCTTCATGCACATTCCATTGATCTAAGATTTTTTTACAATGGAGCCCATTTGTAGACACCCTAAATTACACACTTGTTTCCATCTTATCCTAGTACACTTCCGAATTCAACCCTTTATGATTGATTTGTTAAATCGATTAAATCATGCACTTTCACCTTGTTAGGATTAATTAAATTAGTCTCTAACTGCACCACTAACTAGCTTAATTATCATTTATCAACCAAATGATTAATTAATTAGTGTGCACATTATAGCTAATTAAATTAGTTATCTAATTAGGAAAATACACCTATTTTCCTAGTCAATTGCCACTCAGATACCCACTTGGACTCCACTTCATTAGTCCAATCAACTGCACTTTTAGAATCCTATAAAGATGGGGGAAATTCAATTACACATACAACAACCTTTCGGATGCAACTTCTACCAATTAATTCTTTTATTGTCCCTCAATGGCATTTATCTTCTTAGAACTGGTGCAAATTCCTCAAATACTATTTTTAGCATGTGCATTCAACCACTTCCAACCAACTTCCAACCACTACTTAGCCTTATAAAACACAAGCTTATCCTCTTACAAATCCTCTTGGATTTACAACACAATTACTTTGTCAATTTTTCTCTCAATATCTGCATATTAGAAGCTTTCCTATTTATGTTCGTAGAAATTTTCATCCATTTGGAGGCCATTCAAGAGCACCCAAAATCATCATCAACAATGTTTTACAAGCTCGAAGCTTCCACAAATCTTACATCGAGGTTTACAAGGAAAAGTTACATGAAGGTTTACACTTTTGTATTTTTTTGTCTTCCATTTGTGTTGTTTTTCATCATCTTTCAATCCTCTTCATCTTTCTGTTATAACATACTATTATATATAGGATTAATTCACCATAATATAGTAATACAATTTACTTTCAAAATTCATTAATAAGCCTGTGAAAAATCTGAAAGTATAAGCCAAAAATCAAGGAATAAGCGAAAGAGGTAAGCGAAAAAGTGAATTGTTATGTCTGTCAAGTTTTTTTGTAAAATGTTACCGACTGACAATATTAATTTGTGTTTCCATAAGGAAAGGTGACTATGTAATGTCGACCATTAACAAGAACATGTTACTAGTTGGTAATATTATTATTTGTGTTATCATCCGATAACATTGTTTTGTGTTGTCGTTCAAAAGTGTTTATTTTACCATTCGACAATATTCATTTGTGTTGTCATTCAATAGTGTTAGTTTGTGTTATCGTATGGTAGCATTAAGTTGTGTTTCCATTCCATAGCATGATCTTTATTTTTCGTAGTCTTGCATTTATTTTTACAGATCATATTTGAAACTTCTATATTTTTGTCGCATGTGTAGACTTCAAAATCACCCATATGATGGCCCTATTACAAATGAGAAAATAACTCAAGGAAAAATAAAACACGACATGGAAATTTCAAAATATTTCAATCAGCCAACAGTAACCCCAATGGCAAGAGGTAATTTTGACTCTTATTATGTTAATGTTACTTTATTTTTTGATTTACTTAGGGATGTTGTAAGAAAACCAATTTCTTTCAAATGTAAAAACCCTAGCAATGACCTTACTCCAGATGAAATTCCCAATCAGCAGAGTAATTCAATTCAAATTGATAATACTGATAATCCCATTTTCCATCCAACTCAAACTTCTATAAAAACATTCCAAAAACACACATCAAAACGTAAGAGTGGGAAGTGGACTATAGGAAGGACTTATAAATTTGAATGGTCAACCAAATATCCATTCATTGAACTTGTTGAACTAGAAAATATAATATTGATACTCCTACATAATGTAGATGTACTATATGTAGTTGGAAACTAGGCAGAGACCACAAAATGCAATTGAAGTTGGACACAATAGAGAAGCATTGTGGGAAGGTATATGAGTCTAAAAAGCAAGATGATGGAACAATAATAAAAAAAACTAGATGGAAAATTGAGGAAGATTGTTTACATATGAGATATGCAAGCAGAATATGAAATCATCATAAACATCTTCAAGACCTAGTTGAGAAAGGTGGAACAATAAAGGCTAAATTTGAAAAAGCTACTGATGCAAGTCTTTAGGAAAAACTTATACAATTCAAAAATATTTCACATTTTAAAAAAGGCAGACCAATTTCAGATCTCATTGATTATAAGATATTGTTTCAATCTAATGGGTTTCCAAACATTCCAACAACACACTGTGTCGATACCAATGCATGGGAAATGGAAAAGTGTATGGGAGAAATTGAAATCACTAATTTGAGAGAGAAAAAAAAATGTGAATTTTATCACATTGTCGATTGATGAGGTCACAATAGTAGACAATACATCCTGGTATGCATGCATGTCTACACTTTCAGTTTTAATAACCATTTCAGGAAAATCATCTACTAGCTATGCACAAAATGATGGAGAACTACAATTCTGAGAACCTCTGCAAACTTGTTATTAAAAATTTGAAGGAAATAGCTGGTATGGATGATCATTCAATCTCTACAAAGTTTATTTGTGTAGGAGATGGTGCAAATGTATCATGCAAGGTCACAAAATTGGGCTTTGTATTCACCTTCAAATAACCATAGCCCCTTACATGATACTTATTCACTACATGGCTCACATAATGAATCTCAGCTTACAAGATTGTAAGTAATTTTGAAAATGTTGCTAAAGTGGAGGAGCTTATATGGGACTTGCATTCATATATGTCAAGCAATCCTAAAATATTTTTGAGTTTCAGATTTTCTGTTGGAATAAAAATGGTAAAAAATTGCTAAAAGATGTTGACACAAGATGGATATCATTGTATGATCCAACTTGTAGGATTTTTGAGGAATACAGTCCTTAGCAGGGTATATGTTCAAGAATCGTAGAGAAGTTGACAAGGCTAAAGATTTTTATATCGCTTGACAAATTTAGAGACATTATTAACTTTATGTGGTATTTTTCCAATGTTGAAGGAAATAAACAACTTGGTGAAACATGCTCAAGAAAGATCCATATACATTGTTGATTTTATAAAATTAAGGAGACAAGTATGTATGATTTTGGATACCTTATATTCCACCCAAGACTAGGTTTCAAAGCCAATTTTCAGTAGTTGAAGGTTTTGACAAGATACAAAATATCCCAACAACTATTTGAAGTTCAATATCAATGGTCATCTTTGTATTTCAGTTGATGGGAAAAATATTCCAATGCACACTTTCCACAAAGATCCTTATGTAATAGGTTCTGAAATTGAGGAAGTACCAGTCACAAGCATTCTTTTTATGCTTGCAATTTTGATACATGAAAAAATTGATGAAGATATCTGAAACATTATCTTCTGAGATCAGAGAATGTTTTTAAAAATAGTGATCTTCTTGAGGCCATGGGAGTTGTAAATCCCATTTTCTAGAATCTAATGATTGGTGAAGAACAAAGAGCTACAAACTTTGGAAATCCATGACTACACTTATGGATAAGTTTTGAAAATCTTCAGATGTTGATGGAGGGGAATTGAATGGTATATTGGATAAAAATTACTCATATCACAGTCACAACATTTTTCATTTACAATGACTAATCAATATCGGACTATTGTTGAACCAACAGAAATGGGAGCTATCACACTATTGTGGAGAAAGATGTATCGAGTAGCATTCTAGAGAGAAAATATAAGTGAATACTTCAAACTATATGAACTCATACAAACAATGATTCTTGGGTCTGTTGAAGATGAAAGGGTATTTAGTGCACTTACATTTGTGAAATCAAAACTTCACAACATATTGGACAAGAATTTGGAAACTTGTTTGAGACTCTATGTTTCAAGATATGGAGTGGACACATTTCCATATGAAAGAGCACTAGCTACATGGACATCTCTTACAGAACAAAGATTATTAATCAGATAGAAAAAAATGGAGTCTCTAATTATGGTGAAATTGACTTGGACTTTGTTGGACCAAAAACTACAATAGATAAAATAAGTGATGAAGGACCATTAAGGATAGGGTTGTTTCAACTACCAGATAGTTGAAAGTATTCATTTTCTGAAATATATATTGTGACTCGATATTTTTTTTCATTTACATATATTGCGCATATAATGTTTGGAAATTTTTAAATCCCTTCTATATTTTTATAATGTTTGGAAATAACAGATGGTAGATAGTTGTGCAATCTGCAAACTGGATGATGTAATAAAATTAAAGTTCATTACTAGGAAAGTATGTTCAATATTTGATTTCTCACTATCAATTCCACAAGCACACATGTTTGCAAAGATATTATAATCCATATATCCCATCATGATTATTAGGATTAATAAAAAACATAGCAATCTATATCCCATCATGATTATTGGAGATAATCTTTACATGATGAATCAACTATCAAGATTCAACAACAACATGCACATCCAAGTTTTAAATATTGAGTGCATACATGTTTGAAACTAAATTGAACAATGTAAATCCAATTCCATAATCCATGTATATTATTCATCAATTGTATAAGCTTGAAAAAAGATAAAGTAAAGTTTTCATTCGACAACAAGCATGAGAGAAATAAAAAGATTGACAATTTCACATAAAGATAATGTTTTCAAATTTCATTTGTCAAATACAATGATTTACATCAATATTTTAATTCAAGTTCATTTGGACCCTTGTCCTTGAACAGATTCTATAACATCGAAAACATTTGAACTATCTTTTATTACACCAGACTCTACTAATTATTTTGCAGCTACATTAATATTTTCTAAATTTTCTCTATCTTCGCGAGTTACATCTCCTGTTGAAAGGAGAGAAGGATCCTCATCAATTTTTTTTTCTTCAAAAGAATATCTAGATCCATATCCATTCTCCTTTATAATCCTCTCAAAATATTGTTCTTCTTGTTTAACAGAACAAGTTTTTCTTTAAAAGCAATTTCCCCACATGGACTCTCTCTCTCTCTTTTTTTTTCAGGTGCTCATCTCATCTAACACCTACTTTTCTTCAAAGTCTATGTATTTTGACCATGCAATTAAAAATCCCATAATTATTATTTAGAAGAAGATAAATATATATATATATATATATATATATATATATAAAAAATCTACAAAATCAAACTTACCATGACCAAGTCTTTCTCTTGCATTAGCAATAGTGACAAGTTTCTTGTCTCTATTCCACTTATTGTAGTAAGATTGCACCTTGACATTCAAATTAGCCAATCTATTAAGCATTATAGTCAAAACTTTGTCAGTATTGTAAATATTATTGGTGACTATTACATATTTTTTTGAACAAAGTAAAGCATCAATCATCACTGGTTCATTTTTAATCAATGAAAAAAGTCTTTCTCTGTGTTCAAAATTATGATATCTATCATTAATTTATTTTATCAAGAGATTTCACTCTGATCTCCCAAATCTTCAGCTCCTTAATGTCAGAATAAAATTTTCCATCACAAGGGTTATAGCATTATCAGACACAAGGATGTCTACTAAAAAATTTGGTCTTCACATCATCATCCAAGTTTTCCTGCCCAGTTGGGGAAGGAGGATCTAAAGAGGATGGTTGTTGTGGCACTTGCACCTCCTTACGTGCAGATTGAGTGAGATCTTTGGTATGCTTCCCTACATGCAATGCAATGTCATAAATGTTTTCAAAACTAAGATACTCCTCATCCATATCAATATTATTTAAAACAAAAGTTCCTCTGGCACTCTACATGCCGCCAATTGAAAAATTGGGGAACTCTAATGTTGTGAAATTTTACCCCCCTTCTCATTCCAGGAACACAATCCTTTTCCCTACCATAAGACGGAAGGGGAGGTTAGACTTGATGTACTCCTTAAGTGTTGAGCTGGAGGTGGAGTGGGGTGGCCATGGCCATGGGTTGAATTTGAGATTGCATTTGTAAAATATCTGCGAGCATCAATACTTTAACAATATCAGATTCAATATGTTGAAATTATGAAGAAAAACAAGCGAAAATAAGAACTTCAAATTAATAAGAATGAAATCAATCGATATTTCTTACATGTGAATGTTGTTTTCTATAATCAATAAACTGTGGCACTAGGTGGAAGGGGGTGGTGGCACTACAAAACTTGAATTTAATGAAAACCAATTAAAAAGAATGATAAATTCCTAAAAGAAAGACTAATATAAATAAAATTTAATTCACTATTTATTAGTTACTTAGTACCAAAACTTGAAGGGTGAAAAAAATGGTGTAGACTCAATCTCTTCTTTCTTAGGTATGTATGTAGTGTCTGCACACTATATGAGTAGACACCATGTGTCTCGAGTCATTGATGTGTCGAGACAAGGCTGCACATTAGGATAATGAAATATGTCATTGTCAAGAATCAAATTATCATTAGTCTTTAAAATAATTTAATAAAATTAAAATGATTGTGCATTATGGATAAATTAAAACTGGATTGGCCATAGTGATAACACATGTTCTTCTAGCTGTGGGATGAATCCATAGAACCACACATCCATTTGGCTCATGTTATCCCTCTATGTTGTTGGTTGCTAGTAGTGACAACCATAGAGTCATCGGTCATGGTGACATCAATTGATTATTGTCACCAGACCCCTCGAGCCCAAGTAGGGTTATGTGAGATGAATTCACCACATTATGATGATCCATTGTTTCACTTGCTTTGACCTGTTCAAAATAGAGTTACAAATTATATATTTATAAGAATTGATTTAAAATGATTTTGTTTTTGAAAAGAATCAAGATAGAATGCTTTTAAAACAAAATACTCACCAATTATTGGTCCAGAGGAATTCCATGTTTATCCATCTTCTCGTGTAGAGAAGTTGGAATAGTTGTTGATTTGAGTCCATAAAAACCCTCATAATATAAAGCAAGAACAAAACAAGAAGAAGAAATAACTAAAAAGGATTCAATTTGGCTCTGTCAAGGTCAGAATGAATCCTTGATGAAATAAATGTGCACCAATCAAATCTAACACCGGAAATGGTTTGGAGAAGGTAGTATAGTTCCCACTGAGGAATGTCAATATATCTTCCTTGTAACACGATGATGAGACTGGAAAAATTCCACCATGGCCAGGAGAAAGGGGTCTTTGATAGATTGTGTGTTAATCCCTCTTTTGGAGGGAGTATTAACCTCAACCTCAACAAAAAGATCATAATGAGACTCTAAAAATTTTTTTTTCAAGTATAATATTTGGTGGTTACAGAAATGTTTTGATGGGGTAGGCCTATTAGATGATGAATATCATCGGTGTTATTCTCATGAAAATTGGTGGGATGGTAATGCAACAATAAAAGTGCCATCAAAACTATTATACATTTGCATTAAATTATTTAATAACTTGTGTTTTGTCTAATACTAGGGCATGTAAATAAGTCCATGGAACCCTGAGCTACCAATCCAATCAGATTGAATTGATTATTTGAGGGTCTTCCAGTAGTTGTAGTAATTGCAGGATACAAAATGTTTTAGTAAACATAGGAAAGTTGTTTTAATGGACTTTTTTCTTGGTGCCATTATTCTTGAATCTTGAATCCTTGATGTTTTGATTCTTTGAAAAAAAAGAGGTGTTGGAAAATGGCATATACCTGTATACAAGGATCGTAGAACAAATCGTGTGGCTACTGGCTAATAAGTGGAGAAGTGGGTGAGAAGGCTAAGAAAAAATCTATCTCGAGAAACCTACAAGTGAAAATGGGACAAAATGAATGGGGATGTGTATATATATAGGCAAGGAAAGGGACATGGGCAAAGGTCCCATATTTAGGTTGTAAGACATGTGGCCTAGGGAACCATACGATGAATAGAATCATGTGATCTATTTCCATCTGGGAATACAATAGTAATGTCAAAGGACAACTAAAACTTGTTTGCAAATGACAACATATAGGCTGGAAAGGTACCATCCGGGAAACCTAAAATAATGAAAGTGTATCACTAGAGGTCAAAAAGGCATTGTTCCGGGGAATGAAACAAAAAGACAATAACTTGTTACCATCCGAAACAAGTGCATTTTGTTACCATCTAGTAAAAAATTGTTACTCTGTCCCGGAAAAAGTGATATTTTTTATGGTTGGTAAAAATGTGTGTTACCAATTGAGAAAATATGCACTTTTTTACTAGTCATTAACAATGTGTTATCATCTAGAATAGATGCATTGTACCAAGTCGGTAAATAATGTGTTGTCATTTGGGAACATGTAGATATTTTTACTTGGTCAAACAATTTGTTATTGTACGAGAAAAATTTAGTCTTTTTTTTGTCATTCGGTAGTATTTTGTACATGTCATTCGATAACATTATGTACTTGTCAACCGAGAACAAAGCAAAAAATACGGCCACCACCGGTGACTTGAAAAAAACCTCCATTCAATGCTATCACGAAACCCTCATTACCTACATTTGCACAAAAATGACATCCATTTTTGTTATAGAGTAGAGCACATTTAACCTCTTTTAGTCCCTTTTATCTTAACTCTCATTTTGTTAAGAGTCGGAAATCAACTAACCCTTTTCACCTCCTCCCTCTTAGCACTCATTTTGCTAGGTTCAAGCATTTTCATCTTTTCCTCTCTTCCATCTTAGCATTCACTTTGCTAAGGGTTGAGTATTATATCACACCTCTTCTCCTTCCTCCCCTCTATCAAAAATGGTGGGCACACGACATCGTGATTATATTCCCTTTTGATGGCAGGAAAGAGATCCTTTCCATATCAACTCAGATGAAGAGGACCAAGACCAACTTAAAAAACTTTCCATAGAAGTCACCTTACGATAAAAAATACCAATTTATTCTTCATCTCCTTGCAATGGGAGAAATATTTCCTTCGAATTTGATGAGGATGAATTGATATCCTTAAAAGGGTAACCTAAATCCCCTAAGGGTCCACCATTCATGTCAAACAAACATGATGATATGGAAGAACTTGCTCAACAGAAACAAAATGGAAGCTTACACATAGAGGAAAGACAACGAGAGTGTCTTGGCATGCTCATAAATGAATAGTAAAGGGGTACATATAGGGTGCTGAGTAACCCTAGTGCATGACACACATGAAACCCTAAACCCCTAAACCTAACCCATGTGAGATGACCCTCCAATATGAGAGGAGGACACATAGGATAACTCACACTAACACCCCCCCTTCATCAAAGTTGGGGTAGCGGCTATGATGAGTCAGATGGAAAGGGAAGACACTCCTAAACAACTAAGAAAGATGTGTCAATGGGGCCCGAAACTAAAGGCCTGATAAGGTGCCCATATACAAACACAATCTTCCTAGAAGAAGAAGAAGAAAAGAAGGACTACATAGCCCAAAGAAGATGAGCAGCTGCAGAAGACCTCACCCCAAGAAGAGACCGTAAGTGAAGAAACTTCATCTCAGTGAAGGGCTTGGTGAATAAATCTACAATCTGATCAGTTGTCTGAATGTACTGAATGTCGATGATACCATCATGAATAAGCTCCCGTATGAAGTGCATATGGATCTCAATGTGCTTTATCCACTGATGCTGAACTAGATTTCTACAAATAGAGATTGTGCTCATGTTATCATAGTAGATAATGGTAGGCCACCAAAAGTGGATGCCAAACTCAGTCAGAATACCCTGTAGCCAAATAGCTTCTGGGCAGCATTAACTCTCCTCTCGTATTCTACCTCTATAGATGATATCACAATTACATTCTACTTCTTCTTGCTAGACCAACTAATAGGACCCAAACCAAGAGAGAAACTGTAGCCGTAAGTAGATTTCTCGATGATCTAAGTCACCGCCCAATCAAAATCATGAACCCAATCAAGTCAATATCTACCCTCCATGATAGTGAATGCCATCAAGATAAGTGCCACGAACATAATGAAGGATCCATTTAGCTACTTTCCAATGCAGCTCATGTGGCTCCTACATGAATCTGACACATCCCAACAACATACGATAAATCCGGGTCAGTGTGAGTCAAGTAAATCAAGCTCCCCACCAACTATCGATAAAGAGTACCATCAACCAAGGGAGTAGAGCAATCTGAAACCAACTTAACCCCGGAAAGAAAAGGAGTAGGAGAAGACTTGCAATCGACATCTAAAAATGAGCTAGCAAATCAAGAGCATACTTAGGTTGTGAAATCAAGATTCCCGAGTCAGATTGTGAAATCTAGATCCCAAGGAAGTAATGAAGCAGACCTAAGTCAGTCATGGAAAACTTGTTGGCTAAGGTGATCTTCACATAATCAATAATAGAGGAAGAGCTACCTGTGATCAACAAGTCATCAACATATAGAACAAGAATGAGTATGGAGTCATCTTGCCATAGAATATAAACATTTGGATCAGAGTGACACCTAGTAAACCCTGATGTAAGTAAAAAGGAGTCCATCTTGGCATACCAAGCCCGAGGGGCTTGTTTAAGGCCATAAAGAGACTTCTTTAACTTACAAACGAGGGAGGGATCTTGGACATAACCCGAGGTTGTTCCATATAGATCTCTTCCTCTAGGTCACCATGAAGGAAGGCACTCTTAACGTCCATTTGATGGACTTTCCATCTGTTCACTGCGGCAATGGCTAGGGTCAGTCGAATAGAAGTCATCTTCACAACCGAGCAAAGGTTTCAGTATAATCAACCCCAGCTATCTGGGAGAAACCCTTAGCTACTAATCACGCTTTAAAATTTTTCGACGTCTCCATCTACTCCATACTTTGTTCGAACACCCACTTACACCGAATGATTTTTCTTCCTTTCAGAAGAGTGGTGAGATCCCAAGTATCGTTCTTCATGAGAGAGGAATACTCCTCATCCATGGTAGAATCCCACTCAGGAATACCAGAAGCCTCCCAGAAAGACTGTGGATCAAGAAGGCAGAGGTGAAGAAAGAGTGGGGTCCAATGAAATCTGAGTGAGTACGTCTCATATCCAAGTATCTCCAACTAAATCTCCAAAGACTTTGCAAAGTTTTCCTAGCCCAAAGGGGACCAGAGGATCAGTGCTCGAGTCGAAGATTCTTCACTTGAGAGAGAAGGGACATAGTCCTCATCATCACTACTATCAAAATCAAGACTCAAAGGTCCGATGGTCGGAGGATCGTGAAGAGGAGCACACTCAACAGATCATCATCCGATGAGTCAATCCGAATCAAATGAGTCAAGAACCTCAATAGGTGGAGAAGTAGAAGTCAAAGAAGACTCATCAAACTTAACACTTCTCTCAATATACAGCTCATGAGAAGTAGGATTCATCAATCGATATCCCTTCACGCCATCATGATACCCTACAAATATACAAGGTTTGGATTGTGGTTCCAAGGCCTTGCGTTTCTTCTTTGGGAATCCAGCCATAGCCTTGATCCGAAGACTCAAAGTGCTCAACATCAAGCTTGCATCCAAACCAGGCTTCAAAGGGTGTCATCCTCTTACTTCTTTGTGTGGAACATGGTTCTAAATGTAATTTGCACAATTCACCACTTCGCTTCGCCCAATACTCATGGAGGAAGAGACTTCGAGTGAATCATACAAGTGGCCTCTCCTTAAGAGTACGGTTCTTTTTTTTCTCGACTCCATTCTCATGAAGGGCTATAAGAAATCAGTATGCTGCAAAGAGATCCCTTCAAGTAAGTACAAAAAATCCATGAACCTATTGTTTACATATTCACCTCCATTGTCGTTTCAAGAACCTTGATAGACTGCTCCACCTGCTTTCTCAAAAGAGCCTTAAAGTCCTGAAAATGTTCAAAGACTTCAGACTTAAGCTTAAGAAAATATACCCAAGTATATCGCGAATAGTCATCAATGAAGGTTAGCACATAAAGAGCTCTAGTAAATGAAGGAGAAGGAAATGGACCAGAAACATCACTGTGAACAAGATCCAAAGGACGAGTGGCTCTCCAGATTTTCCTTTGTCAAAGTTCTTTTTAAGATGCTTTCCAAGGGTACAACCCTCACAAAGACCCTTAGAAAACTTGACACGAGGCAACCCATTGACCATTTCATTTTGGCTCAATTGTTCAAGGTAGCGATAATAATTTAGATGTCCAAAATGCTCATGCCATAGCTTACTAACCTCATTTGCATGAGTGAGCAAGGCAGTGGGCGTAGAATCAAAAGTAAAGTGGGAGAAGGTGTACAACCGTGAATGGTGATCTACCTTTCCCTCAGCCACTGTAGTGTCATTGTTAAGCTCACGAATAATCACCGAGTTAGGACCAAATTCCACTCGCATTCCTTCACCAAGGTGAGTAATTTGGTAAACCGATAGGAGATTGGTAGAGAGATCAGGAACACTCAACACTTGGTTAAATGTTCCCCATCCATCTCTACCGATCCACTACCGAAAACCGACACTCGCGTGTCATTACCCATCATGATTTGGGGACATTCCACAAGGTTCGATGTTGGAAAACTAAACATGCAAAGAACCCATGTGGTGCGAGAGGCACCGAATCTATAATCCATGTCGATGAAGGAGCAACTCTAGCTACAAGGGCCTTTCTTTTCTTCTTATCATTTTTAGCACCTTTTGCAGAGCTCGGCCTTCTGAGCACTTTGTTTTATGGATTCAGAACACTTATTTTATTCTTCTCAAGTAAATGAGATAAGTGATCAATCTGTTTCTAAAAATAGTGTTTCTCATCATGACTAGACTTTGCAATAGAACACAAATACTTGCTTTTCTGTGCCTTAGGCTCAAGTCAAGTGTTTGTGTCATTTTTAGGTTTGGTCTTGGTTTCTTTCTTAGGTTGATCCTTTCTTTTCTTTCTTCTTTTTCAGCCTTCTTTCCTTGCTAGTACTTGCTACAAGGGCATGTGACTTGGACTTGAGAGACCCCATTTGAATGAGTTTGTCCTGTTCTCGAATGAGTTGGGACGAAAAATAGTCAAAGGAGGGCATAGTCCAAGTATCGCCCAAAGTAACTTTTGTAGCGTAGAAAGTTGACACGAAGACAGAATATTCGGGACCTAGCTTAGAGAGAATCGACAAGATCAGTTGAGAATCTTTCTTTTCTACTTGACATCCTTTTAACAACAATCTAATGTGGACAAATTTCAAGAAGAAAGCTTGTAGGTTTTCAAAGTCACTAGGATTTAACCCTAGTAGTTCATTTTCCAACTCATGCGCTCTCATGTCATCTAGTTGTCCAAACATCACATCCAACATTTTCCACGCAGATTTAGGTGTTTCAGATGCCTCAATGTGGAAGAGCAAGTCAGAGAAACAAACATGCAAAGAAGACCTAAAGCTTCATCACTACGGTTTAACCACTTAGATTTTTCAGGTTCATCATCTGGTTCAGTCTCAGCTCCCATGGTGATGCGGAATAACCCTTTACCCCTTAGTTTCATTATTATTTTCGATCTCCATTCAAAAAAGTTTGAATGGCGTAAGCAAAGGAATTGAAAGTGCATCCATAGTGAGAGAGAGAGAGAGAAATGCAGAAAAGAAACACAACCACCTAGGACAATAACAACCCCCCTACTTTTGCACTTTATAGTTTAGTGCGTTGATTACAATCGGTCCATGCATGTGGTTTGAAACACTTGGTAACTCATCTTGCAATCAGCGTAATAACGCGCAAGAGAGGAGACCACAACAGTGTTTCGTGGAGCGCAAAAAAAAGGACACCGTAAACAAGCACAAGCAAAAAAAGAAAGGAGGTGAAAGCCAACCCTGGTGGTGAGAAAAAAATGTCTCACGTCATAAAAGGAAACCCCTCACAGCAGATCGTGCGGGCGGACGCGCTCACTAGTCACAAGCAATAATAAGGGTGAAATACAAGGTTTTAAATGAACTCAAGGAGTTCAGAGAATCTTCAACGCCGAAAAGAGCTCGGAAGGAAAAAAGGTGCTCAGAGTGATGTCTGCACACTTGAGCGCACGATTAGAGAAAAAAAATCAACAATAACGCCTAAATTTTACCATTTGGAAACGCCCAATTTTACTATTTTTAGAGCTATTGGAGTTTTTTAAAAATGATAAAAAAGGTTATTTAAAATGCCGATTTTTAATATTTTACTAATCGTAAAAATAAATTAATTTGAAAATTAATAAAAATAGATTTAATTAAATTAAATCTAATTAATTAAAAAACTAATTAAAATCTAATTAAAATTAAAAAAAATTAAATTAAATTATAAAAATACTTTCCCTTTTTTACTTTAAATCAAATTTAAAAAAAATTAATCTAAAAAAAAATCTTTTTAAAAAAAAAAAAAAATTTTTAAAAAAAAAAAAAAAAAAGATTTTTTAAAAAAAACTTTTTTAAAAGATTTTTTTTTTAAATTTTAAAAAAAAAAAAAAAAAAAGATTTTTTTTTTTTTTAAAAACTTAAAAAATTAAAAAAAAAAAAAATTTTTTAAAAAACTAAAAAAAAAAAAAAAAATTAAAACTTTAAAAAGGTTTTTTTTTTTCCAAAAAAAAAAATTTTTAAAAAAAAAAAGTTTTAAAACCTTACCAAACCATTTTTTTAAAAGAAATTACCAAAAAAAAAAAAAACCAAACAAATGCAAAAAGGAAAGGCAAGAAGCATTGAAAAAAATGGTTTTGTTTTGGAGCAGTGAGGCAGGGGAAGCAGGTGCCAGGGAGCAAAGCAGAGGAGGAGCAAAGGAGGGAAGGCATGTAAGCAGAGTGGAGGAAGTGGGGGCAGGGCAAAAAAAGAGAAAGCAGTTTGCAGAAATGAGTAAAAAAAAAAGTGCACGCAAAAGAAAGCAAAAAAAAAAAAAAGTGGGATCAAAAACAAAAAACATGCAAAAATGCAAAAAAAAAAAAGCTCAACTCGTAAAAAACACAAAACAAGGAAAAAAGAAAAAAATGAAAAAAAAAAAGAGCCAAAAAAAAAAAAAAAAAAACAAGAATCAACCAATTCAAAAAAATAAAGCAAAAAAACTCAAAAAAAAGCCTTAAAAACTCAAATGTGCAAAAAAAACTATTCTGAAAAAACCATGAAACCCAAAAAAAAAAAAAAACCAAACCAAAAAAAAAGATCTTAAAAAAATTTCACTTCCATTTTTTAAATTTTTAAAAAAAAAAAAAATAATCTCTATTTTGGATTTGATTTAGCTATAGATAGCTAAAAATGTGGTAAAAATACCCCGAAATCTTTAGATGAAATACCTCGCACATGCACAAAAAAAGGCACAAAAACTGACACAACTTTCCGAGAAAGCTTGTTAGAGAGATTAGCAAAATAATTCCAGAAAATAGTGATCAAAAACTTGCATGCAGAGTAAAAAAACAAAACCAAGAAAGAGTAATCGCAACTAAAAAATAATGAGTGCACGTTTACCCGATCTCAACTCTGATACCATGAAAAGAGTTTGCATGAGAATCGAATCAAAAACGAGGCACCACAAGTAGTTGCACTCCAACGGAATCGTGATAGCTCCAACGAATTGCAAGAAAGAATCGATCAATAATGGAAGAACTTGCTCAACAGAAACAAAGCTTACACATAGAGGAAAGACAACGGAGTGTCTTGGCATGCTCATAAATGAATAGTAAAAGGGGTACATATAGGGTGCTAGTAACCCCATGAAACCCTAAACCCTAACCCTAAACCTAACCCATGTGAGATGACCCTCCAATATGAGACACAACCCTTCTCTCGAAGGAGAACCTAAGCTAGATTGGTATAGACCTAACACATATTGTGATTTCATCGCATTGATGGTCATCAAATGAGATAGATGCAAACAACTTCACAATTACATCTAAGACCTCATTGACAATGAAGACATAGTGGTCAAAGACCTACCATCTACCAAAACACCCAACAACAATCTAAATGTGTTTTATAATCCATTTCCTAACCATGATACAAAGGGTAAATCTCACAAACATGGTGAATCCTCAACAACGTCGATTATAAATCCATCATATCATGTATCATAGACACTACTCCATGCAAAATTGAACGTCAGTTTACACCTCTCAAAGAAATTCTATCCAGTGTCTTTCAACAATTAGCAAAGGCTAACATGATTGAATATCCAACTACGAGACCCTTTTCTAATAGGGACCATTTTCTAATGGGGAACCAAGTCCATGCTGAAGACTTAATTAATGATGGAACTATCTCCATTAAAGACTTAATCGACAATGAATATCTCATAGAGCTCTCTCATGATCGATGACACGTCAACTTCCACAACTTCTAATGAAGATTTGACTATTTGTCCCCACTTCTATACATATTGACATTCAACAAGATCATGAAGAAGGTCAAGTATCTCTCCCTCCAAACCAATCTATTTCTTCTACATATTTTCTTTCATTTGTCCAAATAGACATTGAACCTATTTTAAAAACAATCTTCTAACACCAAATGAGAGCTTGAAATTTCTTCAAGACTCCCTTTCAACCCTTGATATAACTGTAGACACTATAGAAGAGGGTCCATCATCAAACACCATTGAGCTTGATTCTATTCTTTCCATTCCGGATCCTATGCCTAACATCTCTAGTCTTGTTGTTGAAACACAACCACAACAAGTGGACACTTGCAACAACGTAGCCTTCGTGTCCATTATACCTCAAATGATCAATCTTGTAGGCATCTCATCAACAATGATGATTCCTACATGTCAAGACATCTACATGCGTACACTCTATGAGGTATTGTATACCTAGGAATATCCTTATATAACCTTTTCATGATTTAATTACAAATATTTCATCAAATCAACTAATTCATAACCTTGAAGGAGAAACATTGAATATTTTCTCTCTACAACCTATAAGGAGCCTCAATGTACATCTAGAGATCAATCCTTCTTTCCTCACACTCTTTCACTCATGGATGAATATGAATCTCAACATATTCCCGACTTGATAATCCTCCTCTAACATCACATAGGTCTTTTGATCTCATCAAGACTTATCTAATCACACATCCTTTGACTTGGATCTTTCCACCCAAGTCTTGTAAATCAGGACTTATTGATCATTTTGATTCACTCCTTTGACTTGGACCTCGTCACCTCAAATTCAGACTTGCAATCTTTTTGATCAAATCTTTTGACTTGGATTCCAAGTCTCATTTGGCTCTTCTTAAATCTTACTCATTCAGTCTTGGACCTT
Organism: Taxus wallichiana var. yunnanensis; assembly: GCA_018340775.1. Taxonomy (NCBI): domain Eukaryota; kingdom Viridiplantae; phylum Streptophyta; class Pinopsida; order Cupressales; family Taxaceae; genus Taxus; species Taxus wallichiana. Next base: position 109,700,604 of record CM031241.1, on the reverse strand, counting down.
TCCCCCAATTCTCATAAATCAGGACTTATCAAATCTTCAATTTCCTCCTTTGACTTGACCTTGTCTGCCCAAGTCTTATATTTCAAGACTATCAATCTTTTGATTCCCTCTCTTGACTTGGATTTCATCCGTATAAGTCTCATATTTCAAGACCATTCAAATTTAATAAACATGGACCTCTTTCTTGATGAGTCCATTTCAAATCTCATCCTCAAAATTTAAAAAACTTAAAAACATAAAAATCAAATAAAACTCCATATTAAACCATTCCTTAAAGCACTATTTACAAATCAAAAGTGAAAAAGTGAGTACAAATAATATTAAGCATTCCATCTATTAGTAGATATCTTAATCATACCATTATCATATATTCACATTCTTCACCTATCACACACAAGTTAACCTTGTTCCTATTGGGCATTGTGTCTCATCCCTGTTATGGTTTCTACCATTTCAGATATTTTTACCTATGGTTTTGTCTCAAAGCTTACTTGATGGAAACTCCTCCTTTCAAATAAGCTCTCTCTTTAACAAAATCTCAAACTTCTTTACCTGGACCTTTTTGACCATTCCCATCTCAATCTACGGTGTTTGAACCCTTACGTCCTACTAGTCACATGAGGCTAGACTTGGGGGAAAATGTTCCTTCCCAATAAGCACACTATCAACATACAAGGAAAATTAAAATCAATCTAAAAATACAAAAAAAAAATAAAATCATTACACCTTTCATCCTTCACAGTCTTCGGTGATAAGCCCATACTTCTCACTAGTAGTATGAGACTAGGAACAAAGGAAGAAGATGTCCTTACTCACCTACATTTTGTCTTTGGTGTTGAGCCCTTGTCTCTTACTAGTGGCATGGGGCAAACATGTAGGGGTCCTTTTAAAAAAACAAAAATAATTAACCAATAAATCCTTTAGAAATCTTAATCAAAGTGCTTAATCAAAAACATCCCAAGAAGTTTTAGTTTCATGTTAAAGAGAGACAAAATTCCTTCAACCGATCTTGTCAATCAATAGGCCATCTATGGATCTAAGTCTAGTCAAAACCTATAAAGTGGAATCATCTTGGAATCGGTCAGATAATCTTGACTAGAGATGAGTTACATTTTTCTCATATGGATCATTGTTACACCTTGTGTCTTCGCATCCATCATCTTCACTTTCATATCACTATTCACCTTGTTATCACATCCTTCTTGGCTCTTGGTGATGAGCCCTCACATCTTCCTAGTTGTGTGGAGTCACGAGCGGAGTGAAACATCCTATCATTTTATCATCTACATTTCTTCCAATGGAATGGAATGCTTATAATTATTTGCACATGCTTTCAAGCAGTGCACCCTTTTACCGAGTTTAAAATACTAAAAATTAAAATGTTTCAAAAACTTAAAAAACAAAAATGTTTCAAAAAATACAAAAACATTCAAATGTTTCTAAAAATACCAAAAAAAAATAAAAATTGTTCAAAAATACAAAAAATAATATAAAATTGTTTCAAAATCAAAAAATTATAAATAATGTTTGAAAATCAAACATTTTTTTAATGTTTGACAAATTTTTGGATAACATAGTTCAACAATTTCACCATTTGACGACGCTCCTCATGATCATTCTAGATCATCTTTCATATAATCATTTTTATTTCTCCATGGTGTATATCTATGCTCGAGGCAATCAATTTTACCCTTTTGCAATATAAATTTTTTGGGCACACTTGGATTTCACATTTTAATCCAATACAGATCAAACTTCAATGGGATCCGACAAGAGTATCTTTTAGAGTATCTAAGTATCACTCCACTCTTTGGCCTGAATCCAATCCTCTCGTGTTCTAAGCTATCACTCGGGGCATTCATATATGTCTAGTTCTTCAATGTGGAACACATTCGAGTGTCATTAGATGTCATTATTGCAAATTGTGTTGTATTTTGGGTTTGTCAACATTGTGATGATGCTTTTTTTTCTTTCATTTTTATTTTTTTTACTTTTTTTTACCTTTTTTTGTAGACCAATTGCAGAAAAATTATTCACATCTTAGTTCACATATAACTTTGGTGTGGTTCCTTCCTATTCATATTGGGTTTGTTTGCAATGCTTGTTTTGTGTCTTTTTCACTTTGCACATGTTGTGTTTTTCCTCCTAGTTTATTAAATAAGCCATGGAATGTTTTCCTTTTTTGATGTGTATTTAAGTTTGTTTACATTTCTTTGTATTTTATTTCAAAATTTTCAAAAACTCAAAAAAAAATCCAATTTCAAAAATCCAAAAAAATCATATATTTCAAAAAAAAAAAATCAAAAAAACATATAAAAATTTTTTAAAAACATTCACTTATCACAAAAATCCTACAATTGGAAAACCCTTGAAAGTGAATATTTCAACATTTCAACACAATCTTGATAAATTCATACCTTTATCTACTACCCTAGTGATCATTCCAATCTTACAACTATCACTTTCTTCCCTTTGCATGATATAAACTCTGCTTGGGAAAGTCACAAAATTGTTTTTCCTTCACGATATAACTTCACCTGGGGAAATTTCTTTCGATCATTTGTACACAATGGATCCAACAAGAGTGTCATGAGGAGTATCTTTACTCCACTCTTCAGTTTGATCCTATTCCCACCTTAGGGAGCATTTGCATCTACTTAATCATCATTATGGCACACATTAGGGCATAATTGATTGTCTTCTTTTTTGGACTTTTGTGTTGCATTGTTGATGTTTACTTTTTGACCACTTACAAGTAGTGTGATTACATCTTGGTTCCTTTATAACCCTGATGCTTGCACCTACTATGTATATTGGGTTTTTTTTCCTTTTATATTTTTTTTTTTGTGTGTGTGTTTTTTTACACGCATCTAGGTTACCCATCTTGATTCTTTCATAATCATGGTGAAAACTCTATTGTGCAACAACAAAAATAAGGTTGCTCTAAATTTATTCTCCAAATGACACTCATGCTATGAGCACAATCCTTCCCATCCTTGTTTTAATCCCTTGTCTTCTTCCTATCAAGCGACTATCCACCACTTTGCTGTCATCCACCCACTTGAGGGGGCATTCCTTACCATTCCTATCTCTATGGGGCATCCAAATGCTTCTTCACTTTCTACTCTTGATCTACATGTACTACTACTATCTTTAAAGTACTATTACTTCATAATAACACTTTAAAGAGGGGAAATGTAGACACCCTAAATTACACTTGTTTCCATCTTATCCTAGTACATCCTAGTTCATCCCTTTATGATTGATTAATTAAATTGATTAATCATGCACTTTCACCTTGTTAGGATTAATTAAATTAATCTCTAACCACACCTTTAGCTAGCTTAATTATCATTTATTAAATAAATGATTAATTAATTAGTGTGCACATTATAGCTAATTAAATTAGTTAACAATTACTTCTATCAAATTTATTTTAAAGCTCTTCTATACTTAGTCTTATAAAAACAAGCTTATAACTCATCTTGGATTTATAACACAATTACTCTACAAATTTTCTCTCCAATATATGTATATTAGAAGCTTTCATATTTTTGTTCGTAGTAATTTACATCCATTTGATGCCATTCAACATCACCTACAAATCATCATCGACAAGATTTTACAAGATTGTATATTGGAAGCTTTCCATTTGTGTTGTTTTCACCGCCTTCACCATATTTTTAGTGTGCACAAAGGAGGTCTATGTGCACCCCATTTTGTACGATTTCGATTAAAAATACCTAATGATGATGATAAGGATCTCCAAATAATCTATAATATGTTTAAAATTTTTCAAGACCCCTTCCCAACTCCTTATAGGCCCCTTAGACTCTTTGTACTTATGTTCGGTCCTTCTAGACCCTTCCTATAGTCATTTTATTTCTTCTTTGACTCTTTTCTGCCCCCTTTTCTAAATCTACATGTAATTGTTGCATCGGCAACATCCCCCTGACATAACGGTACCATTCTTAACTACAATGGTTATGTTTTTATCTACAATGACATTCCCACCCACAACAGCTTCCATTTTATGGACCGGTGGTTCTGCTCTAATTAATTTTGATTCTAACATGCACTTGTCATACATGATTTTTTATCCTTTTTAGACCATCCACACATTTCACCTCATTTTTATGCCCAATTCACTACTTCTCCCCCTAGCACTTGATTTCACCATATAGGGATCTAATCTAAGCCATAGATTTGATTTTTTATCTTAATTTGAGATTGAGATCACTTAGAAGCTTTCTATTACGGAAAATTAAATGCTTATTTGTTGCCCCTTCATATTTTGAAGTTTTTTCAAATGATATTGGTGTTACCACTTTTTAATCTAGAGAGAGAACAAAAAAATAAATTTGTTTGGATGTTTAGTACCTGTAGATGTCTTCTAGTACTAAGCACCCCAACGAATTTGTTTTTTTGTTCTCACTCATGAAGAGAACACAAGGGCTTATAGATCAATCTTCTTCCCCCTTGAACCTGCCACATATCTATTAATTATTCTTATTCCAAGGTATTCCTAGATTTCAATCTCTCCCTACTAAATTTTTTCCATCAAACCACTTCACGAGCATCAAATGAACAAAGAAAATTAATTATTTTCTTGTTTTGATTGGGAAGTTGAAGCATAAGGAAATTGTGAGAATTACAATTTTGTGAATACATATATACGATGGTCACAGAGAATATACAAAGTTTTTAGTCTTTGTAGGCTCATACTAGCACTACATTGAGTGGGAGAAGTATATACCTCCTGTAATTTGAGAACTCAATATATACTTGTCTAAACATGATTTAGAAGGATTGAAATCCTATTATTGAGTAGAGAGTGCTTGAAAGACACATATAACACCTACAGACTATAAGTGCATGTTGTGGGTGTTTTAGTAATATAAAGTAATGATATCTTGATAAGTAACAATCATAGGATGATAGGGTTGATTTTTATTAAACAGAATGTAGTAAATATAATGAATTTTTCCTCAGAAATATCATAATAAGATCATGAAGAAGACCATTACCTTGCATGCAGATTGAGGTAAGTGAACTAAGACAATTAATTGCTTGCTTGTTTTGATTGGGAGGTTAAAGCGTAAGGAAATTGTGAGAATTATAATCTTGTGAATACATATATACAATGGACATGGATAATATCCAAAGGGTTCAAAGTATGTAGGTTCATACTAACACTACAAAGTGTGAGGGAGAAGTGTATACCCCGTAATGTCGAACTCAGTCGATACTTATTGTCTACAGGGGCTATAGTTTGTAGGTGGATTTAGAAAGATTGAAATCATGTTAATGAGTAGAGAGTGCTTGAAAGACACTTAGTGATACTTGAGGAAGGTGTTTTCACACTTAGTATGAATACAATCAAATGTGAATCTAGTGGTGAAGTGGTACTGGTGATTTCCAAATGGGGAATACATGACAAAAACTGTCAAATTCATATAAGTCTTTTATACAACCAACCACCAATTTCATATTTTTATGTGAATATTTTATAGACATGAATAGGATTTTATTTAAGGTCATTATACCATGTCTTATATGGATAAAATGATAGAAATAGTAATAGGATCAAAGAGGTTTTCTCTTCTTGACCTAGTGACCACTAAGCTCCATTACTATGATTTGTTATTCCAATGTTATATTCAAATTACCTAGTAGAAATAGTTCTAAGCCATTCCTTACAATAAGTATTAATGAATAACATGGAATTATCAAACACCACAATGTAATAATCTTACAACAAACTAATGAGAACTACGTAAGGCTTAACCCCTTAAGAGGGTATGTAGTGCAACACTTTTCTCGATGTAATAATAGTTGTCCAAAGTGAATGATGCCTACCTACCACGAGCTCTAAATAATTTGGCTGAGGCATTACATAGAAACCGCTAAGCTCTAAATATCTTACTTTGATTTTTTAATCTAACCAAATATTCAAAGTAAGAGACATAAGAGCCTTATTGTAAAATGTAAGTACATTCTTTGGCTCAATATCTGCTTTCTATGGATGATTGTTGTCATGAAGGCCAAGAAGAGCTTTGCATAAACGAGAAAAGAAGGTTATGATTAACAACATTCATAGGGTACTCATTTGCATCTTATAGAAGGGGCATCCCACTTATCTCAACCACATTTCAGACGGCATGCCCCATCATCATAATCTTTTGTATGAGTACCCTATGATCTTTATTAATAATTAATGTTTTTTCCTGACTAAGCAAATCCCTCCATGGCCTTTCAGACTACATTTATCCACAAATATGGATATTGTATCATAGGTTGTACTTACGCTTACAGAAATCGTAACCCTTTCAATTTGTATTTGATAGCTTTTTCACGCATTACCTAGCGGCGCTAAGGTCTAAAATTCTTACTCTTATTTTTTAAAGACATACAATCTGTTGAATTCCAAATGTCCGCAACACACATATTTCGCATCAACTTTATAATAAGAAAATGGTTAGTGACCGCTAAACTCCACTATTATGATTTGTTATTCCAACCATATATTCAAATTACCTAGCACATTAAGCATTCCTTACAATAAGTATTAATGAATAATAGGGAATGCTTTATGATGTCCATTTAAAAGCCTCTTGGTTATGTCGATACCTCCACCCGTAAGGGGTTTAGTTCCTATCTAATCGTTTCATTCAAGTTGTCTTATTTTCCCAAACAAACAACATCATCGTCTTCATCTCGTATATTTTAGGGTGTCGACATGGGAATTTCCATTGAGCTACAATACATTCTATTATTTACATTTGAGTTCATTGAAACATACGTCAAGATTCTTGATGTTGATTTTCCTTGTCTTTCCTTGATAATTCATTGGTCAAATTTGCACATCTTATACATTATAGAATATCCATTATAGTAGAAAGTAGATAGCATACAAATCATCAAATAAGTGTCTTAGCCAATAGCTTGAAGGCCCAAATAAATGACAACAAAGAGACTATCGGGTAAAAAGCTTACCATGTTGATTCCAACGATGTTAACAATTCTAGGAATTTGAGTGGCGTAGACAATAGCGGATCAAATTCATTTGGTCATCCATGTATGACCCTATCACTACCGTCCACATGGTACACTTTTTTTTTTAGAGACTTACATGTGGGAAGAGTCCTCTATTTTACATTTTTGTAGGCTACAATATTCTATAACGCCACCTAATGGTTGTAACAAAATTTTCTCAATGGAGCATCGATGTGGGTCTCGATGCCAACCACTTCAATGTCTTCATCAACAATGACAAAGAAAGCCTCGAGGGGGCAAGGTCAACTACAAATCCTAAATGAAAACTCTTGTGGGTGATATATGTTGTTGCTTGAGCAAGTGTGGAGAATGTCCTAAGATAATGGTCTATAAAGATGGCACAAAAGCACATGGATGAACATGTTTTTGATTATCAAATTCAACGACTACACCGGCTCGACATGGCATTCTAAGCTCCCTCCACATGTCACTATCTATAAAGTGTCTGTGACCACCACAAGCCAATTCCTTGAAATTATCGAGTACTCTAACTACTCACAAAACACAAGGTATACATTGCAAAAAACAACGATTGACATTGAGGGTATTGATTGTCAAGGTCATGCTTTCTCGAGATATATCCAAAGTACATAGCCTCACCGATATTTGCATCGCAACCCCTTTCTCCTTCAAACAATTGACAAATATGCCACGTGGTTCCACAGAAGGGTTCATATGTGTCTTGAAGTAAAAAAGAAAAGTTTTGCATTCATTCCCCACAACATTTTTCCCACCCCTACAAGCCTCCCTCAATCGCCTTTCTTCATCACCCCTCCTCCTCCTATAATATTTCACTCCCTCAAATTTAAATTCTTCAAAAAAATCATTTCGACATCCCCATTCATCAATTAGATGTGATTCCTTATTACTCTCACCTTTTACATTCTTCAATATCTCATAATTATGTACATATCAATGTTACCCTCTCTAACGTAATATGGAACTCATGTGCAACTCTTAATATTAGTTAAATATAGAAATGAATTATAGATCTTCAATCAATGTTGAACGAGTTCGTTAAAGTTTATTAAAGCGGGTTGCTCAAAATAACCCATCATCAAATCATGACGAGATTGAAAAAGGTAAATCTATGAAGGAAATGAAGACCATTTTGTTTTTGTATTTTCTTTGCATGGTCCCTACCAAGAAATTTTATTCACCACACGATTAATTCAAACACATGAAAAACAGGGAATTGACAATTCACAAAATTCCCGATAAGTGCCGAAATGACTTGGCCCAAAAGCCTCATTAAGGTCAAAATAAAGAAAATTTCACGGAGCAAAATGAATTTAAGATATCAAAAAAGTGTTGTGATTGGCCTACTTATTTACTTGTGAAACATACTTGCTTTCGGAAGGCACTTTATCAATTTTGTGTTGTAAGTGCCTTTTAACTTTATTTTGGAATTAGAGGCTGTTTTTAGTGTTGCTTCTTATTTATAGTGTATACAATTGGGTATTAAATTACATAGATTTTGGCACTTTTGCTTATGTCTTGGAGGAAATATATGGTGGATATATATTTATAAGTAAGTGTACTTCCTTTTTTTGTATTGTGTTGTCAATTTAAATTCATGGGTAAGGGTCTCAATATAAATCCCTCAAATTATATTTTAGAAAAAAATTATTATTATTTATCATAAAATACACTTCACCACAAACAAAATTGGTTAGCGTGAATGATGTCACAATAAAGATGGCTCTATTATTAATATAATGGTTATTTGGTTGTAAAATGTGTGTTTTTTAGTTTTATATTTTAATTTATTTGTTGAAATGTTTATATATATATATAGAGAGAGAGAGAGAGAGAGAGAGAGAGAGAGAGAGAGAGATTACTTCAAAGACATTTAATCTCTCTCTCTCTCTATAAAATGTCTTTGAAGTACATCTTGAATTAACTTTTACAATTCTAACGTCTTTATTAAATTCACCCTACAACTTCTACTTGTTAGATTTACTTACACTCTATCGCAAAAAAAAAACACAATAAAAAAACCATTGTGACATTGAAAAAATGAGAGAATAAAAAATAATGATGATGATAACACACTTCGACAATACCAATCAAATACAATCAATGTGAGCTACTTAAAATCACACACCAATGCACAACACAACCCTCATAGGCCTATTTATGCCTATTTTCATTTGAGAAGCTCAATTAGAAATGGAGAAGCTACAATATATTTGCAAGATTTCGTGATTTCGTGTGGCGATGTTACAGGTGAAACAATGAGGTAGCTACGAAACTATCGAGACGATTACAAAACTATGGTTACATAACTGCCATCTAAACTAATCTAACAACCAATAATAAGATAACTTATGTATTTGTTCATATACGAGGATGAAGTAAGTTAACTCAACGTAATCTAACGATGAGATATTCATTATACGCCAAATATATGATAAACATAGGAATCCAGGGTGGGTTTTAAAAATAAAATAATGCATCATATCATGTTTATGGTTTAAACTCTATATTGACCCCAAAACTTCTATAGAAGCAAAATATTGTCCATCTAGTTAACTTCTAATTACCAAGAAATTATATAAATATTTCGAAATTTCGAAACTATAAACCTAAGTTTAAATTCGGATATATACACATAAGGTATGACAACCCACCTCTCAACACCCACACCCATCGGGCGAGAGCTATTCTCCACACAAAAATGCACCACATATATAAAACAAATCATGCAATGCATCATCACGACCATCATGCCATCCATCGCCACGTGGCGCGAGGCTCAACAATTAACTTTTTTTTGCTATTTTTGTTTGGTTGTGTTTTGCAACGCCCAACATGATTCGAACCCGTAGCCTACTCTTTGCAAACACAGTTCCTACCAACCCCCCCGCTGCCTACCACACGACACTATCAAATCTCATTTGGATTTATTAAAAACAAAAACTTACGATGTGACTGTTGACGCACATGTCCCACCCATACATAGACATACATACATACTCTATGATATTTTTATGGGTCAGTTTATTTATAGTGGTGCTTTTCTATGAGGAGAATAGCTTACCGTCACCCGATGTGGATGCTTAATAGAAATAGGAAATACACAACAAACACACAAAACTGAAAAAAAACTAGTATAAAAACAATTACATAAGTACTATGTATGGTGTGGTAGATTATTGACCGTACTACTAATGCCCTCGGCCGACTTAAAAAACTATTTAGGTTCGTGTCAATTGAAAACATCACATATTTGACGACATGTAAAAGATACGCACTAAATTGAAAAAGATACGCGCAATAATCTTCTTTCCTAATGTCAACGTTGGCGTAAGTAATTACATAATTTCCCGTTCCGTTGTAAAAGTGAAGGCTTTTTAACTTCCCCTCGCATCTATGCAAATTTTGTCTTTTTGTGTGTGTGCACGATAAGTAAAAACACGTGATGGTATATTCAATGTATATTTATGATGATTAATGTGAATTATTAGGGCTGACGTAGCGCTTCGCATGCATCATCATTTCATCCCACTTGGAAAATAATGATCGCATCATGCATGTAATGATGAAAATGTGGGCATATTTAAAGAATAATAAAAATCTGTCATTCCAATTTTCATCATGTTATAACGATTTACATGGAATTTGACGGTCAAAAATGAAAATTCATGGAGGTTTTGATTATTTCCTAGTTCTTTTTGAAAATCTGTTTTCCAGACTTTATAATTTAAATTGAGAAATTTTATTTTTTAAAATTGTTTTGGAATCTTTACCTATCACATCTTGTTTCACCCTCCAATTAGTAGTAAGTTTCTTCGGTTGGTATTGGTTATTTTACCATCCTCGAAATACGAAAATACATTTGAAGAATAGATAGGAGGTTATTGAAGCTAGTGTCATTCGCTGAAGGCCCGCGCACATGTGACAAAAATGTGCACTAGAGTGCGTTGAGGGTCATCCATATCAGCCCTCCAAGTAAACTTGCCTGCTGCTAGTGGTGGATTTTGCAAGCCGTTTAGTCGTATTTAGTCATTTTCGATGTCAAAATACAACCACTTTTAAAATATGACTTGCCATGATTGATAGACAATTTAATTTAAACGTCAAAATGACACGTATATTCAAAATTTGACCGTCACACACACACACAAGAACGATAATAAGTTAAATATTACATAGACACTATACATTATAAATTTGTGAGATTCATAATAAATATAACATAAATGAAAATAGAAACTTTGGAATGTAAATATAATTAAAATAATGGAATTATCATAATATCTTATTAATTAAATATAAACATCTTCATATCTCATTGATAAAATAGAAGCATCTATTAATTTTGATATTTAATAAGTTTTGTTTGATTTTTTAAAAAATTTATTTGATTTCTTGTTTAGCTTTATTTTATTGATTTTGATTTGTAATAGGTTTTTTCATTTTTATTCGCTTGATTTCTTTAAAAAAAAAAATTGGATAGAGGACTAGACACATTGGATTTGAGATTTTACAAGAAATGTGAATTTTGAATTTGGACTTGGAACCCCCGAAGTTGGACGTTGGAAGTTGGAATTCATTTTCTATAGAATTGAAAACTTAGTGATTAGAAGTGATTCATTTCTTCTTCTTTTTGATTTTTTTTTTAAATTGTAATTTGAAATTTTGTTATAATATTCTCACAAACTTTATGGATCTTCAAATTAATCTTTATGGAAAGACAATGAATATGTGAAAAATTATGAAATTGTATAGTCCAATGTATTATCCAAAATTAAATAAAAGTCACAAAACTATAGGATAATATTACAAAGAACAACAACATCTATATAAAATTTAGCTCAATTTATATATTTTGTAATAGCTATTATAAAAACAATTGATGTGCACATTAAAATTTGAACACCAAATGACATCCATATAATTTTCCAAATCAAAACTAATTTTATTGTGACATGTAATATCAACGTCAAAATCCAACACTCGCCTTGCTTACCTAGGCCCTTGTGGGCCCTTTTCACTTGTACTATTTTTGTCACATCATTTTATGTTTACCTATTATGAAATGCCACGTATTTATTTTAATATTTAAATTAAATGCAAATGTACGAATGTATGGAATTCTTGAAATATTTGTTTGAATGTCATGTGCGCGAGACGACATAAAATGTGTTGCCGTATGTTCTATAATTGCACATTGTCACCGCCACTACACGCTCATGTGTGTAGGCTATGAGAACCCATTTCTAAAGGGTGGGACCTTTTAGATGGCGGGTGGGGCAAGCCGGTGATAGAGATCATCCGCATTCGACTTGCTTTGTCACTACGGTTTAATTATTCTTTTTTAGTGTAGTCTTCTAGTAGATGTATTCCTTACAGTGCTTGTGTTGTTTTGTTTCACATGTCTAAATGCGTTTAAACTTGAGACATGCTTCCATCTACCCGCCTTTTTTTAAATAATTATAATAGATTTTTTTCCTATTAGTGACGTAATAAATTTTAATTTGATATAAACAACCTTAAATAAATCATAAATACATTTTATTTTAATTTGTAAGAACATTCAATTATATATATTTTCCATTATTTTACCTACCTAAGAGACTAGTTATTAAGATGTGTGAAATTTCAATCAATAAATTTAAGAACAAATAAGAAAATTAATAAAGAAAAGTTAAAATAATGTTAATTTTTTTGTTTTAATAGAAAAATGATCAATATTCAAAGAACACTAAATAATTAATATGAAAGTGTATATATGTATGTATATATAAAATTACTTTTGAGAAAAACCATATTGAATATTGAATATTGAAATTATATATATTAAATTTTATATTTTAATTAATTTTTAAAAACATAATATCATTTTAATATTTTATATTTGATTACTTAAAATTTTTATATTTTATTATTCAAACATTATATTTAATTACGTGAATATGTACAATGTTAAGTATAATAATAAATATCAAATTTACAATTTATATAACTTAACTAACTTAAATTTATAACTTCCAATATACTTGAAGAAGAATAAACATGGAAAGAGAAGAAAAGAGTACACAAACCATCAAATATATATATATATATATATATGTAAATTCAATTAATACAACAAAATAATTATATACTTGTAAATTCAATTAATACATATGACAATGTCTAATCTTATTAGTCTTTGAAACTATAATTTATGTAATCAATTTTTTATTAGTTAGTTATTTTTCCACTCCTTTTCCAACTAAACAAAAATAATTATTTTTACTTTATATGAATATTTCTTTTTTATTCAATAATATAATATAAAACTGATTTTTTTATGTTTCTATTAGTTAATGATACTAATTTGACAAATTTATTATCTTATTTTAGTATTAATTTTTAAATTTTTGACTTAAAAATCCATGCTTTGATATGTGTAAACTTTACGATTTTTTGCCCATTTCTAAATGAATTTGCATAATTTTTCAATGAAATCATTAATTAGAGGATGAGTCACATCTTTTACTTTACGTCTTATTCCATTTAATTACTAAATTATATTCTTCACTTTCAACATTAATTGGAGATCATCCGTCATTGACTCTCTTTGCCACTAGAGTCTAATTATTCTTATTTTTTAGTGTAGTCTTGTAGTTGATATGCTCTTTATTGACTCATATTGTTTTTGTTTCATGTATTGAGACGCATTTAAACTTGAGGCATGCTTCCATCCCACCTACCTTTCTTTTGTGAATAATTATACTATTTTATTTTTCCTAATATAAACACTATTTCATCAATTGAAAACTTTAAATTGATAAATTTTATCTTTTCAAATAAAATAAAATTATAACAATCATCTAAATTACATATTAGTGATATAATAAATTTTAATTTGATCTAAACAACTTTTAAAAAAACCGTAAATACATTATATTTTACTTTGTAAGAACATTAAATTATTTATTCTAAAGGATATTTAACCTCAAAATACCATCAATAGATAGATATCGAATTTCTAAACATAAATATGTGCATTTTATAACTTATTCACATCTAATATAATGTGTGGAAAATGTAATTTACAAAATGTAAAAAATGTGACATTTTTAACTACTGACCTATTATTGTTAATTTTTAAATGCACTTATTATTAATTTTATACTTATTAAATGTTTATTTGGTTTGTAAGTTGTGCACATTATGTTTTGTAGGTTGTGATTAATGGCATCTATAACTGGTCACTTGGCAAGTTAATACTCCAACAACTGTTTCATTAAGTGTGACAGGTGGTAGTTGATATTGATGTGGATTGCATTGATTTTTCCTCCCGCACTCTGCATTGAACAACCAACACAACTAGTGAGTTTATCCTCACGATTAATTTTCACCCTCCTAAATCCATGCTTAGCTAGTTCCTCATTTTCACTACTTTAAATCTTGTAAAAAGGCCATGTCTTAACCCACGCCTGAGTTTATCGCATGTATTGATTTTGAGACTCTTGTTATTAGTTGTAACTATTACATCATGCAACTATTGATTATGAGTTTATCTCATGATTAATGAGTTTATCCAATTCCAGCTCCAGAATTGATAAGAAAGGATTGAAACTGCCTCCAGGCCTGTTGTCTTTGCCCATATTTGGAAACTAGCTACAAGTCGGCAACGATCTAAACCACAGAAATCTGATGATGTTGGCGAAGAAGTATGGAGATGTTTTCATGCTGAGATTGGGGTGCAGAAATTTAGTGGTGGTGTCGTCTCCATGTTCCTCCCTTTTTGTGGGTGCGTATCTGCACTTATTTATATATGTCCCTCCCTTTCTATGGGATTCTATCAGACTTATCTTCATATATCTACTAGAGGGATTTTGTGCTTTGCATGTTTGTTTTTCTGTGTCCCTGCATACATGGGTCTCATACGGGTACCTGGGTGTATATGCATTGTGTATATAGTGGGTATCTGTGTAGCCATTATATGCACATACCCACTGTGTTATTGGTTCTCTATGCAGCATCACTACATTCTCACAACTTAGTCTCTTAACCATGTATTTTTTTCTGCAAGCTGTTTTGACTAGAGTGAACAATATTACAGGAGTAGCATACAAGGATGAGCCTACAATTTTTCATGGGAGCTGATAAATGAGCCCCGTTTCCAGAGTGATACTTCCGGGAGAACCATTCAAGTTAGCCAATGATTTCATTTTTTGTTTTTTGGGTTAGCATAAGACTATACCTATAGATCTGTTCTAGATTTCATAGTTGGTAGGTTTTAAAGTTTTTCTTAATGAATTTCATTCTATATTTGGCATTGATTTTTTGATGAGAATATTTGCATTAATCTTATGGATAACCAAGCATGGATAGAGGAGATGGCTGCCCATGTCAAATCCATTGATGGAAACCACCTTTTAGAGGCAGGTTTGGAAGGATTTTATGGCGATAATAATAATCAGGTCAATCTAGTTTTCTCTATGGGCACATATTTCATCACCAATAATCAAATCAAAGACCTTGATTTTTCTACCAATCACTCCTACCCTGATATATGGTAAGCTTGTTTAGATTCTTTTCCATACTCCAGTTCATTGGTTTAAAAAAATGGGTGGCATAATTTTGCTTTTGAAAGTCTCGATCTGTGGTCAAGGATTTTCTAAGCATGCCTTCAAAGCTAAGAATAGTCTATTTTTTCTTTCACAGTATTAGATCTGTGTTCCTTTTTTATATGCACTTTCCAAGGACATTCATTTTGTTGTTCATTAAAATTTCTAATTTACTTTCATCAAAGCTGAGATTAATCCTTTGTTGTCACAAACTTAGACTTAGACTCTATATTATGTATCGGATGATGTTTGATCGCAGGTTTGAGTCTCAGGAGGATCCGTTGTTTGTCCAGTGACTGCTTTTAATGCGAAGGAAAATATAGATATCAGTTTTCCTAAAGAAATGCAAAACTTAATAGAATGGGTAACTAACCGGATGGAGAAGAAAAGCAATGACAGCGACCAGCTCAAAAGCAAGAGTTGTGCAGATTCTTTGAAGAAAACACAAGTATGCAAAATTGTGTTTTTAAACACATTTATATTTTGGGAAATTGAATACTTCTTCTTTAAACTGCATTTCTAACAAGAAATTTTAATCTCTTGACATTAATTTGTTTGCAGGAATTTTGTGAGTTGCTGGATTCAAACATATGCAGGTAAGGTTGAGTGTGACCTTACTAAGGCAATGATCTATTTAAAAGAATTTAGATTGAATGACATGTTGATATTCTCTACAATTGTTAGAGTGAATGGAATAAATTTGAGTCCCTTGACATACCATTACAGTATATTGTTTTCCATTTCAAAATTTTCGATATATTCTTCCAGAAAAATTACAGCAAAGAAAACTTCCTGAAGTTTTACATATATAACATTTATAGATATTGAGTAAAGCCTCTGCTAAGGCATTCGATCACATTTTTTACAAAATATTTGTTTAAGGCCTGAGGACTTGGGTATATTATGAATTTTACATATTCTAGCTACCATTGGGGAATTTTGTTACAAGTTCGACAAAATTTGCTAATGCTTACTAAAAAGGCAATGTAAAACAAAATTTGTACAACTTTTCACTTAATAGTTTGGCCAAAATCCTGGGAATGGTGGAGGTTGCACTTCCTCTTGACTCTTTGATGTGGTAGCATTCACAGATTGAACTGCAGTAGGTAGCATGGTAGGAGGTGTACCTTGAACATTTGCATTAGCTTCTGAAAGTTGGCCAATCTGATCAAGCAACGCTTGATCTAAAATTCTAGAATTTGTAACATTGCTTGTAGGAGAAGATGGGCAGCTAGATTGGTTATTAAAAATGGAAGAAAAAGCAGGCATGAATGTGTTATACATGCTCAACAAAATATGATGTTGATCAGGTAGGGGATTTGAGGGACTACTCAATCGCCTATTTTTCTGATCAGACTCCTTTTGTCGTTGTTGCCATTCCTTCATCCTTTTATCATGTTCTTTGGAGAGTTTGGCCTGCTCCTTTTTCAACTCATTCTCCTTTTTTCGTTATAACTGGGCCTCTTCCTTTTTCTGCCTTTTCAATTCTCTTTCAATTTTAAGTGCCCCTTCTTTTCTTTTTCTATTAACCTTTACACTTTCCTTTCATCTGTATGTTCCCTTTTCTTTGCCTTCAAATCTTCAATTTCTCTTTTTCTTGTCTCTTGTTCTTGAAGTAAATGCAAGTAGTCATCAGAGGTAAGTATTTGAGATTGCCTTCCAATTCTGATTGCATCATCATTTATCCGTACACGGGTGTGAACCTTCTCAATTGGCAGTTTTAAGAATCTTCTTACTGGTTTATATGCTTGGTTGTTCTCATCTTGGGTGCAGTTCACCTCTTGGTTCTCTTGAGTGGCTAAAAAGTCATCAACTTCAAAATTTCCTTTATCTAAACCATGTGTATCTGAATTCGTGGCATCTATTTGGTTTGCATCATGATCTTCCCACGCCAATGTGTCAGCATAATAGTGCACCACCTCGCTTGGAAGAGATGAGGGAGGAGATGGCATCGAAGCTGAAACTTCCTCATTGTTGAAATCAATTTGCATGCCCAGGTTAGCAGCCCCTTCTTTAATCCATTGAGGTGCACTGAATTGTGTTGGTAAACTCAAACTATCATCAATATCTACAGCTTCCTGTGTTTGGCTCACATGAGTTGTTGAACTAAGGTGACCATCTTCTTCATTAAGTGTTTGGGGCTGATGAAAATCTGTAGGCATGCCAAAACATGTAGACTCAACATGTTCTTCCCTTGTTTTTGGTTTTCCTCATTACCTACCACATTTTTTGCAAGTTCTTCTAAACAACATTGCACATCTGCATCTTCCACTCCCGCCATCCTCAATATGTTTTCAACAACTGCCACCTCATCTTCTTCAACATCAAAGGCCTCACTTGGCCTCATATCATTGGAAAGGGCATTCTCGTCAAGTGGCCATATACTGTCCTCTCTAAAACTTTTTGATATTTTTAGTGTAAGTGCAAGTTAGAAAGCTCCTGACTACCAAGTTTTGCCAATTCTGTCCTCCTTATTTCAAGACCTGGGTTCCTTGCCATCCATTTAGACCTCATTGTTTTAAAGTAGTTCTTGAATGGAGAGAACACACTAACATCTAATGGCTGAAGCTTATGGCTGGTATGAGCTGGTAGAGTCACAAGGTCAATGCCTAAATTTCTAGCCTCTTGGATTGTGCCTAAAGCTACATGGCTTCCATGACCATCAAATATGAGAAGATGCCTATTTTTGGTGAAACTCCACCAGGAACTGATCTTGCAAAATGATGTAACCAATTCATAAACAACTCTTTTTCATCCAAGCATGTGGTTGGGCTATCATGCATGCTCCAAGTTCACATCCAACTATGTAGTTCTTCAGTTGTCTCTTTGCTTTGAAAAGATAAAATCCAGGAATGCTTTGTCCTATTGCATTAACACAACATAATATGGTAATCCATTCCCTACTTTTTGACATAATGTGTGGAACACTTCTGCATCCCAACTTAGCAATGAAATGCATGCCACAATTTCTACCTGCTTGAACACCAGTTTCATCACAGTTCCATATTTTGTTTGGCCCATATTGATTTGCAACATACATTTTTTTGTAAGTTATCATAAAAAGCAACAAAATTCTTGGCCTTAACATGACTGCTCTATCTCGGTCAAGGCCTTCTGCAGTTCTTATTGTCAAGTCAGGATGATGTCTTTGGAATCCATACCACCATGACTTTCCTGGCAAGCCATCTTTGAATGGATTTGGTCTGCATTGGCACATGTGCGCTACATAGGCCTTTAGGTGAATGACTTCAAGACCATGGCCAAGTTCTGCCATATCTTTGCACCAGGTAACAATTTCTTTCTCTTCCTCATCTGTCAAAATAGTTGGAGGTCCCTTCTTCTTAGTGGTTCTTTTTCCATACAACCAATCAGTCACATTTGTACAAGGGATTCCCCACTTAGTTGTTGCTTTTCGTGTGGACATTCCATTTTCCTCTACATCCCTTAAGGCATTTTTCATGTCAGCTTTTGTCCATTGCCCTCTTATGTATACTTTCTTTGTTGTAGTACTTTCCAATTACTTCCACAGTTGGATTAGTAATGTTGAATTTAGGATCTTGGGTAGCTATGATATTCTCATCAAAAGAAAATTCCTTACCTCTTGATGGATGCCTCATTTTATTGGAAGATGTTCTTTTCTTACGTATCTTAGCTGCATTAATGAAGGCAGAATTTTGTGCTTTGGCTCTTGACTGATTCTTCCTTTGATTGGATGTGGTGGATTTTTGAGGTTGTTTCTCAACAATGTTATCCTCATCAGACGAAATATTTGTAAACTTCACTCCCCTCTGCAAGTTGCTCCTTGTCTTTCTAACTGGTCTTTTGGCAGGCTGTTTTGCACGTGCCATTATGAAATGCAAGAAACTCTATTTTTTCAATTAAACCTCTGTCAACATATTTGGTTACACTATTTAAATACATGTATATTTTTAGCAAAACTTACAGTAATTTTTTAATAAAACTGCTGTAAATTTTTTCTTTCCAGAATCTGCAGTTATCATTAAAACTGCAGTTATGAATAATGATGACAAATGATTAATTGAAAAAACATAGGATTTGTTGTAAATTTACTGAGGTTATCATTAAAATAGTTATGAATAATGATGAACTCATTTGCTTTATTGAGGTTATTTAAAATAGGAGATAGATTTGGATATAAAACATCAGGATTTCTAACAATAAAACAATTTATTGTTGATCATAAATCAAATCCAAGTGTTGCTTATAAACTATCTAAATGAGCCATTATTGTTCATAACAATTTTAATGGTAAACTTTCTATTTTGAGATACAATTTTTTTACCAAAAAATATATGAAATAAACTTTTATATAATATGATAGTGAAACAACATGGAAGAGATTTCACCTGGCTAGTTCAACAGCCTTTGCACAACAAGAAAATGTAAATATCCAACAACAACAAGTTAGTGTTTGCACAACAAGATGTGAATCAATAGCTATATTCAAACTTTTTTTGAATAGGAAAGAAGTATACGACCCAACTCTACTATTTATAGATTTTACTCAAAAAGTTGGATCCATGTTTGATCTGTGTGCTTGATTTCTATTGGCTGAGAGAGTTTGATATGGATTGGTAATTTAAATGAATCAATTTCTTTGTTATATTTGAAACTTTGGTTGATCCGTGCACTCAAATTCTATTGGGGGAGAGAGTTAGGTGGAGATGGAGTGGGAAATACATCACTTTGATTGTACAATTTTTAATTATATTTTTGAAATCTTGTTCAATCCTTCATTAATTGTGATTTTTTCTTGTAAATAGTGAGCCTTACAACACTTTTCTTGTTTGCAGGTGCTTGCATTTAATATAGAGGATGACATTGGAGGTTGGGAGATTTTGGATGAATAGAATTTAGATAGGGCAGATGTATGTACATAAAAATATAATATGATGTAAGCAAGTGGATTTAGTATTGAAAGAAAATATATTTATTATTGCACAAATAATTTTTTAACATTGTATATGTTGGAGCCTTAAAAAACTTAAATGGCACCAATAGTTGATGTTGAAATAACCTCTTTATATTAACATGTAATGTATTAACTTACAGATGTGCACTTTATTTAGTGAGAATGACATGTATTTACACTTAAATATTGAAATAATAATAACTAACAAAGTTCACAATAACTAAAGAAAATATGGACATATTTATGTCATTTTTAATTTCAATTTATATTTGAGGAAAAAGAAGAAAAGTAGATAAACCTCAAATTGGAAGCTTATATACATGTAAATTCAATTAATAAAATAAAATAATTATATATTTGTAAATTTTTGAGTTGCTTAATCTCATTTTTAAAATCCTATTTTTTTAATCTCGTATGTTTTTTTTAGATTCCGCCTGCTTTTATAATAATAATTACGCCAAGGAGTTTGTATTGGTTATCTCATCAAATAATTTTAGACGCTTTTTCAAACTTTTTGTGAAAGAGGGATCCGATGCTTTTAATGTTTTTAAAATCCCTGCTTTTTTATTTTTAAATTGCTTGTTATGTATGTAAAGGGAAGAACGCCTGCCTTTTATTTTACTGCCGATTCTGATTCACGCAGATTCGCTATTAACGCTACGCTTTTTCAACCGATTTTTTGCATTAGCTTCTGCTGAGAAATCACAGGCAGAAAGGATATATTTCTTTTTTTTTGGGCTCACTGCAATTGCTTTTCGCAACCATTATTTTCTAATCTTTACTTTATATTGTGTTTCTTCTTTTTGCCATTGGCTTTTGCGATTATTTTTATTTTTGCCAATTATTTTTCATACCACGTATATGCGCTGCGGATTTCCCTTCTAGGTTTTAAAGTTTTAACTTCATCAGATTTAATGGGTATGATTACAGGTTACACCAACACCTCTTCAACCTCCTCCCTCCGTGGAGTACACCTTATTCACCAATATGGTAAATCCGTCCATTGAAGTGTTCAATTATAATTATTCCTTTTCCTGTTGCCAAATTGGCCATTCTCCCTCTTCTGCAACGCCAACATTGGGCTTTTAAGCTCTACAATTTCATAAGCTGTTATGTAGTCACCTTTATCATGTGGGCCATGCATTGAGCACAGTGTAAATATGTAATGGAGTGTCAGTCTTCTCGTAGTAAACTTTTTTTTGGGAGAGTTTGTTTTAATGTAAAAGTGCAAGAAATATTTTTTTGTTTTTAGTATACCTCCGTTTGCAGAAAAGGGATCTGGTTTTGTTTGGTATGGTTTGAAATTTAAGCAACAAAAAGTGGAAATTGAATGCGATTTACTACCTGAAACTTTGCTTGGAGAATCTTCAACCAATTGCCAGGCCCACATTTGTAGATTCCGAAGATCCGCCACAACAATCATGACATGTCAGGGCTAATTAGCTTCTCATTTGAAGCATTCATATTTTTGGGATGAGCATTCGATCTCGGAACCTTACGGTCTTTAAGTTTTTAATGTTGTAGCAGTGTAAAAATCTGACATTATATATAAAAAAATACAATTTCAATTACTTCGAACTTTCTTGTTTAAATGTCATTTATATTTATATGAGGTTAAGTATAGGGTTTTGACATTTTCCGAGTGAAAAAACATGAAACCATTTGTGAGAATGTTGGATAATGCGAAAGAATTATTTGGTCGTTTAGTTAGTTACTTGTCGTCTCTTTATCCAATAGGAAAAGGAAAAGGTTAAAATAGTTAATTCTTTTAATATTTAATGTTTTTTGACGGATGCTTTTTACGTTATGAGAATCATACTTTTTTTATTAATACACGTGCGAATAGTCAAACAATAGAAATGGAGATTTACAGATCAAAAGATTTTAAAGAACTATACAATAAAATCCTAAACACATATTGGGAGAAGAAAACGATCCACTATCATATCGTGATAATGAATATACATATTGGGATGTTTTAAATGTTCTATCTCTACATTTCTAACTTGTTACAAATTCATGCATATACATTTACCAATTTTATATCATGAGTGGTAGCGTTATGTAGTGAATATGACATTGGCAGTGTAGATATATTTAGTTTTATTAACTTCTTTTTCACTTTTTTGTAGGTTATTTGTGATTCTCATTCTCCCGCGGTAAAGAAGAGCGTCGTCTCTAAACAAACTTGAGGTGGGTTTTAATATTGATTCAAGTGCTTATTCATTTGTTTCGTTTATTGCATGCTATGGTTTAAAAAATTATTGTAGAGAGCTTTCATGTTATATTCTTTTGATTGTTACATTTATATTTAGACTCCAATCCTTTTTCCGAAGTGACATGTGGGGGCACGTGCCTTCGTCAATGACAGGATTCGTTATGTGCTGAGGGGTTCGTTCCCCAATGAGGCCATTTCGAAGCGTCCCAAGTTGGACGTTAGACTGATCAGCGACAAGGCTTTTAAAGCTGCCCATCATACCTAAGAACATCTTGGTGGACTAACATACTTATTTTCCCTCTCCAGTTTAATATGATGCAGACTAGAAACACAATTCCCCTCCCCACAACGGGATTGACATTAACTACGCCTCACTTGCAGAGGGAGGAAAATTTTAAGCGTATTCAATGTGTTGTTAATGTTTTGCATTGTAGGCAACCGAAACCACCTAAAACAGTGATAGCTGAAATGATCAGAGATCGCCTCCACCTGATGCCAACATCCCCAATTTTTCTCTCCAAAATCCGAACGATTGCAGATCATTCACGAGGCTTTGCTTGATTTATGATTCGAACGAAGATGCACTGAAATATGAACCACCCCACAAATTGAGGAGAATGGGAATTCCAATCGAGGCATCTGCAACTGGACAAAACTACAAGAAACGTGCAAAGAAAATTGCACAAGCAAAAAGCAAGAAATTTGATTTTAAAAAATAGCTTGTAGTGGTTAGTTTATAAGTGTTTGTTTATAAGTATTTTTGAAATAAACTGTAACTCGTTCCAAATATTCCATGTATGTATTGTCATAAGATATATCCGACGAGAATCAAACTTATCAAACACATGTTCAGGCTTTTGTTATCCAACAACTATGCTTTCCTAATTTCTTTATCTTTGTGTTTCCATACAAATACCTATAGTCTTCTCACTTCAAGTGTACATATTGTTCTTATTGTATTCCATTCTGTTTGCTTAACATAATAATATGTAATTCATTTCAAATAAATGCATGTATATATTGCGTGGAACATATGGGGCACATAATCTAACTTTTCAACAAACAACAACAACAACAACACATTTTTAATGAGTTATTCATTATATCTTTCCTTTATACAATTGCTCGCTTCTTTATGTAAACCAACGACGCATTTTTAATGTGTACTTCATAATATTTGCACACAAATACATATAGTTTTAAAATGCCGACAAACAACCATACAAATTTTAGTTGTTTTCAACCAAAGCTTTGTACATTATATCACTTTTTTGCATATTGAATTGTTAAAGGGTTAGACTTCATGTTTGCACTTTTTAGAAAATATGAAATAATAAGGAAGTCAACTTTAAAGGTTCTCATTCTTTACAAATGCATGATTTCCTAAACAAATCCTTCATTTCATGATTGACTGCCCTACAAGTTTACATTTTCCACCATATATTTGCAGAATTCTCACAATCTCGAGCATCTTTTAGTTGCCATGGAAATAACTTTGACACACGAAGGCATTTCTCAATTGATTGAGGGTGGTTCCAATGTTGACCCCACATTCGAGATACTCGCACTTGAGCTCTCTAAGGTCCATTCTCAACACGGAGCCCAACATCGTGTTGACCTTTCAGATGGGATACATTTTCAGACAGCACTTCTACCCTCCAAATTTGCAAGTCGTGTAACCGACAATTCAATACAAGAAGGCTCCATCGTGTGCTTACACAAATCCCTCGTTAGAATGATCAAAAGTGAACTGTAAGCTTCATCTCTTGCTCAATTACCAATGTACATAAACTCGCTATATCAATTAAAATTTAATTCTGTTTATTTTTTCCATCCGTTGCTCAGTTCTAATTATATCCTGTTTTTCTTTTCCATTACAACACCGTTCTTATCATTGAAATGGATGTTGTTGTTGAAACACATTTGGTAATCGGTGCTCCAATCCGACTACCAACAAATGCTCTCAAACACAGTCAGTTGCCACAAACAGATGCAAGTGCAAATCGGGTTAACAAATATTTTACGAGAACACCAACTAAAATAAGTGCTTTGAATACATCTATGCACATGTGGTCCGTAGAGGGCCGTGCCCTAGCAAAAACAACCCTTCGCCAATATCACAATGCAAGGGGAAATGGATCCGTGTTTGGGTTTGATTTTGTTGATCAGGAAGGAGGAGAAATCCACATCACTTGTTTCAACGAGGCCGCGGAAGCATTCTATGAGCAGATTGAGAATGGGAAGCTATATACAATTTCCAATGGGAGGATTGCGAGGATTGCTGATGCAAAGCTATGTTATAACCATTTGAACAATGCTTTGGAGATTTTCCTGCAACCTTCCTCAACCATATCTCCACTCATAGCAAATGAAGATACAATACCTTCCCATAACTTTCACTTCACCAAAATCAAGGAATTACCTGCAAGCGCTGAAGGTTCTACAGTTGATTTGATTGGAATTGTTGTTACGATGTCACCATGCTCAACAATTCATCGGTATGACAAGTCTGAAACAAAGAGAAGAACACTGCAGTTAAAGGACATGTCGGGTTTCAGTGTAAGTGTCACATTGTGGGGACATCACTTAGATGATATAAGCAACGAACTTGAAGACATGCTTTCTATACCGCCTCTTCCGGTCCTCGCCTTGAAAGCTGCCCGCGTCTCCAGTTTCAATGGAAGCTCAGTGGACACTGTTTCAAGAACCAAATGTTACGTCAACCCTAAAATTTCAGAAACAAATACACTTCATGGCTGGGTTGATTCCGATGACTACTTCCTTCCGGCGCCCTCTATCACAACCCAATTTCTAGGCCCTCCAAAAAGCATGACCTCTGTAACGACGATTTCGGAGGTACTAAATATGGGGAACACTGAGAGAAATGAATGGGCCATGGTTACTGCAGAAATCACGAATATTAGCATGGACAACTTTTTTTACAAGGCATGTCCTCTTCAAAAAGGTGACAAACAATGCAGGAAAAAGGTGAAAGAGAATGGTAATGGTTCATGGTTATGTTCAAGTTGCAACAGACAAGTGCAAAACTATGATTATAGATATGCACTCAGAATCGATCTAAAGGACCCAACAGGAGAACTTCAATCAGTTACCGCTTTTGATGAGATAGCTGAGTTAATCATGGGTGTCAGCTGCAATGACTCCATATATTGACTATAGACGAAGATGCGACTAGTGAAATTATAAGTAATGTCATCGGAAACGAATACTGCTTCACACTTTCACTGAAAAAAGAGACATATTGCGGAAACAACAGATTGAAATGTGTCATCCTCAGTTCAAAGAAAGCAGAAAATAGTGCAACTCCTCCATAACCTTTACGCAAGGATTTCCAACCCACCCGTCCCTTCAAACATTACACCCTCACTCATCCCATTCTATACTTTGAACTATCACCGCTATGTTTCTTATTTCATATCTATGTTTCACTTTTTTCCCTGCTTCAAAAGAAAACTGTTGAATTCCCTTATACACTGACATACTATTGTCTCCTTCTATTATGCGGATTGTTAGTACTTTTAAGAAAATAAATATAAAAATATGCAATTTTGTTATGTACGTATTTACATCCTTCTGTAGTATGTGAACACATTGTATGTTTCTATATATCTAATACTCTTTTCCTTAATAAAAAGTAGTTTCTCAAAACTCAAATTGTTACCTCTTATGCGTATTTCCCATCGAACTCCACATGCATTACAATTGAATTTAGTTTTACATTTTCACTTATTTCTGCATTTGTTTGTCATCAAACTATGTATCGTTCCTTGCTAACCCAAAATGATCTTTATCCAACAGGTGGTACTCCATAATCCTGTGACTTCGCAATCATGTCGACTCCTGCAAAACGAGCCCAACGAAGAGAAAACTACGCAAAAAATAAAGTACACATAATTGCTGAGCAACGACGTCAGAATTAGAGCATAGAACAACGAAAATCTCTAATATCTTTCAACTTACAACGACCAACAACCTACGATCCCCCAACATTCCAATCTTGCCATCAAATACAACTACTGAAGAATTGCCAACCAACATTCCGCATGTAACTTCCATGGAAAAAACCTTTCAAGAGCATGCCACTTCCTTCCGTATGAACCCATCTTTGCTAGCAACTGTCACTTTGCCCCAAATGTCTGGGATGCCACATGAAACTGTCTCAAGTACTGACCTCTCTTCAGTTCATCCCACATATACAACCGGTTTCTCCTCTCCTTCAGACTGCTTTCCACCTTGCAATCCACAAACGACTGAAACAGAACACCCCACCCCTTCTAATACACAGAGATTTCCCATATCCCCGCTCTCTTCACTGAATTTAGAAGCCCAACGTCGGTTTCGCAAAAGAATAGATTTGTTGGCGAACATCCAAACTTGCTCAATCTGTTTGGAAAATTACCCTGAATTAAAACAATTTTTTCCGAAGGCTTTCCTCGTGTAATGATGCAAAAGTGAAAAACAAGGCCACCGCTTCTCTTCATGGAACAACATGGACCCTAAAAAACAACCTATCGCTTGTGCCTTTAACCCAAATCGAGGAGATGCTTATCGCACGAGTTAATCCATTCATGCAAGTCGCCCAAGTACGTGGCGGGCAATACAAATACTCAGGACACACCATAAGCTTCCCGCAAAACATTACTTCAATAGCAAAGACCCTACCCCACCGCCTTGGAGATTTGGACATAGTTCTCATACAAAGGGAAGGATCTAATTTAAAAAATTATGATTTCTACGTCAGTAGATCTCGTGTTTGTGCAGCCTTGCAATATAAAATCCAACACGACCCCTATTACAAAGATGTCTTAATCGACGATGACGCCCTTTCCTCACTACCATCTGAATCGTCAAATGTTTCCTCCTCTCTCAACACAGCCACAATGGAACTTCCCCAAATGCAAACTTGCTCTACAACTCATGGTAGTGGTGTTCCCACCCACTTTGATGAAACATATGAACACTCATCGTCTTTCGTGCCAACACCTCACAATACAGGAACAGAAGAAGAGGAAATCGAATAGTTCTTGCTCAACCACGATGGTAACACTCCATTTACCATGCCATGGCCAGAGCTTGGGCTTTCGCCAATAAATGAATATAATACGGAAGGCCTATTCTCAATGGCTTTCCCAACTTTATTTCCGACAGGAAAAGCAATGTGGCAACAACCCCGCATTAAAGAAGTTCCAATGCATGAATACGCACTTCATTTGATGCGTTACCATGATGGGCGTTTTGGTTCCCACCCAAGATTTCATTACTTCCTTCTAAACCTCATAATGCGACACACGTAAGCCACCACCACATTTTATGAAACAGAACACCGAATCTGGAATCCCTCCAACAATTAGAGAGCTACGAAGACAACTACTGGAATGCCCCAAAGACAACCTCCCAGATAGCTTAATGCGCTTTGGATCGAGCCTTCGAGGGACACGTTCATTCTGGGCAAAAAGTAGAAGCGAGCTTTCAGATATGGTGGAACAATTAGGGACACCAACCTTATTCTTCACTCTAAGTGTTGCAGACACTAAATGGCCAGATCTCCACAATATTATGTCTGGTGAATGCCCAACAGATCCTCGAGCCGCCCAACGTTGGAGAACACTTAACATTGTCTCTAACCCTCATCGAGTATCAGCATACCTGCATCACAGATTCACAATATTTCGGGAAGAAATATTGCAGAAGGAACTTGGAGCAATAGACTTTTGGTACAGGTAATCAAATCTACTTATTTTAAAGTTTTTCCCAAACTACATATCTAATATTTATGTTCCCTCGTCTCGCAGGTACGAATGGCAACATAGAGGCTCTGCACATGTCCACGGTTTATTGTGGCTCGAGAATGCACCAAAGGTAGACGAACTGGACTGGGAGGACACAACAGTTATTGAGGCGACAAAACAATACTTTGATAAGTTCGTGTCTCCGCCTCGAACCCCGCCCCCGCTTGCAAACCGCTTGATTTCGTTCGCAGTCACTCCTAGATGACCCTTGCTTGCTGATACAACACAAATTCTATCCACCTCCCCGCACGGACCTCAAGAACTGCTTAATCGAGTTCAGCACCACACTAAATGTTCAGAGCAGACATGCCTGCGTAGAAAGCAATCACAACTGCAGTGCAGGTACAACGCTCCTTGGGCCACGCAACCTACTTCTTCCTTACACATCAAGGTGACAGAAAATAAAGTACCTCCTTCCGTAAACGATGATGATTGAACATCCACAATCGAACAATGATATACATATGGAGAGCAAATGTCGATTGCCAACCGGTACTTTCCCGCCATGCCGTTCTTAAGTATATTGCAAAATATGCTTCAAAAGCCGAGCAACGTTCAGAAACATATCACCAAATGCTATCCAGAGTTTCAAGAGATGCAGACGCAGATTCTCCAGCACATATCGCGATCCGTAAAATGCTCACAGAAAGCGTTGTTGAACATGACATAAGCGCACAAGAAACATGCCACATGCTGCAAAAAATGCCACTTGTTATGTGCAGCCATCCATTCGTATCATTAAATGTTGGAAAAAATATTCTGAGACGTGTCGTTGAAAGTGACGCCGATGCACAACAAACCACCGCTTTCTTGGATGCATATAAAGTTCGTCCAACAACCATGGAACACCTACCACTTATTCAAGTTGCTCGAGATTGGAGCTACAACAAGCACCGTAAAGGTGATAAATGGAAAAAACGACCGATACAAGCAATTGTACGGGTCCACCCGAGATTTGTGGATGTCCCTGCTCAAGAATCAACGTCATATGACCTTTTCTGTTGGTCAGAACTCCTATTATACAAGCCTTTCAGAAATATCGCGTTTGAATTTGGCTCAACCCCACATGACATCAATGTCACTTGGGACATGTACAAGCACAACTACAGACCGTGGCATGTTCTACGCACTACCGCAGACACACGTGACTCAGCAATGATGTTAGTTCTCGACTCTGAGCCCGAATGCAATATTCAACAAGAACCATTGCAAGAATGGCAGGTCTTCGCACAACTTCACCCCAGAAACAACACGGGTCTAGACAGTCTTGAAATGTTGGGGAAACGAGATTTTGACATACACAATAATTGGACCATACACGACGTTCCCCATGATTTGCAGATAACTGGTTCATCATTCATCGAGAGAGAGAAGGCAGACACAATTAACAACAACATACATGCCACACCACCATCTTCCACACTTCCTTTGTCTCCAGAACAACAAATAGCTCTTGATACCATACTACACCATTCAACAAACAAATCCCTTCTACCTCCACTAAGATTGATAATTCAAGGAACGACTGGCACAGGAAAATCATTTCTGATAAATAAAATCTGAATTCATTCACAACATCAACCATATCTCCCTCTCCTCTACTTGTGCTCACCCCTACCGGTGTTTCAGCATTCAACATCTCTGCATCCACAATCCACGCAGCCATGCGTATTCCAATCAAAGAACTAAAACCCCTTGAAGGTAGTGCATTATCGTCTTTTCAAGAATCGCTGAAACATATAGAATATGTTCTTATTGATGAAATGAGTTTCATCGGGCCAAAGTTGCTAAGCAAAATTGACAGTAGGCTCCGCGAAGCTTTCCCACACTCAAGAACATCTGAATTTGGGAACAGATCAATCATCCTCCTCGTGACCTCGGCAATTACCGCCGGTTTTGGACAATCCTCTTTACGCAAGTAATTCCTACGAGCAACCCTTTGGAAGGGATTTCAGTCTTCCATTACATTGCAAACAATATTTCGCAACAAGGAACAACCAATGCACAAGTTTCATTCCAGAATTTACTGCTCCACATGCGAGATTCAACCCCTCTAATTGAGGATTGGGAACTCTTAATGTCTCGCATATACACACACCTAACTCAACAAGAGCTGAACATTTTTAAGGATGCACCACATTTGTTTGCAAAAATGATCAAGTGGCATGCCACAACCTACATGTGATGTTGAAGGCATCAACGCTTCCGATCGCCCAATCCATTGCTCAAAGTACAGCGGATCGACCAGAAATCCTGATGATGATCACCAGCACACAACGCTTCGTTATGCAAACAACAAAAATCATGCTTATTGCAAATCTATGGGTTGATGCAGGCCTCGTAAATGGTGTCACAGGAACAATCACTGACATTGTCTACGACGCATCAATGCAACCACCAATATTACCTTTATTTGTTGTTGTCAAAATTTGATAGATACAACGGCCCATGTTGGGATCCCTCCAACCCGTTACATATTCCCATACCCCCTATTTCCAGAGGGAATCGAAGACAATTGCCGATTAAAATGGCCTGGGGATTAACTATCCACAAGTCGCAGGGACTTACTTTGCACAGAGCAACCATCGACATTGGAACCACTGAAAGGCAGGGTCTGACATTCACAGCTTTCTCCAGAGTACCCTCGCTTGCAAATCTGCGCATTTCACCCGCTTTTTCATTCGAGAGATACTCAAATATGGCGCACGTACTCAAAGACTCGAAGCAAGAAGAAAGGAGGAAGCAAGACTACTATCACTCAACCCATCGTAAATACTAGCTTCTGCTTTCATAGCACCTCAAATACTACTATACTCAACATTTCTTCTATCGAAAGCGGCAAGGTCGTTCAAGGGATATCAAATGTAATCAAGTTTATTGAAACTAAAATTGCCCACTAAAGGCTACCACTCATGATATAAATACTGCAAACGTATACATGTCTCATTACGTGTACGTATACCTACATTTATTTTATGTTTGGAAATATGGTATGCAACTTTAAAAGTACAAACCTGTAACATAATTAAATGTACACATACAACATTACAATGTAATGTTTCAACTAAAGTCCTACACTACAACTATCAATCACACACATTATCAATTGTATAATAAATGTTTCTCCAACAAAACACCAACTGAACAACCAATGCACAACTAACAACATCAACTATAAAATTGATTAACTATCGAAAACGATATCACAAGTAATCATGTACGAATTTAACAAGTTTGAAATGTAGCTAAACTTTCAAGTGCAAGAACAATGATGAGCATTTTGAATCAATGTAGAGATACGTACTTGAAATATACAAGTTTGAATGCCTCCCACACAAAATTCTTCTCTTCCTTGTCGATGCAGTAATTGCTTTAGTTTTTGTGGTTGCCTCTCATTACACAGAGCATTCTATTACTATAGCTACTCTTACAAATCAAATTAATTCTCCGTTAGATCAGTGATACGTTCGATACCAATGATAGTATTTGGAAGAGCTTATACGAAGATTTATCTCATGCAAAGATTCTTGAGACAAAATACAAAGAGATTAATAAACACATAATATATTAGTTTCTCTCATATATGTATGTCGATATATAGGAAACTATCTCTAAAATAATCCATAAACAAACAATTATATAGGAATTTGTTACAGACAAAAGAGGAGCACAATGTCGTTGCACATGCAGGAAGTAGACATTAACTCCAAGCAAATAATGAAAAATATATCTATTAATGAGTAGAAGGTATCTACTTCAACCAGATGGAAAGAGTGCAGACAAACATCAAGATCCACGATGAAACTGTAGTCACGAAATCAATCGACAACATGAATCCATAGGAACCATTTTTAGGGAAGAAATCTTCTATATCTCATCTTCAAATTTTCGGAAGTAAAGCCCATATAAGGATAAAGTTGGATGTGAAGTCAACTACCTACATCTTTACATGATATAATGATTATTCAATGGGACAGGTTAAATATTGATCCAAAAACCAAGAAATATTTCAATAGTAGGGATGTTTGGTTTGATGATATAGGTGCTTGAAGTGAACCGTCCATAGAATCATACATAAAACTTTCAAAAGAAAGTCTTATGCTAATTCAAACATATGAAGAAAATAGTGAATGTAATAATGGGAAAATTGGTGAAAATCCGCAACCTATTGTTCGAAGTATGAGAAAAGGGTGTACCAATCTTATTAAAGATGCAAAGATAGATGGTGTCTTATACACATCTAATTCTAGACCAAAGGCTTGTAGAAAAGATCACGAAGAGTAAAACATGGTTTTAATGAGTAAAATTTGGTTGTCTGCAATTCCAAAATCACAAGATTCAAAACCAAAACTAGAAGATCTTCCACTGAAGAAGCTATCAATCAGACATAACATGGATAACACCATTGAAAAATAAGTGGAAAGACTCAACATGCTTCAAAAGTCTAGAAAATCAATACTGAAGAGCATCTTAAGAAAAATGGATATTTGAAGAGTCTAGGTGATACCTGTCTCAACCTCAAACAAGAAGGGGGATATGGTAATCAACAAAGAAAAATGAGCTAACAACAAAGATAAAGGATCATGTAGCATTTGTGAAGGATTGACTGCACATTCCAAAAAACCAAACTATCATGAACATATCCAACATCTCTACTTTTCTTCACTAGCTGAACTGCATGGAGAATTTTTCACTGTAATCACTTATGTGTAAACCAAATTAGAATTCTTAAGGAACCAAGGGATTTTTCATTTCCTGTAGAGGGTAAACTTTGTAACTGTCTGTGGCTAGGTCGTGTAGGCAGAGCAACACGTTTTCTTTTGTTTTCAATTTGATTTTCAAATTGTGAGAAGCTTGACAACATTAATGTACAAGTTGGGAGAGATTTAGGTAGGTTACAAGTGTGAGAAGAAACCATTCGAGCCCTGAAGAATTCCAGTCCTAGCCTAGGCCGAGTTAGCCAAGACTAAGACTCTGTCATATAATCAATAATAACTCCTAGAAAATACCAACTTCTGCTATGCAACACTTTCAAGTTACACACAATACTTTACAAGCATATGAACATTTTTCACCAAAATTGCATATATTTCACCCATACACATTATTTGAATCCCTCTGAGAGTGTTTCGTTCACCTAGAATTAAACATAATAATATAATATCCATTTCTAGGTTCAGAATACTCAATATTACATAACTTTCAGTTTGGGATAATCTCATATAGGTCCAATTCAGATTTCTCAGTTGTTTTCTCTTTGTCTGAAACCTTTCTTTCAAAGTTGTAAAACAGGGTAGAACATTTTATGCCTCAAGAGTGCTTCTATCTTCTAATGTTATATTTTATTAAAAATTCCAATCCGTAAAAATTTGTGAAGTTTATACCTCAATATTCCTTATGAAAGTCTTTCTATTCTCCAATTACAACATCTTTACTCTAGTCACAAATTCTATATCACATTTTGTAATTCAATAAGGACTTTCAAATTTCTTTGTAAACTTATCTATAACATATCAAGGTCCATGAACGCACCTCCAACTGCAAGTCGAAGCTCTAGATCTTCCTCATTTATAGCAGTTGCACCCGAAGAGACCTACGAGGAGCTCCATTTCTAACCTGGTCAAATAGATAGAAGCTATACTGCCTTTTAGAAAGAACTCCAAATCATAAATACAAACACAAACATGATACATAGCTAATCACTGTGGCCATCTAACCTATTCCTGAGAAATCAATTTCAATATCTCACTTTTAACACATATAAGGCTTTAATTGATTATACTCGAGTACAACGGTTAGTAGTAATGTTAAAATGCATAGTGAGAGAGGTGTGACTAAGACATACTTGCAAGTTTGCATTTGGGGCGGTATCCATCTTAAATGGTTAGTGTTGAGAGAGGAGGAAACATTTAACATTTCTATTTTATCTGGTTGGTAGTGAGGAAAGCGCATCATTGTCGATTAAGACATCTTTGTAATATGGGTCATGTTGGATTTTATATTGCAAGGTTGCACAAACATGAGATCTACTGACGTAGAAATCATAATTTAAGGTTACCTAGGTTTCAAGGTGAATATTCAACGCGTCAATATTAGAAATCTGCCCCTTGCCAAATTGGTCTTGAAGAATTGCTTCCATCTTCTCAGCATCCAAAGAACTCAATCAATGAACATAACCAAGTAGATTGCCTCAAATCTAAGGCGCGGGAACATATTTAACAGATTTTACATGGCTCTTAAAATTAAATAATCGTCCCCCATAATACCCAACACAATTTTCTAAAAAAAGCTATATACTGAGTTCTCTTACCAAAGCCTTGAAAAAAGCAATTTGAGGAAGCGAATACTGAGTTCCCAGTTTGGCCTGTTCATCAGCTAATTTGTTGATCATACCATAATAAACTCGACCATCATACTGGTTTGTGCTGGCTCTAACCTCAAATTTGTAGCTTAGTGTGCTTGAGTTCACGACTATATACTAAACTTTCAAATCCCATGTCGACATAACATACTGCCATTGAAGATTATTGTTAAAATAAGGTATTCTGAGCCCAAAACTGACAAGTAAATTCCCAAGCAACATGTAATCCATCCAATATTGAGTTTTGCTTTTACTTTAATTTGGGATGTATCAATCCCAAAACATGGGCTCATCTTACTTACAAAGCTACATCTTAAAAATCAGCAAAAACATCATTTTATTTACCAAATAAAATCATTACTGCATCTGCATTAGTCATGTAGTGCTCAATAGTTTCCATGCACAAATGCAAGGAGACAAGGGTTCAATATAAAAACATCAGTTCAGTAAATTTCTTTTGCAGATAGATGTATCTATGTTAAAACGAGGAGGGAGGTAATCACTAGACTTTGCATGTGATGGTACTTGAACAATAAAAAGAAATAACTTCAATCAACCATATCAAATGTCAAATGAAAGGTCAAAGGATTTGAACGCTCCGAGAAGAGGCCAGAAGGACCTACCAAAAGCAGTAAAAACATTGGAAATACACCCCATAGGAAAAAAAGAATATCAAACATGTTTATAGTGCAAAAGGAACTTGGAGTAGTAGACTTTTGGTACAAGTAATAAAATCTACTTTTTTATATGTTTCAAACTACATAGCTAATTTTTATATTCCCGCATTTCACACATATGAATGGTAACATAGAGGCTCCACACATGTCCACAGTTTATTATGGCTTGAGAACACCCCTAAATTTGATGCAATGGATTGGGAGGATACACCAATTATTGAGGCAAAAAAACAATACTTTATAAAATTGACAGCAAAGCGCTACCACTCATGATATGAGATTTGCAAATGTATATATATGAATTTGTAACAAGTTTGAAATGTAGAGATGGAACCTTTAAATGAAGTGGTTCATCTATATTCCTACACTTAACAAATTCAATCACACCCATTATCAACATCAACTACACAAGCAATAACTATCCCTCTAAATCAAATAACATATACCGTTCGGCGTTCACATTGCATTGTACACATGCGATTGCTAGTTATTAGTTAATGATAAGATTTGACAATTTACCATCTTATTCTAGCATAATTGTTTTAGATTTTTGACTTAAAAATCCATGTTTTGATGTGTAAAGGTATTTTTAACTTTTTACCACGTACAAATGAATTTGAAGAGTTTGTATAATTTTTCATTAAAATCATTAAAATAGTATAATTTTACGTTGTTAATAAATATATAAAAATTATTTTATATATTTAATTATTTTTAATATATTAGTATAGTTTATAGACGATCATATTTAAAATTTGTAAATCATATATGGCAATTATTTCAAACATTTACAAATATTTAAACTAAAATAATAATAAAGTCTAAACAGTTAACAAATTTAACCCCAATTGCATTTACACACAACTTTTATTGCTTTGGGACCTTCCGATGTCAAAAGTGAAGTTAAACTTGCCAAGAAGTCTTGTACATAATATTTATGATTAAAAATAAGATTAAGATTAAGATTAAGATTTAAGTTAATTTAATATTTCAATGCTACGATGAAATGAGGCCACCAAAAAGGTCAAGCTGTCATCGAAATTTAAATGATAGGATAGGCCCATTAAATCTTATTCATGTGTCCCAATTTTCAAATGGCAATTTGTTCTATTACAAAATATATATATTGTAAGTTTGTAAATGAAATAAAATATATACAAAATGTAACATCTTAATAGATAGATGGAATGTGA
Source organism: Taxus wallichiana var. yunnanensis (assembly GCA_018340775.1). Classification (NCBI taxonomy): domain Eukaryota; kingdom Viridiplantae; phylum Streptophyta; class Pinopsida; order Cupressales; family Taxaceae; genus Taxus; species Taxus wallichiana. The sequence continues at coordinate 109,663,786 of CM031241.1, read as the reverse complement.
CTATATGTATTGTATTAGTATAAATATTTTGAATATATTTATTTCAAAAATATTTAAATGTATTAATTTTAAGATTTTTACTTAAAAATTTTCAATATTAAGGTTTGGAATTTACATATATTATATTAATTAATATTTTTCATTTAAATTGTGACAATTTTTTTTTCTAATGATCTCAAATTCTACTATATAACTAAGATATTATTGTTTTTGATTAATTTGTTAAAGTTAATTTTTTTATAAATGATAGTTAAATAAATGCCAAATTGAATATAAAAATAAAAAATAAAAAATTATATAATAAGTCATTATATAATGTTTATCAATTTTATATCACAATAATATTCAATTATACTTTAGTTAACCAAACTATGTAATTATATGTTGGTTACTTCATTTTATATATCATGACTTTACCTTATCCAAAGGGATATGAATAAAAATAGACTACTAGAAGTTCATATTGGTAGTTTCATACAATTTTCATCCATTAATTATTATATTTTTGACATTCAATTATTGTTTTAGGTGGTCAATATTGTGGGTTCAATTTCCACAATTTATCTCGTAGTATGTGTTGGGGGCTCGATGTATGTTGCTCCAATTGAAGTTGATTAGTGGCGCCTGTCTTGTATTAGAGCCTCACTCCTCAAAACTCCGAGTCATTTGGGTATTCATTGATGTTTTTACATTACGTAAAAAAGCTATTATTTTTGTATGTACAATATATTAATGTTTTCAAAGACAATAAAAGCATATTGAGATATAGAAACATGTTTAGAGATACAATCGAATAATCAAGATTCATGTGAGAACAAGGTGTTAAAGACAAACATGCAAAATTTAAATCATAACACATGAAGGAAAATTTTCAGTTTAAATATTTAATTGCTTTTGTGACCAAAGATAACATAAGTTTGCTTGTGGAGAGTGTTTGGAAGTATGGATGTCGAATCGGTGGAAGCATTCGATCCCAATGTGGACATTATCTAATTCATGATACAAACAAGAAAATGAGTAGAAATGTTAAAATAGATGTTTAGGGTCTTTGTGGCCTCTTAATGGTAACAAATCTTTCTAAAATTTAAAAAAAAAAATTTAGGGATGGATGTTAGAGATAAGAAAGTCCATTTTAGAGTAACCAAGCATGAGAGAATTATATTTCAAAAGTATTGACAATCATAATAAGTTTAATGATTAAAGGGGTTCTAATGCATAGAAAATCAAAGAGGGGTTGGTACACGATAATTTTTAGTGAAGCATGTTGTTAGAAGTGCATATTAACGCACCATAGTGTATCTTTAGGGATGTTTTTAGAGGTGAGATATTTTCAAAACAAATCATGTAAAGAGAATTATATTGCAAAAAACTTGACAATCATAACAAACCTAATAATTAGAAGAGTCCTAATACATTAAAAAACCAAAGAAGGGTTTGGTGCACGATAAATTTGGTGAAACATGTTGTTAGAAATGCATACTAACACATCATTGTGCATCATTATAAAATAAAATTGAGATGCAAGATAAAATCTATATAAAAGAATCATTTCTAACCAGAAACAAAAACCTTATAATTGATTGACGTAATAATTGAGGGAGATTTGTTATAATAATCTGAAATAATAAATCAATTTTCATTGAAATCTAAACTAAACAATGACTAAGTCAGTACAATTAAAAGCTCAGTTATCAAAGTGTGGCTGACCGTGGCCATAGCTACCCATCACTATGCTATATACATAAGGGGACTTTGGTTGATTTTTTTATCCTTAAAGAATTCAAACATAGGAGACTTTGAGAGCATATATGTCGATATGTTCATTGAATACCAATGAGATTGGTAGCTATCATAATTCCAAAATCAAATAACTATAGGTTAAGAATTGATTTTAAAGAGAAAAATGAAAAAGAACTAGATTGAATGAATGTTTTCCAAAGCTTTTGACATAAGCTCGTGGTTATTTTCGGAGAGCATTATTCAATTTTAGCAAAGATTAGGTACAATGGATCAAGAGTTGGCATTACTAGACTTTTATTTTTGTTAATTACTAATGGGTTATCGTTACACCTTTTTTAATACAATGTGTTTATGTTTTGGGCAGCCTATTGACCCTAATAAGAGGGTATTGTTATATAGGTAATAATGTGGCTTTCCAAAACATAAATGTGTGTGATCAATAAGAATTTCTATTTACTCTATTTTATAAATAGGTTGGTTAAAGTGTTAGACAAGTCTTAAAGGAAGTATATAGAGATATCCTTGGGATCTTTGTGTATATAATCGGATATAAATCTCATTTTTAGAATTTTATGATGATTCCGGGAGTTTATGTAATGTCTTACTCAAGGCGGATTATATGTTTGATCAAATATTACACGCATAATCAAAATGGCATATGATCTTCTCCTTAATGAACCTAAATAAATTATTTTATTCTTTAATACAAGAATGATGCTACATCATTAAGTATGAAAACATTTTCCCCTCATTTAAGTTCATACCTTATAGATTCTTTATTCCCAAAGGTTTATTTTAGGATATTCCATATAATAGCTTCACTATGTAGTTTAATGAATTAGATCTTAATTTTAATTTTAATCGCATTTATTTTCCAAGTAAATGTGATGCTCTCATTTTAAGGTTGATGATACTCTAATTGATGCCCATTTGGGGAGACAAGTATTCATTTGATCTCATTCACTCAACATTAATTTCTTGCAAATGGTTATTCACATTGGCTACAAAAATGTCGAAATAATGAAACACTTAGTAGACCTTCCCAAGTTCACTATATGGGTTGAATTCTTTTGGCTCTCAAATTTGTTCCACCCTTGAATTTGATGAAGAGAAGTTGAAGGATGAGTTAGTTGTAGTAAAGGGGGTTCTCTTCAACAAGATGGGAATGGATTCAAGACCAAAAAATGTGAGAAGGAAAGTCACTTCTCTACTTCTTTTGGTTCTGTAAGGCCAAGGGGAGAGACCCTACAACTCTAGATTTTGCTATAAATGCAACCTTCGGGACTAAGCACTCAATTAAGTGTCACTTGTGACATAGCCACACATTTATAGTGAAATAAGCAAATATGAATTGTTCTATTGCATATGTATGAGGATATCCATAGCTTGTTGGTTTTATAACAAATATCTAAAGCACATCCAAGCAAACATGAAGCCAAATTTATAATAAAGAGACTTCTAAAGATACTTAAGATGAAATAGAAGTCTCAAAGGGGTAGGAAAAAAAAAGAAGAAAAGGGGTTTGATCATTTTAACTTCAAATGTGCCTTGTCCATTGGGCCAATCCTACAAAGTTGAGATGAAGGAGTCAAAAATAGCACAAGAATCACTTCAGTTTACACAACTACTTCAATTCCCCACAATTCAGATAATTAAGAAACCACATACACTGAGATTTTCCTAATTATCAGACCATTACAACTTAGAATCCAAAATATAGCATTAGATAAGCTTGTTGAGAGAAAATGAAACTAGAATTTCACAAGGATTTTATAATTAAGTGCTTTGGTGATTACACATTTGACCTCTACACCTAATTACCAAATGACAATTCCAATAATCTGAGTGAATACACTCTGAACCAAATGATAGCTTCCATATAAATCCACTATCTCATTTATGGATCAACAAAACATACATGTATATGCTCTCAGACCTTCATTACAATGTCTTTCCAAACTAATTATTGTTAATCTTAACTCTATTACCTAAAACAAGACAAAAATAAACATCGAAAAACTAGACCACCAAAAGGGATCAGAGACCCATCTAAGAATGGAAAGCTAAAAGATGATTAGATGAAGTACATGCTTCATCTATTTATACAATTTAAGAGAACATTCTAGAATGGAATTGGAGGGAAGTTTAGAGCTTGAGAACCAATGAAAAGAGAGGAGCAATTATGCACAGATTGATTAGTGGTTCCACCTTGATCAAATGACACATGGAACCAATTGGAATTCAATTAAAGATCTCAAGTCCACATTCACATTTTTTGAGAAGCACAACACTCTTAAGAATCACAAGGAGGCCCCACACATGATCAATTTAGAGAAGTAGATAGATAAATGGCAGAAAAGGATAGAAAATGTTGTCAAAAGTTTTTCTAAAAACTATTCTACAAATATCTAACCAATTCACTCCAAAAATTTCCCAATGTGTAGCCTTTCTCATAATATTTACAACAATACCAATTTTATGTAATTTAGAAATCCTAATCAAAAGTTATGGCCGTTTGAAATGGGTTAGGCCATTTAACATAGTTGATGACCAGGGGGCTATCAAATTCTACCTTAAAATTGATCTTGTCAGGTGTCTCATTCTCATTTTTGACCATGTTGAATGATTTTCACCCATGTTGAAACCAAATGTCCACATCCTTTTGGTTTCGGGATTTCGAGTTCATTGGTTCACGACATTGACCTTTACCTTTGTATCTCAATTTCCCATGAGTTTTAGTGACATGTGATTGGTCCATGTGGACCAATCACATATTTGTACAGATTCAATTTGATATTTTACACCTCTCCCCATTCCCCTCGGAGATCTTAGGATCTTAGATCTCCATGCCTTCATTTATTTTCGGTTTAGACCAAACCTCTAGGAGTACAACATGTCATATAAATCACGACTTTCCATGATCTCATGCCTTCTTAATTCTTAGGCTCAATTTATTTATCCTTGTGATTAATCACAAACTACTTTCATTGATCCACCTAAACCAATGACATGTTTTTATACTCTCGAGCCTTTGGATCTTCTCAAATTTCCTAGGAACCTTTTTCCTTAGTTTATTATTCCATCTTCTCGGGACACAAAACTTCAAAGACTATGCCATGTGTCTTCCTCATAATATTTCACTTAGCCCCTTCCATGCCTTAGCCACTTTTCAAACTTGGGGAAAAGTGAAACGTGGAGCCTTCGCTCCACTTAACAAAGGTGGCCACTTGGCTTATTAGTTTCTCGAGTGCGATCCTTCGCATGATGAATATGGAATTAATTCCCAAGGTGAAAAGAAAAATGATCACCATAGAAAGGATTGAGAGAAAGATTTGGTGAAAAATGTCCTTGATTTGATAAATAAAATACAACGTCCTACCGATTGAAGGCAAATAAGGGTTTGACCGTCTGAGATCTAAAACCACCCGAAAATATTCCAAGTTTTTTCAAGTCATCTTGTACACATGCACACCAAGAGGGGGAAAGTGTTTTAATGTGTTTCAAACCATAAGGGCACTTAAAAATGCTTGTTGATCATCATGAAAAGATTTAAAACTTCACATTTTAGTCACAAGGTACAAAAATCAAAGTGGAACCAATTGTTGTGCCAATGGATTCTACATAAGAAAGAGAGTGTTTCTCATGAAGACCCAATCGCAATACTTCTCATGGGTGTTAATTGGACATGGTGGATGAGGAAATATGTATAAAAATGCTTGTTACTGATAATGAATATGTTGAATCCCACGCCAATATTGAAACACATTCCTTTTCTTATTTTAAAACATGTCATGACAAAATTACCTAGACAATAAAAGGATACTCTAGAGCATGCACTATGAAAAAATAACAATTGAATAACTTTGTTATTGTTTCATAGAAAATGAAACACCACACATGTAATAAAGCACTTAATAGTAGTGAATTTTTCAAATTCGGAAGACATTATATATTAGATAAAGTATAGCTTATTACATTTTAAATACACGCATTGTGTAGTAATGCAATGCATAGGTTGAAATCCAATAAGACCCTCCCTAGATCGAAGCACTCCATTGTGGCGTTGAGGTCATAGAAATACCCTCTATACATCCTTCATTATGTTCTAGTCCGCCCGCCTTCAAGGTTTAAATTTGACAGTTGTTTATATGTTTTTTTTTGTGTTTTTAGTCATAAATATTTATAAATTTATAAAATATTTAAATGTTCCTACTTGTATATTTAAGATATACTTTGGTCATTTTTCATATAAATTATATAATTGAATTATATATATATATATTAAAAAAATTGTTAAAATAAAAGAAGATTACCTTATATATTTATATTAATATTATTTGGTACAATTTAAAAAATAATACTGAAAAATTTACCGTCACTAAAAAAATGTTTTATGAGTATCGGTGGTTTCAATTAATACCTAGTCACCCTTCACAAAACTCAAATCAAAGTTTTACAAAATACCTAATGTAATTAGAGATATATATTTGTGTTGAACCATTCACAAAAAGTACTTCTATTATTGGTTGACTTAAATTAGAGAAAGTAATAACTATGTTTAAAGTCATATCCCCACGAGATGTGGGTGAGTTGTTATTGAGGGTTGAGTGCTTTCCAACCCATCTATGTTCAAACCTCACACGATGTTTTTTGGTTATAGTAATTTGACATTCGAAAAAGTGATTTGTTGTGATTGTTTTAAACTAGTTGTTGCAATAATCCCAATCTAATTGAGGGGCCATTTGAATCCCATGTTTACTCAACAAATTGACTATTTTTAAGTGATGATAATTTTTAATAATGCCCTTATACAAAATGGTATCATTTACAAGTTATGAATCAAAATATAAAGGCAAACTTACATTTAATTACGCCAAAGGCGTTCTCCATGGGAAAGGCCCTTGCTAATGTTTCTGTAGCGTGTTAAATTTGACGGTTTGACGTTCATCCGGACGTTTGTGCTTTTTCTGCCTATTTTAGCTTTTCTCTGCTATTTTTAATAATTAAGAATTTTATATTTTGTCTCTTATTTTTAATAATTTTGTTTTTAATAATTAACAATTTTAGTTTTTCTCTACTAGTTTTACTAATTTTGTTTTTAATAATTAACAATTTTAGCTTTTCTCTGCTATTTTGTTTTTTTGCTATGTTTAGATTTGCTTTTTCAAGCATGTTGAATGTGGGTTTGTTGTGTTTAGATTTGCCTTTAAATAATCAACCACAACCAACTCTAATCCCAATCTCCCAAGGTAACGTTTTGCTGCAGAGTTTCACCGTGGTTTTGCTGCATAATTTTGTTGGTAAGTTTTAATTCCATTGTTTGCTATAATTTTTAAGTTTTTACGATTTAATTGAGTCCTTCTCTAGAGACGGATGTGGTAATTGATTATTTTGTTTTTGTATCACACTGTAGCAAGGTGATCAATCTTATTAGCTATGCATGTATGTACAGTGTTTTGTAATCTGATAAGTAAATTAAATCGTCAGTCTTTGAGATGATAATTGTGTGCCATGTGGTAACTATTTTGACATGGCTCTATCCAACTCCTTTAATACAAATCTGGGTATAGTTGGTTGGGTTCTTTTCTTTGGAGACAAATGTAACCCAGACCTGGATTTTTTAATATCTTGCCAAACGACCACACGAATTTCTAACTTTGTGGGTTTTCTATGTGCTACTAGACATACAATACTACATAGTTGTATGAAATTCAACTTTGATAGATAAAATCTAATGGAACAAAATAGAACTTTGAGAAGTCATCCAGAGCCCATGAAGTAATACAAGTATTTCAAATTTTTGCAATACGTGTTTTAATTCTCACAGTTTTTCATCAAATTTCAAAAGAATATTCTCGACACCATTTTTGTTTTTGCACTCAAGTATGGTCTTCAATGATTTCTCTACTTGGTCTCTGTTGTATAAATTTTTTTGTCAAGACAATCAGATCTATCTAAATAGATGACATAGATAGCTTTTTCAATTATCTAAACCTTTGCATATTATAAGTAGGACAGGCTTTAACTCACAACCTGTCATAGATGTCTCTTCAAGATCCATTTTGGGTATTACAAAGGATTCAACTGAAAACACGAGACTAGATATCGAAACTATAAAATCCATAGATTCATTTATTGTTTCTTCTTTGTTGTCTATAGTTTTTTCTTGTGTCTTAGTAGTGATAAAAGTGTTTTGGTTGTCATCAATAGGTTTCAAATTGGTAATTTCACCCCCGCCGGAGGCCTTTTCAGTGGAACCATCAGCCAATATGGCAATGTCGATTAAACTCCCACCATCTTGAGCTCTCTAAAATGTTTTCCTATGTGTTCAATAAGAACTAATTGTCATGATGATTTTTGATAGGTACCTCATGAATATTTTAAGTCACTATAGAGGACTCCTGTTCAGAGCCACTGATTGGCATTGTCACATTTGAACATGCATATTGAACATTATTGGAACTTTTTTTAAGCTCAACAATGAGTTCATTTACAGTGTCATAGTCTGCAAAGATATTTCCCTTTCTTGGCACTGTGGCAACCAGACATTCATCTTGGACATTGTTGGAAACACAATTTCCCAAAACCGTCTTTTCAGTATTTGTGTCAAGAGCATAATTTTCACTGGCATGTAAAGTGGTACCCAGAGGTTTATCTTCAACATCTGCCTTGTATTGATCAGTAACCATAGCGTCATTAACTTCAAGGCCTTGAGTGTTCCCAAGTCATCATTACAATTATTATTAATTAATAGTTTATAATTGTTGCAAATATTGAGAGAGTATTGTGAACAAACTTTTGATCTATTATTTTGCACACAAAGATGAATTCGATGACTGCTATATTGCTTAAGGGTGTAAAAATCCAATTCCATATCCCTGATGCAGACTAAAACTCTAAATGCATTTCAATAGAATTGCCAAATAAGTGGATTTTTTCCCAATATCTTAAGATTTGAGGGGAAGAGAAAAGTGTCTTAAGTGATGTGAGAACCCAATTATATCATCCTCTCATTTACATTTCTGATTTCTCATTTCAAGCTTTTTACATCTTGTGACGTTTGTCAGACATATCACATGCAACTTATAGTTAGGTTCATGTTTTCTGTGGTTAGAAAACTAGGAAAACCCTGTGAATGTATTCTTCTGCAATGTGCATTTTTTTAGAAATCACTCTGAACTGGCTATTACATAGATTTAATTAATTAGTGTTTGCTTCATGGTATCTGAAAAGTAAAATAAAATCAAAGTAAATGATGTTTGGAGGTCATTTAAGAAAATTTAAATTTATCAAAGAAGATAATGTATTTCTCAAAGTAATCCACAAGGAATTTAATGTTACTGCTAAATTTTCTTATCGAGTAAAAACTGCAAGTTTAGATTATTAAATTAGACCACAAGGCACTTTATTGCCAAATTTGTAGTTGACAAAGAATTCACCTTAAGAAATATATGTAATCAATTTCAGTTGGTTGGTGTGCTTCTTGCAGTCGGTCATATAGAAAAATGTTTACCGTCTTTTATACTTGATAGTAATTTGAAACGGGATAGTTCAGCTCCAGTCAATGAAGATATGTTACTTGCCGAAGTGAGAGTTACTGAGTAATTTCCTAGTGTAAATGATTCAAACAATCATGCAGTTTGAAGTCACCCTGAAGGTATGTGTGACAGAAAATGGTCTATGACTAGGAATATGAATCTTTGCATAGCAGAATTACATGCAGTGAAGTTTTATCGAACATAAACCAATAGTGTGATGTCACTAATAATGTTTTGTAGACTTGAGTTTAAGTAAGTTAAAACTATACATTTGCTGACCTTTTCTTTTTCATTGTAGTTTTTAACTTTTAACTGTGAAGTATACATAATCATCATTATGTTTTTTATTGTTCTAAAATACATGTGGTATTCAATTGTGGCTAATGCTTTATGATCTGAAAATGTAAATCACGTAGTAATTCTGTAATTTCAAATATTTTGCTAAAGAATATCATACTTGGTTTTTATTGACATTTAAGGCTTACAAAGTCCATGAGTTGTGCATTCTCGACTCGCAATTTTTATTAGATGCAGCTACTCTTAGATGTAACTAATCTATTTTGTGTTTGATCAATGATAGTTTACTATCTTATTATGTATGACCTCTACTAATATACAGTTTTTAATAACTCTTTATAATATTTTTGGTTTTTTTGTATTATATCTAAGAATGAAATTGAAAATATAGAATAATCTTAATGGAGGAGTCCCTCCTTTTGAATTTGTAGATACATTTAGTTTTATTAACTTCCTATTTCATTTTTTATAGGATATTTGTGATTCTCTTTCTCTGGCGGTAAAGAAAAGAGTGTTGTCTCTAGACGAACTTCAGGTGGGTTTCAATATTGATTGAAGTATTTATTCAATTGTTCTATTTATTGCATGTTATGGACTAAAAAATTATTGTAGAGAGTTTTCATGTTATTTGGTTTGGATTGTTCCATTTATATTTGTAGTTGGCTTCAATCCTTTTTCCAAAGTGACATGTGGGAGCACGTGCCTTCATCAATGACAAGTTCTTTATGTGCTGAGGGGCTTGTTCCCCAATGAGGCCATTTCAAGCGTCCCAAGTTGGACATTAGACTAATCAACGACAAGGCTTTTAAAGTTTCCCGTCATACCTAAGAACATCTTGTTGGACTAACATACTTCTTTTCCCTCTCCAATTTAATATGATGCAGACTAGAAACAAAAATCCCCTCCCCATAATTGGATTAACATTAACTACACCTCACTTGCAAAGGGAGGAAGAGTTTAAGCGTATTCAATTTGTTGTTAATGTTTTGCATTGTAGGCAACCGAAACCACATAAAACAAGTGATAGCCGAAATGATTAGAGATCCCCTCCACCTTGATGCCAACATCCCCAAATTTTCTCTCTAAAATCTAAAAAATTAGAGATCATTCACGAGGCTTTTGTTTGATTTATGATTCAAATGAAGATGAACCAAAATATGAACCACCCCACATTGAAGAGAATGGGAATACCAATTGAGGCATCTGAATGGACAAAAATACAAGAAACATGTTAAGAAAATTACACAAGCAAAAAGAAAAAAAATGATTTAAAGAAATAGCTTGTAGTGGTTATTTTATAAGTGTTTTTAAACAAAATGTAACTCGTACCAAATAATTCCATGTATTCATTGTGGCAATATATATCGGATAGAGAATCTAACTATTAAAACACATGTTCAGTTTTTGTAATCCAACAACTATGCATTTCAAATTTATTTATCATTGTATCTCCATATAAATACCTATAGTTTTCTTACTTCAAGTTTACATATTGTTGTTATTATTTTCCATTCTATTTTCTTAACATAATAATCTGTAATTCATTTCAAATAAATGCATGTATATATTGCGGTGGAACATATGGATCACAGAATCTAACTTTTCAACATACGTGTTCAATTATTCCTTTATACAATTGCTCGCTTCTTTATGTAAACCAACAACACATTTTTAATGTGTTCTTCATAATATCTAGCACACAAATACATATAGTTTTAAAATGTTGAGAAACAACCATGCAAGTTTTAGTCGTTTTCAACCAAAGCTTTGTACATTATATCACTTTTTGCATATTGAATTGTTAAAGGATTAGACGTCGTGTTTTTAGTTTTTAGAAAATATAAAATAATAAGGAAGCCAACTTTAAAGGTTCTCATTCTTTACAAATGCATGCTTTCCTGAACACATCCTTCATTTCATGATTGACTTCCCTACAAGTTTACATTTTCCACCATATATTTGCAGAATTCCCACTATCTCGAGCATATTTTAGTTGTCATGGAAATAAATTTGACACGCGAAGCTATTTCTCAATTGATTGAGGGTGGTTCCAATCTTGACCCCACATTTCAAATATTGCATTTGTCCTCCCTAAGGTCCATTCCCAACACAGGTTCCCAACATTGTGTTGACCTTTAAGATGGGATACATTTTCAGACAACACTTCTACCCTCCAAATTTGCAAGTCATGTAACCAACAAATCAATACAAGAAGGATCCATTGTGTGCTTACACAAATCCCACGTTAGAATGATCAAAAGTGAACTGTAAGCTTCATCTCCTACTCAATTACTAATGTACATAAACTCCCTATATTAATTATAATTTCTTATAAAAAAAAATTTCCATCCGTTGCTCAGTTCTAATTCTATCCCGATTTTCTTTTCCATTGTAGGACTATTCTTATCATTGAAATAGATGTTGTTGTCAAAACAAATTTGGTAATCGGTGCTCCAACCCGAATACCAAAAAATGCTCTTGAACACGGTTAGTTGTCATGAACAGAGATGCGCAAGTGTAAACCAGTTAACAAATATTTTGCGAGAACACCAACCGAAATAAGTGCTTTGAATACATCTATACACATGTGGTCAATAGAGGTTCGTGCCCTAGCAAAAACAACCCTTCATGAATATCACGAGAGATTTCCCATATTCCCGCCCTCATTACAAACTATTGAAGCCCAACATTGGTTTCAAAAAGAATAGATTTGTTGGCGAACATACAAACTTGCTCAATCTGCTTTGGAAAATTACCCTTGAATTAAAATAATTTATTTTGAAGCCTTTCCCTCCTGTAACAGATGCAAATCTGAAAAACACGGCCACCGCTTCTCTTCATGGAATAACATGGACCCTGAAAAGCAGCCTACCGTTCTTACGTCTTTAACCCAAATTGAGGAGATGCTTATCGCACAAGTCAATCCATTCCTGCAAGTCACCCAAGTATGTGGCGGGCAATAGAAATACTCAGGACACACCATAAGTTTCTGCAAAACATTACTTCAATAGCAAAGTACCTACCCCACCACCTTGGAGATTTGGACATAGTTCTCATACAAAGGGAAGGATCTAATTTTAAAAATTATGATTTCTACGTCAATAGATCTCGTGTTTGGGAAGCCTTGCAATATAAAATCCAACATGATCCCTATTACAAAAATGTCTTAATCGACGATGATGCTTTTCCTCTCTACCATCCGAGTTGTCAAATGTTTCCTCCTCTCTTAACACAGCCACAGTGGAACTGCCCCAAATGCAAAGTACCTCTACAGACTCATGGTATTGATGTTCCCACTGACTTTGATGAAATGTATGAACACTCATCTTCTTTTGTGCCAACACCTCACAATACAAGAATAGAAGAAGAGGAAATCGAACAGTTCTTGCTCAACCACGATGGTAACACTCCATTTACCATGCCATGGCCAGAGCTTGGGCTCTCACAAATAAATGAATACAATATGGAGAGCATGTTCTCAATGGATTTCCCAACTTTATTTCTCGACATGAAAATTAATGTGGTAATAACCTCACATAAAAGAAGTTCTAATGTATGAATACGCTCTTCATTTGATGTGTTACCATGATGGGCACTTCAATTCCCACCCAAGATTTTGTTACTTCCTTCTAAACCTCATAATGCGACACAAAAATCAGTCCACAACAATAGTTTTTATGAAACAAAACCTCAAATTTGGAATCCCTCCAAAAATTAGAGATCTATGAAGATAACTACTGGAATGCCCCAAAGACAACCTCCTAGAAAACTTAATGCGCTTTGGATTGAGCCTTTGAGGACACATTCATTTTGGGCAAAAAGTAAAAGTGAGCTTTCAGATATGGTGGAACAATTGGGGACACCAACCTAATTCTTCACTCTAAGTGTGCAAAACACTAAATGGCCGGATCTCCAAAATATTATATTTGGTGAATGCCCACTTATCCTTGACCCGCACGACGTTGAAAAACACTTAACATTATCTCTAACCCTCATCGAGTGTCGCATACCTACATCACAGATTCATAATATTTAGAAAGAAATATTGCAGAAGGAACTTGGAGTAATAGAATTTTGGTATAGGTAATCAAATCTACTTATTTCAAAGTTTTTTCCAAACTACATAGCTAATATTTATGTTCCCTCATCTCGCAGGTATGAATGGCAACATAGAGGCTCCGCACATGTCCACGGTTTATTGTGGCTTGAGAATGCACCTAAATTTGACGAAATGGACTGGGAGGATACAACAGTTATTGAGGCGACAAAACAATACTTTGATAAGTTTGTGTCTTCCTAGAACCCCCACCCGGCTTGCAACCACTTGGATTTTGTTCGCAAGTCACTCCTAGACAACCCTTGCTTGCTAGATACAACACAAATTCTATCCTCCTCCCCACATGCAAACCTTGAAGAACTGCTTAATCGTGTTCAGCACCACACTAAATGTTCAAAGCAAACATTCCTACATAGAAATCAATCACAACTATAGTGCAGGTACAACACCACCGGGCCACGCAACCCACGCAACCTACTTCTTCCTTGCACATTAAAAGTGACGGGAAAATTAAGTACCTCCCTTCCAGAAATGATGACAAATTGAACATCCATAATCAAACTATGATATACATATGGAGAGAAAATGTCGATTTCTAACCAAGATACTTTCCATGTGTGTTGTTCTTAAGGATATTACAAAATATGCTTCAAAAGTCGAGCAACGTTCAGAAACATATCACCAAATGCTATCCATATTTTCAAGAGATGCTGACACAGATTCTCCAACACATATTGCAATCCGTAAAATGCTCACAAAATTTTTGTTGAACATGACATAAGCGCACAAGAAACATGCCACATGCTGCAAAAAATGCCACTTGTTATGTGCAACCATCCATTTATATCATTAAATGTTGGCAAAAAGATTCTGAGATGTGTCATTGAAAGTGACATCGATGCACAACAAACAACCGCTTTCTTGGATGCATATAAAGTTCATCCTACAACCATGGAACACCTACCACTTATTCAAGTTGCTCGAGATTAGAGCTACAACAAGAACCATAAAGGTGATAAATGGAAAAAGTGACCGACACAAGCAATTGTTCGGGTCCACCCGAGATTTGTGGATGTCCCAGCTCAGGATTCAACGTCATATGACCTTTTTGGAACTCCTTTTATACAAACTTTTAAAAATATTACCTCCAAATTTGGCTCAACCCCACATGACATCAACGACACTTGGGACATGTTCAAGCACAACTACAGACCATGGCATGTTTTACACACTACCACAGACACAAGACTTGTTACAGATGTTAGTTCTGACTCAGAGGTTGAATGCAGTATTCAACACGAACCAATGCAAGAATGATAGGTCTTCACACAACTTCATCTAGGAAACAACATGGGTCTTGACAATCTTGATATGTTGGGGAAACGATATTTTGACATACACAATAATTAGAGCATACATGACATTCCACAAGATTTGCAAATAACTAGTTCATCATTCATCAAGAGAGAAAAGGAAGACACAATTAACAATAGCATGCAGGCCACACCACCATCTTCCACACTTCCTTTGTCTTCAAAACAACAACTAGCTCTTGATACCATACTACACCATTCAAAAAACAAAACCCATCTACCTCCACTAAGATTGATAATTCAAGGAACGACAGGCACAGGAAAATCATTTCTAATAAATAAAATCCAGAATACATTCACAAAGATCAACAAGATCTCCCTCACCTCTACTTGTGCTCGCCCCAACCGGTGTTTCAGCATTTAACATCTCTGCATCCACAATCCACACAGCCTTGTGTATTCCAATCAAAGAACTGAAACCCCTTGAAGGCAGTGCATTATCATCTTTTCAAGAGTTGCTGAAACATCTAGAATATGTTATTATTGATTAAATGAGTTTCATCAGCCCAAAGTTACTAAGAAAAATTGACAGTAGGCTACGCAAAGCTTTCACACACTCAAGAACATCTAAATTTTGGAACAGATGAGTCATCCTCCTCGACGACCTCGACCAATTACCACCAGTTTTGGACATTCCTCTTTATGCAAGTAATTCCTACGGAGAAACCCTTTAAAAGGGATTCCATTCTTCCATTACATTACAAACAATATTTTGGCAACAAGGAACAACCAATGCACAAGTTTCATTCCGAATTTACTACTCCACATGCGAGATTCAACCCCTCTTATTGAGGATTGGGAACTCCTAATGTCTCACACAGACACACACCTAACTTAGCAAGAGCTCAACATTTTTAAGGATGCACCACATTTGTTTGCAAAAAATGATCTCGTGGACTCCCACAACCTTTAGATGTTGAAGGCATTGAACATTCTAATCGCCCAATCCATTTCTAAAATTAACATACAGACTAGACTAGGAAATCCTAATGATGATCAGTTGGAACACAAAGTTCTGTTGTGTAAACAATAATAAATCATGTTTATTGCAAATCTATGGGTTGACATAAACCTCGTAAATGGTGCCATAGGAACAATCATCGACATTGTCTATGACGCATTAACGCAACCACCAAAATTACCTTTATTCGTTGTTGTCAAATTTTATAGATACAACGGCCAATGTTGGGATCCCTCCAACCCATTACATATTCCCATACCCCTATTTCGAGAGGGAATCGAAGACAATTTTCGATTAAAATGGCATGGGGATTAACTATCCACAAGTCCCAAGGACTTACTTTGCATAGAGCAACCATCGACATTGGAACCACTGAAAGGCAGGGTCTGACTTTCACAACTTTCTCTAGAGTTCCCTTGCTTGCAAATCTGCATTTCACCTGCTTTTTCATTTGAGAGATACTCAAATATGGCACACGTACCAACACTTGGAGCAAGAAGAAAGGAGGAAGAAAGACTACTATCACTCAACCCATCGTAAATACTACCCTCTGCTTTGATAGCACCTCCACTACTACTATACTCAACACTTCTTGTATCCAAAGCGGCACTTTGCCATTCAAGGGGTATCAAATGTAATCATGTTTATTGAAACTAAAATTGCCCACTAAAGGCTACCATTCATGATATAAATACTGCAAATGTATACATGTCTCATTATGTGCACGTAGATCTTCATGTATTTGATGTTGTGAAATATGATTTACAACTTTAAATGTATGAATCTGTAACAAAATTAAATGTACACATACAACATTTCAATGTAATGTTTCATCTATATTCCTACACTACCACTATCAATCACACACATTATCAATTGTACAATAAATATTTTTTCAACAAAACACCAACCAAACAACCGATGCACAACTAACACAATAAACCCAAATTAAATACATACAACATCAACTATAAAATAAATTAACTATTGAAAACGGTATCAAATGGGCCCATCTATATTTCTACACTTACAAAATCAATCACACCTATTATCAACATCAACTACAAAAATAATTATTATACCTCTAAATCAAATAACATATACCGTTAGATGTTCACATTGCATGGAACACATGTAATCGCTAATTTAACCCTTCTTAATATAGATATTTACACATCAATATGAATGGTATATAAAATCCATATAACAGTAACGGCCTTATTTTAAATCTAAAAGTCAGGATAAAAAAATATGTTGATAAGTCTAAATCTGCTTTTAATGGCAGTATTGGCGATGATTGTTACATATGAGCAACCCGCTGGTATTTTAATTCCAAGTGTTACAAATCCACCATATTTGTTGACTCTTAAGCAGTTACAAACGTCAGAGAAAGAAAACGGTGCAAAAGTGAATTGCAAGTTTGTTGTGCTTGGCCTGTAATTCTTGCATATTACTGATGCCCTCATATTCAACAAGCCTTCAAAGTAGTTATGCCATCCAATCATGGAAAACCCACAGATTTCTTAATAAGCCAACGTTGTTACATTCCGGACCTAACAAAGTAGGAAAGAATATAACTATGACGTAGAGGAGAAAGAGAATTAATCAATACAAGTGCAATGTTTCCGGCATCAACTCAAAGATCTCTAAGTGTGGAAAGGAGAGGAGGATGAATCAATGAAAGTACAATGTTTCTACACCAACTCAAAACTTCAAAAGTGAGATAAGTGTTTGAATAGTTACATAAAAATAATTGTGTCCAAAAGTGTCAAAGTTTTTCAGTAAGATTGTTTAAAATGTTTTTTTGGTATAGTGTTTTATAGTTTTTTTTGAAGCCAGATTTCCAGGTCGTCAGTTTTTCACTTTTCAATTTATACGTGTTATTCTTATTTCATGTCTCGATATGTATGACAACATATATTTTTGTGTTGGCAAGATTTATTAATGTTGCATTTATATAGTCAATTTTATAAATATATGCATTTAATGCATGTAAATGGTAGAATATTGCTTTCTTATAAATATAGACAACATACGACAATGTACAACACACATGCAGCATATAATGAACACTAATCAAATTCGGTAGTTAGTTGTGATATGATTAAGACTTGTGCTTAAAAAGACAAAGAAATCAACAAATCAGGTTTTAAAATGGCTAGCCCCAACATAAGAAGTAGATAGTCTAAGTGTTTTTCTAAAATAAGATCGAGCAAAAGAAAGAGATTTACAAGTGAGTAGACTCAAACTTGCAATCTATCTCGGACAAAAATGCAACATACAATGTACGAACTAGTTGTGATATGACTAAGATTTGTGCTTAAAAAGACAAAGAAATCACCAAACCATGTTTTAAAATGGCTAGCCCCAACAAAAGAAGTAGATAGTCTAGATGTTTTTCCTAACAAGTGAGTAGACTCAAACTTGCAATCTACCTCGGGAAAAATCCAATAGTGAGTGTCTTCTTGATTGTAAAAAATCGGGTTCCTTACATGTCCTGAATAGCGTTTACAGTCGATTTCCCACCATTTTGATTGCTAACTTTGATATTGGTCACTTTACAAATTCATTTTTATTCTAATAACCCAATTTTTATCTATCTCGACATGATCGTTCTACAACTAGATCCAATAATGGACTCGCACACAAGTGCATCACAAGCTCCTTTTGTAGATTAAAGAACTTTGGTGTCTTCTACAAAAGGCAATCTCTTACTAGATAAAATAAATATAGTAATAATAACATATTATTGGTAATATTTTCTTGTATTCTTTGTTTACTTAATATTAATTTGTGTTGTTTTATTATTATGTGTCGATTACCTCAATGTGTATCAGTGTGATCCATAGACACTAAGATGTAATGCCATATGCATTCCATGTTGCTTTAGGATTTTTATGGTTACAAATTGTATTCATCTAAGCAAAAGAAAAAAGTGAAGGTAATACCATAAATTTGAAACCATCAAATGTCTTCAATGTAATATTTTTAACACTGTTAGAGATGATATCAAAAACTAGAAACCATCTCTATTTTAAGCATGTGAATGTTAATTACTTTGAACAAACAAAATGAGGCCATTTATCAATTAACATTGTATGAATATTCAAAATTTTGAAAATTAAATCTTCTAGCTTTTGAACAAAAATGTCGAATCATGTGTAGAAGTGAAATGTGGTTTTATATTAAAATTGCATTACAATTATCCACATATATTATGTCAAAAATTATAATACTCTTTAAATTAGATTTGATTGTATAGAAAATTATTTGGAATGTAAATAATTAATATGATGAGGTTATAAATTAATATCCAATTTCTTGTAATGTTGGAGATAGACATTAAAAAACAAATATGTACCTTTGTAGGTTTAGAGAATTGGGTGAAGAAGCCAAAAAAATCAGCTCAAATATGTATCATTTGTCTAGAACTATTCATTTATCAAAATTGTAGTATGTTTCCAACAATTGAGGTAGATTGCAAAATTTGACTTGATAAATTATTCACTCACTTGTAAACTCAAACAATCTCACAAGTTTTTCTATAATTTTACATGGATCTCTAGAAGATTTATCTCCTTCCGTGAACCATAATGTGTCAAGAACACCTTATAAAAAAATCGAAACAAGGTTTTTTTAGGTGCGTGTATTATCTCTAAAATACTATCAAGTCCCTCGATGAATTTATAAGGCATGTTTGATGATGGATATGCAATCAATGGCTTCTTTGGTCCATTGTAATTCCATTCAAAGTTTCTTAATTATTGTTCCAAAAGAAGTCCGCACAATTTTTTAATCCCTAGTCTTCACAAGGACAAGTATAGTTTAGTTAGCTTACATCTTAAGTTATCTTTACATGATAAAAATATTTTCTTTATTGTGCCTCGTCCTTAACGCAACACATTTTCTCCTCACACCTAGTAATACCGCTTATTATTTATTCCTCATCCAAGGTTAGGATTTAATTTATTTTCAAAGAAAATATAATATATGTATCATAAGATTTTTGTTGGTAGCCCTAGACTAAACATTTATTCCTTGCCTTTGTATCCATCTATTCGCATCCTCACCCATCATAATCTGTTTTTTTCTTTGCACTCTTAGTATGTAAACATCTCCCAAATATAATTTAAAAAGGCAACAATGGATATTGGAAATATTGATAATCAACAATTAACATTTAGTGCGGTCTCAAGAGTGTGATCATTAGAATAATTTTTATCTCTTACATTTATATGTATACATAAAAGATGTTAAATATGTAAATGTAATAAAAATGTGAAGACCATACATTGTTTAAAACAATTTTCTCAATTTTTAAAACATATAAATTCAAACATATATATATATATATATATATATATATATATATATATATATATATATATATATATATATATATAGAGAGAGAGAGAGAGAGAGAGAGAGACACACACACACACACACACACACACACACATCACATCTAAGTGTATTATTAAAGTAGTTTTACATTTACATCCCTTACGAAATATTTTGCAACTAATGTGCAATTTCTAGTTATATTACAATGCACATTAATGGGTATCCAATGGAAATTTAAGACCCACAATGTTTGTGTAGTTTTTTTAATTAAAAAATAAGGGAGTCTTAACTATTATTATACTTTACTAACATTATTGGAATTCTATTTAATAATAAATATTCATTACTTTTAACATTACATTTAGCATAATATTTATTAATTGAGGTTCTCACCCCACCCATCGGGTTGTGCGGTTTTATTTTATTTCAAGGATTAACTTTTAGTATTGTCAATATTTATATTTTCATGATGTGGTAGACTAGATAACATTATGGTAGTGGCTTGATAATGTTTATTGTCGGGGTATTTAATAACATGTACACATGTATATGATTTTAAGCTACACTTTGTAATATTAATTTGAAGCATAGATAGGTGTGAGTTTGTGCATTCTTATCGACATGCACTATTATTATAGAATATTATTAATTAATTTGTGTTATTAATACAAAGTTCTTTATTTTAAAAATAATTTTTATTTAAGTGCATTTATACAAGTAAATGCTCTCAAAACATTAACCTTAACCCCATATCCTAGCCTCATTTTCTTGTCTATATAAGAGCATACAAGGCTAGTGGTTAAGGTACACTTTTTTAATGGAATTATTATTGTAATGTTGGTACTTTACTAAAAATTATTTAATATAAAGTGGTAGTTATTCGACCAAGATAAATTTTTAAATTGTATTTTATTAAACTTTTATTTATTTATATTATGCATTCACGTGGGTTTTTTCTTGGGTATTGAAAATTTTAGAGCTTGTCCAAAAAAATTTACATTTGGATTCCTATTGGATATTATGTGGTACAACATGGTGGAGTCTACAAAAAGGAAATGGTTGTTCCCATGTAGTAGTGTGCTCATGAAAGAGATGCTTAAGTTTATATGCATTATACACTTAGGTTGTCTGATCCTAACCACCACTACTGTTATGCCTCCATAAAAGATGAGTTTACTTTTTCTAACTATTGACAAGGAAATGATAGGGTGATGAAAATATTATACTAGATTTTATAATTAAACAAAACTTAATCACATTTTCCAACACTTTAGTCACAAAGTCAGTGTCATTTCGGAGGTGTTGCTTTGTGATCACCTCCTCATTTGGTTTTGTATTAAATGGATGAACCAATAGAAAACTAAGGCCAAGTATCAGGTTTATCCGAACTCAACTCACATTTCACATGAGCATAGGCTTTGTTGTATTATCCAAACTTGGAGTTTATTCCCAGGACTTGCAAGCAAAAATTGTTGCATTAGCTTATGGGTGGATGTTATTAACTACACCACCACATATCTCAAAATTTGTTGCGAAAAAGTTGTCGTGTTTAAACAAAAAAACTCGTGAGGTTACAAACCGAGAATTCACAAGAATATATCGAGGGTCTTAAACATTCTCCTTTCAATGAAGCCCTCCATTATTCATGTTATTCATTACTAACATAAACTATAAGTTGAAAAGACTTCTAAATATTTTAACACTCAATGTTACCAAAGAGATTGAGTTACCAAAGAGTTCTTTGTGCCTTCCAAAAATACTAAACAATGTTCCTTTTAAGCCTTATGAGGCATAAAGAAATCTATGTGACCATTTTCTCTCCCTTAAGGATCTCCACTTGCTTTTTATAGAAATTGAGACCAATAAAATTCTAGGAATGATGGATTTTATTGTGATTTCTATGTATACCTTTTGGATAAAGTTGGGATTGACATATACAAAGTTTAATTGGAAACAATTCATGATTATTTGATAGGAACTTTTATTAAATGAGGCAATATTATATCATCCCAAAATTGAGGAGCTTGGAGCTTAGCACTAATCGATGACTAACTACCCTCATGAACATTTTCTTACAAGATCATTTCTAAATTTGTTTCCTTACATCAAATATATTTATTTTCTCTCATATTTAATCCTATGGGGAAAAAATCATCCATAAAATATACATTATGAGTAATCTTATTGTCATTTGAGAAGAAATGGAGTGGTGTCAAACCTCTAAACAAAAAAGCCCTATTTGTGAGAACTGATTTTGAAAATGCATGAGATAAAAGTGAATGGACTTGTATTCTTTCCATGCTCCAAGCTCTCAATTTTTTACCTGAGTTCATTTGGACGGTTAATGTGTTCTAAGATGGTTATGCTTGTATCACCTAAGTTGTTCAAATGATCAATATGTTCTAACATGCTTGTGCTTGCATCACCAAGTAATGGTGTGCAATAATTAATAGATGTCAAGTGATTCACGCTAGCATAAACATCAAAATTGGAAGGATGTTAACTTCATATTTTTATGGCTAAGGAAAAATGTTTGTCTAACACTATTTGCATCAACAATTTAGTGGAAAGTTTAGCAATTTACAAGTGACACAAATTGCATCGACTACTTCCATTGAATTTTATGAAATTTAAAAACTTTATTTTGAATAATTGGAGGGAAAAAATCATAGGACATGAAAAAATTAAATAGTGACATTTTGCATTAGATTTTTTTAGTTTTCATTTCATTTAAATTTGAAATTGAAATTTATTCAAAATTTAACCATATTTATGTTCGAGGAAAACCGTTAATTTTTCCATGCATTATTTGGGTTAGAAATAAATCTATTTAATAAAAATTCTGAAAATTAATCACATTAGTTTTTAGTCTAATAATTAGCATTCGTATATAATACTCATAATAAATAACAAAGTGTTATATAATTGAGTGGAGTAGTAATGATAAAAGGACATCAAATAAATAATTTTTGAATTTTCCAAATCAAATCTCTATAATAATTGTCACAAAATTTTAAGAAGCTTCATTGTCATTAATAAAAATTTCATGTGGTTATTCTTATTATCACATGGTGCAAATTGATGGACCCAATAAAGTAGATTTTAATTTTTTTGTCCTAATCACCCTCTTCTTCGGCATCATTGTGATCATCAAACTCTTTTTCATCATCATCAACACTTTCATGATCACCCCCTCATGATGATCCTCTTCATCATCATTCTCATCGCAATTCATTGTTTAAAAGTATATATAATATCATAAATCATGTTTTGAACAAGAAAACTCATAAACTAAAATATAGTGATGTTTTTTTGTTATAATAACAAATGATATTATAAAATACATTTGAATATCAACCCAAACATCAAAAAAATAATGGTAAACTACCAATAAACATTTTTAAAAGAGGCAATATAAATCTATGACAACATATTAGATGACATTTTATACATTTTTAAATAACCTAAAATTGAAAAATGGAAATATTCCACTTTATTTTTTCAAACCCTACATAGCTATATTTTTATAAATGAATGCCCAAATTATTTAATGAAAACATTTTTATCGAGATGCAAATCTCTAACATCATCATAGAAAACAATGTATATTTAAAATAACCTAAAATAAAAAAAGGATGTTAGGAATTTATTTAGGATGTTTGTTTATATAGTGATATCTATGCTAATTTCACACACAAACCATCCCTAAGAACATGTGAAGGATCGACCACACACACGTGTGCACGCGCACACCACACACACACACACACACACACACACACACACACACACACACACACACACACACACACACACACACACACACACACACACACACACACACACACACACACACACACACACACACTCACACACTACACGCATGCACGCTCACTCGCTTGCTCGCTCACACGCACGCGCGAATAACCAAATGGAAAAAAACCTAGAAAGATAGGTGACCAGAGTGAAACATTAATAATGATCGAGACCATTATTGGATGCCAATAATGGTAAGGTGTTGTCAATAGTGTCCAAGGGTTTTGATAACATATGAGTGAATCAAAATATCAAAATAATAATCACTAGGTGATATGGGGACCATGAGGAGACTTGGTGGACAACAATCTAACTAAGGATCTATTAGAGTGTGTGAGGATTCCAGCTCAATGAATGCACTATGTAGTTGTAAGAATTGAGAAATCAAAAAGAGGAAGATGCAAATGAATGAATTCTAACACTCAACACATGAAATGAATCAATAATTGGATCAATTGTATTCACTCACTAACCCCTGAAAAGATCACAAAAATCATGTACAAATAGGATAGAATGTGTAAATCTTCCTAGAATAGTGTACAACACTCCATGAATAGGAATGGGAGTTACAATCTTAGAATAGCTAATCAAATGATCAACCAACCTAATGTAACTCCTATGACACACTAATCTAACTAATCTATTAACGAGAGTTAGGAAAATCCTATGACATATGACACCTAGATATGACGAGATGCCACTCAAGTATGACATATGAAACTCAAGCAAGCTTACACATGAGAGCAAGGATACTCCATATGTGTAGGAAACATTTTAAGTACATAAATAAATACAAGGAAAATAATATCCTACCCAAACACCCCTTAAGCATAAATTACATGGGTATAAAAAAGTGGGTCCCAACAACAAGGCCGGATGAAGTACTCACATAAAAATAACTCTCAAAAAGCGGAGAAAAGGAGAGAACCCAGGAAAAAAACTCTACCTTAAAAGAGAAAAATAAGTACATAGAGAAGTTCCAAAAAAAGAGAGAAAAAGGAGAGAAGTATATAGCCGTTGGAAAAATAATTTGTCATAAGGAAAAGTTAGTGAGTTGTCATAAGGAAAAAAAAAAATTAGTAGGTGATTGTGAAGTTGGGGATCACACAGGAATACATCACTAGACCTGTAGTGAATTTCCTACACTTAGTGCAATGGAGGAATTTACTTAGTGACATGAGGTAGAGGGATTAAGAATGTGGCAAAATATGGTTAACTTTTTGAGTAGGTACTTACAAATTTCACATTAACTAGAGAAAATCTACACTCAATTAGAAGAATTCAACCTTGAGAACAAGATAAGACTAACAAACCATAGACATAAAATTCTATTGATTCATTTATCAAAGGCACCAACACCTTTCTTGGTTTTACAAGATCATCATGTTTACAAAGTTGAGCATGTAAGGAAATAGAGGAAACATAGATAAAGAAGAAAATAGAAGAATGTAATCTCTTGCTTGTATTTAGTAGTGCAAAGTTATCTACTAGAAACTCACAATTGACAACCCTTTGGAATGGAGAAGCCATTCCAATTTATAGCCTTACACAAAGTCTTTTCATCTACCCCCCACATGAATTTTCACTTCCCTCATCACTTGTGACCTTTCATGATCCTAGGAAACAAAAATAGGTATTTTTCTTATTATTTGAAAAGAAATTTTATAATTTTGAATTAAAGGTCACTTAAGTGAATAAGATGAAAGAGTGAAAATTACCTCCTTAATGAAGAATTAGAACATGAGAGAGGAAAATGAAGAAGGAAGAAGATAATAGGTGATCATTTTGATGAAGAAAAATCCTTTGTCGATGAAGAACTAAGCTGTCATGGAACCTTGAGGGAATGTTTCTAGATATTTATTTCTTCACCCTTGAATTACTTATCAAACATGTTACAACAAAGTGCAACTTATCCACTTGTGGAATATAAACAAAGATTAAAGCATTGATCTAGGTCTCGGAATACTTGTCAATGATCTTGCATTAGTTGAATCACACATGATGATCCTTTGGAGTATAGAAAATTAAGCTCCTAATATTTGTAAGGGACTCCAAGGTGCCTTCATTAAATGAGAAGGGATCTCCTGCATATTTTCTGACCAACTCCTAAAAGGATTTTAGGATCTCTTTAATTGATAAATTTTCATTGAGTGGGGACAACCCAAGCTTCCACACACTATTAATGATACTTTCCAAAGTTTGCGATGTTTTCTCCTCAAAATAATCAATCTCATCGATAACATTATTCAACATGTCATACTGGAAACTCATCATGTAAGACCAAATAGGAGACAAGTTATCAGTCACAGAATTGAACACATTTTTACTCACCAAGGAATGGGAATCCATATTTCCTATTTTGGATACCAATGGAAACACAGCGTCCCATTGGGATTTCTTCATTCCTTAAACAAGTGTACATCACCTTCATGTGTGGCTTGGCCTAGAGATATCCTTGTCATTTCATAATATTCCTGAGTCATATCCTCTACAAGTTTTACAACTTTCGGCTGGGCAACATCTACATATTGATTACTAGAAGCTCCACTAAAGAAATGAGAAGTTACATGTACCTTCTTGCTTCGCTTGGTTTTCATAATCTTCAGCATTGGGTGTCAATTTTTTTGCACTTTCCTCGAGTCACTCCCTATCAAATCTTGGATCAAGAGGAAAGTTTCTATTGGTATGGGATTAATGTCATACATGGGTGCACTTTCAGTACATGATAAGGAATCACATCATACACAATAATGTGATGACTTGGTTGTCAAAGAAGACACACTTGGGATCCAATGAAGAATTGGAGACTGCAAGGGGTCTATTTCACCTTGCTCAAGATTTTTATGGGGTCCTCAATGATTTTAAATTTATTACAAATTCTCTTGGGATGAGATCCTTTAATTTTCTCCTCCTCTACAACCTTCCTCCTTGGAGGTTCTTTTGAATGAGTTGATCTCATGATCTTCTCGGATGTCTTCTAAGAAGAGGTGTGAGATACTTGTTTGGATAGAGTCAAGAGGACACTGGAATTGATGAAAGTTGTCTTTTTATTCCCAAACCATTCTCTTCACCTCTGAATCACTGTTGCGTTCATTTACTTTACATCACTTCAATCTCTAATGTTCCATGATACCGAAGGAATGTGTGAAGATTTCACTACCTAATATTCACATGGGTCAAAAAAGTTTGTTCCATCATCATAAATTCCCTTGATGAACCAGTCAAAGTTGAAACTCCTCATCTGATCAACTGTCATCTGCATATGATCTATTTTTCTCACTTCAAATTCATCAACACAATTTACCCAATAGTCCTCAATCTATGGTGTGTGGTGTAATATGGGGAGTGTGAAAGTTTCATTATTCTTCTTGATATCAAAATCAGGCTTGGATGTGTAAGAGTAGAGATTGATAGAAGATAATAAGGATTCAATGGTCGATGCATCTGTGACACTCTTACATGAATAGATCCCTAAAGAAATAGGAAAAGATACACCATTTGTCTTTTTATTTCTATATCAAGTGTGCACATGCAATAGTTTCCTACATAATTCAAACATAATTATTTTATCACTCGGTTACTTGGGTAGCCGATGAGGGGAAAGATCATAGTCCGAGATCCGTATGTAGGTGAAAGTGGAGAACTGAATGAAGAGGCATCCATACTTCTTGATTAGAGTGTTTTTGAGAAGATACCCTTATCTCTAAATTTCCTTCAAGTAGTCTGATGATGAACATGGTGAATGCGGCATTCACCTTAGAAAAACGGTAGGTGTTATCCCTATATGTGAGTTGCATATACTTCTCATAAGAGGGTGATTTATGAGATACATTAAGAGCATCAATTACACCCTTGAATTGTCTCATGAAGGTGAGAGCATATACTAGGTAAGAATTCATGGTGAACTTCTTGGTGGAAGGAAACTGGAGCAATTGCTAATGGATGTTATCATTGATAATTTGTCCCCAATCTATCACTTGATTCCGTTCGGTGACAACGATGATGAACTCGACCCATCTTTTCTTGAAACTCTTTTGTTGTTTCCTCTCCCATCACCCTTCTTAGTAGGCTAATATAATCTAAATACCTTTCGTGGAACTCACTTTTGAAAAATCTATTTATAACATAAGAATATTTTCTTCCCCATCGATCAATGATCCAGTGTGTCAAGCCTTTAAAATAGGAATCGGTCTTTTCGAGTCCTATGATGCAAATTACTTGTAATGATAACCATGTTACTACTTGTCAAAATTTATAAACATTGAGAGATTCCCTTGGGAGTGAGTGTTTCGCACGGAATGTTTCGGCTCTGCAGAATAGACTTGCTTCTATCCTATCATTCCTTTGAGAAACAGATAAGGGTTAGGGCTAGGAGGAATACCTGTTGAATGTTGAGATGGTGTGCGCGTACCGTAGAGAGAGATCAGATCGACTGCGAAGAACTCCTTTTTGTCTTGGAAGGACTACCTGCAAGTAAGAATACAAGACCACAAGATTTTAATTAGACAACAAATGAGGGATCTGCCTTAGGCCCAGGAAATATAAAAACTTCCTTTCAAGGTGGTCAGCCTCCCTTTTAATACGATTTAACACAAATGATAATATAGAAAGCTATTGCAAAATCACGATTTAGGTATCTCAATTACAAAGCAATAGAAACTAAACTATCAATAATAAAGCGCCACGCTGTTTGTTCGGTTACATCGGTCGCTGATACGTTCAAAGTTGAGTTATAGGGATAAACCAGCCGGATTTGGGGTTGTTAGGTGGCAAATAGGCAAGCAAAAGGTTTTGGGGTATAAGTCACAAAGTGACCGACGGCATGTCACTCGGGTAACCGACCACTGGTTAGATAACCGCCGAGAGGATAAACGATACCGGTAGGGGCAGCAATCTAAGTGCTTCGGATAGAGTTGGTCAGTAAGGTGATTGTGGGGTTATTAGATTGGGGATGGCCGAGGGGAATGATGGGAGGATAGGGAAGACTCGTAGTGTGGTAAAATGGCCTTCTCGGGCAATATCAGGGGTGTGTGGGTGAAGGTTAAGTGCAAAGTAGGGCTGGTAGAGATCTAGGAATAAACTTATGATTACTATTAATCAACAAATGCTCAAGAAAATGGTGCTTAGAAACATATAACATACTACTTACTTGCCCCGATGCGTATGCAAGTTTCAGGATCGTGATGATGAAGACAGACCCAAGTTGATGCGATTTCTTCCTTCCGATGCTCGGATGAGTGTTACTGGCTCGGTTATTCAATTCAGCAGCTTGGGCTTGATGTCCTTCTCTCGCAAACTCTTCTTGCTTTCTTCACTTGTCTCTCGCTCGCCAAGCAAAATCTGATTCTCTCGATGATTTCTCCTTCTCCCGATCAAATGAAAATCCGATCCTTGTTTTTGGTTGGAAGTGGTCATTTACGGGGAACCGATGGCGGTTACGCAACCGACGGCGGTCGAGTAGAACCGCTATCGGTCCAAGGTCAAAGCGGGCTATTTTTGGTAAAATAGCCAGCTTTCCCTCCTTTTCTTCCGAGGGATTGGTAGCGGGCTTGGTCAAGTCATTATGAAGTTGGTTTTAGGTGTGGATGAGGAGTAATTAGTCATAGGTGTGGAATTGGACCAA
This sequence comes from Taxus wallichiana var. yunnanensis, assembly GCA_018340775.1. Taxonomy (NCBI): domain Eukaryota; kingdom Viridiplantae; phylum Streptophyta; class Pinopsida; order Cupressales; family Taxaceae; genus Taxus; species Taxus wallichiana. Next base: position 109,634,037 of record CM031241.1, on the reverse strand, counting down.
GTTATAGGTCTTAATTAGGTTAGTTTAGGGTTAAGACTAGGTCATGATGAGGTGGCGACATGAGGTGGCAGGTATGGTGATGTGGATTTATTAATTATAAGGTAATTAATAAATAATTGTGTAAGGTTTAGGTGGTGAGGTTAGGTTGCGAAATGCGATGCGGGTCACAAGGGGTCGTAAGACACAAATTTGGTGTCTACATTAGCCCCTTATTGTCGTGTAGTTTGTTTTGTAAAGCTGCACGGACAATAATAAGAAGTGGTTACTCCTGTTAAGGGTATAGGTAATCCCCCTCAAATCTATCACAGATTGAGGTAGCGTGAAATCAGGGATAGGGTTGATAAAGGGTAAATGGTGTTGAGATGAGGGTGAGATGGTGGGGTAGGTCCAAAGAAGCAGACGCACGTTGAAATGCAATAGTGCGACTAGGGTACATGATTTGACTAGCAAACCAGCAATGCATAGGCAAAGGTCGATAGTTTATCCAAACAAGGGTGATATAATCCTGGTATCCAAGGCATAGGAAGTAGCTCCAGGGTATATAACAGGTAAGGTACAGGAACGTTTAGGCATGTTCGGCAGTACCAAATGGTTGGTTTGGTTGAGATAAACGTCACGGTCTAGGTCTTAGGCAAAGTTGGTCGACAGATCAAGTCAAGGACCCTAATCATGCTAAAACACGAACAGTGAGCTCGATTGAACAAAAAAAAAATACATGATGGGTGGATAAAAGTGTATGTTGTTGATGTTGGGTAGGGTATTGAAGTGGTACGGCCTTGGGTCGGGCTAAGTTGATGAGTGAGGGCCATGGTCGGGCCAATTGTCATGGGTCATGCGGCCTGGGTCGGGCCAAATGGTGGGTGGGCCTGGCCTGGCCGGGCCAGATGGGTAGGTGGGCCTCTGGCCGGCCAAATGGTTGGGGTGAGGCCTTGGTCGGGCCAAGTTGTTGGGTTGCGGCCTTGGGTCGGGCCAAATGGTTGGGGTGAGGCCTTGGGTCCCGGATGGTTTGGGTGCGGCCTGGCCTCGGGCCAAATGGTGGGGCAGGCCTGGGTGGGCCTGGGTGGGGCCAATGGTCTCGGGCCAAATTGTTGGGCCGGGTTGGGTCGGCCTGGCCTGGGCCAAATGGTTGGGGTGGGCCAGGCCTTGGGTCGGGCCAAATGGTTAGGATGGGGGCCTTGGGTCGGGCCAAGTGGGCCTGGTGGGTGGGCCTTGGGTCGGGCCAAATGGTTGGGTTGGGCCTTGGGTCGGGCCAAATGGTTTGGTTTTGCGGCCTCGGGTCGGGCCAATAGGTTGGGTGAGGCCTGGGTCGGGCCAAATGGTTTAACAAGGGGTTGGGTCAAAAAAGGTTAGGATATAGGTGATATAGGTGATGTGGGTAAAAAGGGCTAAATAGTAAATAAGGGCTAAAATTGGGGTAGAGGTGAATAAAACCGATGTCGATTATCTATGACCGATATCGGTTAGGGGACCGATACCGGTTCCTTAGGCACAATAAAACCGATATCGGTTATGGGCGAAAACCTATAAAAAGAAAAATACGGCCTGTCATTGTCACTTTTGCAATTTGGAAACCAATTTGAGTTGTCATTCGACGTGGAGAGTTAAGATTGAGCATTAGTTGCTTGAGGTGGCACTATTTGACCGGGAGGAGTTAGTCATGTTAGTGGGCCCGAGTGAGGAGGAGGCAGCAGCAGTTGATCGGTGGAGGACCCGAAGAGAGGACATTTGGAGCCATGGCACAACCAGAGGAGCAGAGCAGGGGGGCTGACCAGCTGGACCACCACCACCCATCCCTCCACGACGACGTGTCGTCATACGGGTAGGTTCGAAACCCCTCATTGTGTGTATTTTATCGCATTATGCTATATTTGGGGTTTGGGTAGGAATGTACATTTTTTAGGAAATAATTAGAAAATGGAAATGATTTGAAAAAGAGAGAGGGTAGATAGGTGAAATAAGCCAAGGCGGCTGGGTGGGTAGGTTTTTAGGGTATTTGGGTGGGTAAATTGGTAAAAAAATGAAAAAATGTAGGTGGGGGGCGCGGGGGTTCGCTCGGAATTAGCAAAATACCGACCGATGTCGGTCGCTAAGCGACCGCATCGGTCGTAAAAAATTTTAGGGCAGGTGTGTTTTGTGACCGGACCGGTCGGTCCGTCGTGGACCGGCGTGGTGGGGGAAGGGGACCGCGGTCGGTTATGGGTGACCGGTACCGGTCCTTAGTGATTTTTAGCTATTTTTGTTGGTTTAGGTTATGTTGTTGTTTTTGAGTTTTTGGGTGGTGATTGGGTATGGTTTGGGTCAAAGGGGGTGTTGTGGTATTGTTTGGGTGTTTCAAGATAGGTGCGGTCCCGACTTAGGTTTATGTCAATTTGTTGGTGTGGGTTGTGATTTTGTTTTTGAGTTTTTGGATGTGGTTTGGGTATTTGGGCATGGTGTAGGGTGTTTGAGTATGGTTTGGGTTGTGTTGTTGTTTTAAGTTTTTAGATGTGGTTAAGGTATTTGGGCATGGTTTGGGTCATGGGTCATTTTGAGTATGGTGTGGGTTGTTTGTTTGGGTGTGAAGAGGGAGGGGGAATAGCGTAGAAGTTTTTAGGGGAAGATAGATGGGCGTAGACGTGTGGTATGGAGTCGGGTTGTGGTCGGGGGATAAAAAAAAGGGGTATAGAGGGTATAAGTAGATGTTGTGATAAAGAGTAGGGCTAATACTGTGGGTTGGTTTTGTAGGCACGTCAAGAAATGACGATGCGGGATAGATGCCCCACACTGCTGAGTACGGATGCGCCACACGTATCCGCAAAGACACCGGGGTATCATGCGCGAGGTGGGACTCGGGAGTCCAAATGCAGACAGAGCGATCGATAGGGATCATAGTTTGATGGTCGCCCTCATCGAGAGATGGATCCGCGACCAATGTGTTCCATCTCCCGACCGGGAGATGACTATCACATCGAGGATGTGTATCGTATCCTTCGACCGCCGATCGAGGGAGAGGCGCTTCTTCAGTGGACGCAGAGACTCGCCATGGACAAGATCCTACAGTGTTTTCGGGATGCAAACACGCTTATCGACGTATCACAGCACGAGCATCGGGTATGGGGATATGTACCGTGCGCATCGCCATGAGACACGGCTTGCCGTGTTGATGATGATCGGGATCACCTGCTTTGCCCTCCCGGACTCAGAGGGAGGCCGCTTTCCACGGGCGCTGATGGGGGTTCTACACGAGATGGTGGAGGAGCACACCTGTTATGCTTGGGCACCAGTATACCTGGTACAGTTGTATCGAGAGCTGTGGGGCTATCGCCGGATGAGGCGATTCGGATTTGTTCGACGTTTTTGCTGCATTGTTGGGCATATGAGCACATCATATGCCTTAGACCAGTAGGGCTGCCCCAGCAGCCAGGGCCACAGGTCATATATAGATACGGCTTTCAGAGGTGGTCAGGGTCGTGGGCCACCACGAGCAAGGCAGCTTGCAGGGCGGGACGTCACTTATTACAGGCATTTATTAGAGGGCCTGACAGCGGCAGATATCGTATGGAGACCTTACAGAGGTCATCACCCACGCAGAGGAGCCCGACATAGCTTGCGCTTGATCCAAGACACTTTCTGGATAAAGCAGGACGAGGCCGGAGAGTATGAGAGGATACCCCTGAGAGGGTACGCAGCAGATGGGGCTACGACAGATGAGCCACCTCCCTTCCCCGCACCGAGGGGATGATGTAGAGGCCCCACTGCCTGCACCACAGCCCTGGACCCAGATTGGGTTGCTGAGAGGCCAACAGATGACACTGTAGATGATGCTGGTTATACGGAGCATATATGGTTTGGTGGGCTGGTCAGAGAGCAAATGAGGATAAGACACCCGCACAAATGCCTGACTTTGGCAATGCTGTGACAAGCAGAGCGAGATCACCAGGGGGGCTGTGCACAAGCTTATTACAGGGGCAAACTTGCTCACAAGCACAGCACGTATAGGTGTTTTACAGGGGCAAATTTAGCCCAGCTCAGTGCACAGTACATGCACCACCACCACCAAAGAGAAATGCAGCACACCCACAAACAGTAAAAGTGCACCACCACCACAGTGCACACCACCACCACCACACAAGCAAGTGTACACACCACAAACCCACAGCACAGTGCACAGTGTGTACCACCACCACACCACCACCACCAAAGCACCAAAGACAGCACAGGGGGCACCGGTAGGGCAGAGGTGTCAGGGACCAGCCCCAAGACCTACGGTGGCTCGAGAGAGCTTACATGGAGGCTGAGCGAGAGGCCCGATACTATCAGATATTCTTGATGGTACCGGGCTGATTATCAGCCCTATGCGCACATAGAGCAGAGACCTCCTGAGCCGCAGGTCTCAGGAGGTGCAGCCACAACTGGTGGGTCCGTCACAGGCAGGAGGCGAGAGGTAGGACAGGGACCAAAGAGTGCAGACAGCAGAGGGAGGCGGAGAGAGCCGAGGGTCCCCGCACATTTTGTATATTGGACATGGGCACCGGTCTCGCGAACCGGTGTGTTTGATAGAGGCCTCGCGTGCCTATTTATTCATTTATTCATTCATTTATTTATTATATATACTGCCTCATGAGCCGAGTACAAAGTTGTCAGATAAATGATACCGCCTCATGCGAGCCGAGTATGTTTTTGATATGAGAGACCGGCCCGCGAGCCGAGCCGAGATTATTGATAGTTATCATGTGCCTCATGCGTGCGCCGGCTTTGTTGTATTATGAGATCACAGAGGCCCCGATGCAGGCACATTGTATATTTGAAACTTTGTATATATATAGATATGATGATTTGACCCACATGTCATGCGTAAAATGCGTTTAAATGTTTTGTCGATGGTTTGTGATATGTGATGTATGATGAGTTTGATTGACATGGTGTTATATATTAATGATGTTGATGTCTTTTTGTTGATGGGATGTATATAGATATAAATGATGAGTTTAATTGACATGTTATATTATGAAATGTTGTATGTTTGGTCACTGTGTGTGAATATTAAATGGTCAGATCCATGAGTCGGATCCAAATGGTGTATAGATTAATGGTTTTTGATATCCTTAGTTGATGGCTTGTTTGTTTTTGGTAATATAGATAGATGATATTGATGAAATTGTAATGAGATGTGGATTTAATGAAAAATATGGATAATGGTGTTGTTCATGCAGGAAAAAGGGACGGGCGCCACAAAAATTTGCAAAAATGAAGAGACGACTTAGGTTTAAGCAACAAGGGGTAACTTGACCGATATCGGTTATGTAACCGATGTCGGTAGATATATGACCGATCGGGTTATGTAACCGATATCGGTTATGCAAGAATTGTTTTCCTAAAAATAGAACTGCTGGGTTGGCAACTTAAGTTCTTATTTTTAGCATTCTTATTTTTAGAGTCATGAAACACGTTAAATATGCGAATGCGACGCTGTTTGACAACTGCTACAGGTAATTGCATGAAAGAATTTGAGTGATAAGGAGGAAAGAGACAGGTGAAGTGAGCGTGGGCTGAGATTCGTAGGCGTAAAGACAAGTTATATTTGAAGAGGGTGGTGAACATGGCTGAACGAGGAGAAGCATCCAGCAGGTAGGGACGAGGGGGAAGACATGTTCCGCCCCAAGCTGCTGCATCCGGAGAGGTAAATTGTTTGGGTGTAATTTGATTCTTGCATGTGTTTGTAAATAGTATGAAAGAAGTGTAAGTGGGTAAAGATTAGAAAAAAACGTGATAGGCAAGGGTCAGGGGATGGTATGAGTGCTACTGGGTAGTAAACAGGGTGGGCCTCGTATGTTTTTAGGTAGAAATAGGAGTAAACGGCTTCATAAATATCAAGGTGTATGTTTGAAGCAGTGGTAGGTATATTTTGACAAAGGACCGGTATCGCTTATAAGTAACCGTATCGTTAGCAAACCGGTATCGCTTATGCATAACCGCTATCTGCATCGTAAGGGTTTCCGATTTTGAGAAAAACCCGTAGAGATTTGTTCTTTTGAATAATTATGTGTCGCTTTGATGTATGCAGCGTAGCAAGGTTAAGGATGAATGATACTCGCCAAAGGTTGTTGTCACTTAATCCGAGCGGATGTAACACCAAATGAATGGGCATTGATAAATCGGTCAGGGGTTAAGTGGAATCCGCTATTATTCAAGAATCGCGTAACCATGCTATGTCATGCAGCGCTGATCGAGAGATGGAATCCGAAAAGAATACCTTCTATCTACCAACAGGGAGATGACAAAGACTTCTGGAAGATGTGTTCCGTATTTTGAGACTCCCAATGATAGGAAAAAAAGTATATCAGCATTGCTCAAAACAAGGGGGCAGCAGCGATAACAACAGTATTTGGGTCAGCTGCACGAGATTTGACACAACGAGGTTTATCATTTACGTATGGTACAATGTATGCAACACACCCCGAGGAAACAAGGTCACCGTGCTATTAATGATAGCGGTGGGGTATTATGCATCACGAGGGCTGAAGGTGGAAGATTTCCCAAAGCATCGATGAGTGTTATTTGGGAAATGATAGAAATGAGCGTGACATTCGCATGGGCACCCGCATATCTGGCAGAGTTATATAGGGGTTTATGGGCATGCAAGCGAAAACACAGATGACACACTCGGATTGTTCGTACTTATTACATTGTTGGGCCTATGAGCATATTGTTTGTGTATCGTCCAATAGGCCGACCCATCGAGAGTCGGGAGAGACAGAGTGCAAAGGTCGGGATTCGATTTATGGGTCCGCATGCAACAAGAAGCTTAGATCCCAGTGCCGTGATAGATAGATGACATCGAGTATTATAGATGTGTATGGGAAATGGTGACAAGCCATGGATATTTGTTGAGGCCGACGGAACTATATGGTGACAGAGCACATAGCCGAGGAGTTGAGGGGTGTAGAGCGATTGAGGTGGATCGCAGGCATAGGCCGGGCGAGTACGAGAGGATTCCTCTAGATCGCGTGCGCGACAATTTGGGTTCGTGCTCAGATATTCCTATGACATATAGACCATACATGAGGATCGACGCCGAGGCAAAGATTCTCACCTCCCCGGCCGACACCTCCGTAAGGGCCAAGAGATATAAGCAATGATCGTAGGGTTATGGATGCGGGAACGACGAGGCCTATAGAGTATGGTGGGTAAGCAGAGCCGCGAGGTGCACGTGAGTGCCCTGACATAGCTGTGATTACAACGAGAGAGATCGTCTGCAGGATTTGGCTCGCCAGCTTCAAACACAGGTGAATGAGACAATGGGAATGTTAGAGGCTTCACAGCTACGAGTGGAGAGACTGGAGGCAAGATTCCTCCACGCGAGAGGACGTATTCGTATGTTACAGGAGATGTTGGCGGATCAATGGGAGGAACCAATGGCAGTGGCACCTTTGAGGATGGAGAGGCCAGCTGAGAGGCATCGACGATCACGATCACCACCTGATTCGGGAGGAGGTGCAAGAGTCTAAGTGGATTTTATAGGAATATTAGAATAAATAAGGATGCCGACCTGCGAGTCGATGATAGAGAAGATGTATTTGGTTAACATCTAAAATAAAACTAAAGATGTATGTTCTTTTGAGTGATGATAATAATAAGAATGGTTGTGTTTTGGATGTTGTTTTTGTTTGTTTTGAAAAAGGATAAAGAGGAACGTTGGCAAATAGAAATACACAAAAAATATTTATATTTACAACACATGATAGGGTATGGTAGGGGATGGTCGAGCTAACCTTGGGAGACCCCATGTCTCCTAAGTGCTGCCTACATAGCCCATTGCACAAAGCAAGGAAGGGCCTCGATCGATGTAGTTCTCCTTAGAGCAGGAGAGGTGAATTCAGCAATTTGGTCAGTGGTTAGGCAATTTTGTTGGTTAGTAAAAATTTGATGTTGGTAGGGTAATGTTGTTGGTGTTGGTAGGGTAATGTTGTTGGTGTAGGTATGGGTGAAGCGAAAGTTAGCATACCCAAGTAGTAGGGAATCGTGTCCTGATTAAGGTCAACACACAATCCTAGAGCCGAGCAAAAGAGGCAAGAGTGTCCCGTAATTGAGAAGAGCTAAACAAACCACATATTAATGTAGGATGAGCTTGAATCCCTAGGTACCTTGCATAGGCGAGAAGTCGATAGGTGAAAAGAGTGGTATAATCACAATATATCGGATATACGTCACGTCCCTTGAGTTTTGTGCTTTGACAAATGGTGAGGTGAGGTGGTTGATGTGGGCGAGGGTGCAGAGAACTTATTATAAGATGATGATTCTGACAAAAGAAAACCAAACCTAAATAGACAAGTCCATGACTCAAAAGTGCTTTGAAGTACTGCTTTTATTTTTATTTTTCTGGATATAGACTGATCGATGCGGGAAGTCTACATGGGATATGTATTTTGTTGTTCTTGAGGTCTTCACGAAGCTGATCAATGCGAGAAGCTTCTAATAAAGGCTAACTGTGTATAGCTGTCCTTCAAGGGAGCAAACATTTATAAGTAGCAGATGCAAAGTGTTTTATGTATAGCTGTCCTTCTGGGGAGCAATATATATAATAAGAGCAATAGTTTGGCATATAGTCTGTCCTTTCAAGGGAGCAAATTATTGTATAAGTTAGAGGTCTAGATGTCCGTCATTGGGCATGAAGCATCTAGTTTTTTTGTAAGAAGTTTGACTCAAGAAAATCCCATAAGTGTGTAATTAAGAATGTGTCATTTTGATACTTTGAAGTCATGGACTAGACTAAAAAGGGGAAGGCATCTTTTAAGGGGAGGTGATAATCAAACCATGTGAGCTTGATTGATTTTGAGATGTAAGAAACAAAGTGTATGCGGTGGTAAATGAGCTCAAGGGACGAGCGTAAGGTAGATAAGCAAAGTGATATAACACTAATTTCAACAAAGAGAATGGTCAAGATGCAAGGCATTAAGGGGCTCAGCTCAGTTTACCATTGCTTAAGCTAAACGATAAGTGCCTGATCCATAAGTGTGAGTGATAATGTAAGGCCCAATCCAATTAGGAGCAAATTTTCCACGTTTACTCTTTTCTAGTTTGGTTACATGTTGATTCTCTTTGAGGACAAGATCGCCAACCTTAAAAGTACGCTCATGAAGCCGTTTATCATAAGCACGCTTGATGCGTTTTTGGTAGATTTGAAGGTGATCAAGAGCCGTAAGACGACGCTCGTCAAGAAGCTCTAATTGGGCTAACCGCTCTTGCGGAAATCATCGTGGTGAGAATATCCCAAGAGATATTCTCGAGGGAGGGTATTTGTACTTCGAGAGGCAAGACAAATTTCTCTGCATATATACCAAAGAAAATGGTGTGGCATTAGTGGAGGTACGAATGCTAGTACGATAAGCCCAAAGGGCAAAGGGAATGTGATCATGCCAGCTTTTTCCGACTCATCGACAACTTTCATGAGGATTTTGGTTAGGGTTTTATTAGAAGATTCACCACCATTGGCTCATGGATAAGAAGGCGATGAGAAACTAAGTTTGATACCAAAGTTGTCACAAAGGTCTTGAACAACTTATTTTTAAAGATTTACCATTATCTCGTTATTAGGCGATGAGGAATACCAAAACGATGATAATGTGATGGTTAACTAATTCGACAATTTTTTTTTTTTTTTTGATTGAAATGAGTGGAATGGCCTCCACCCATTTTGTGTAATATTCGGTTGTTGTGATTATCCAACGGTGACGTTGTGAAGAGGTCGGGTGAATCTCACCAATAAGGTCTAAACCCCATTGTGAGAAAGGCCAAAGATCTCGTGCGACCTGTAGCGGATGGCTAGGAGTATGTCAAGGTCAGCATGTTGTTGACACATAACACAACGCTTAACATATTCGTAGCAGTCATTGTTAAGAGTAGGCCAATAATAACCTAGGCGAAGGATTCGTTTAGCCACGGCAAGGCCACTAAAATGTCCACCACAAATCCCATCATGGACTTGTTGGATGGTATAGGTGACCTCCGCGCCGGTTAGACATCAAGGAGGATGCCATCAAAGCCACGTTTATAGAGGAGTCCCCCATGACAACAACATAACGAGAAACACTTTTAAGAAAAGCACGTTTGCATTACTAGTAAGGTCAGGTGGGAGAACAGAGGTCAGAAGGTAGTCATGAAATTGGTGGTACCAGTGTATCCTCGCGAATTAGTAGAGACACATTATTTATCATACAAACAACCGGGCTGAGTAGATGGGGCAAAAAGTTGTTGACCAAGACGAATATGTCGTAGTCACTGGGCCAGAGGCAGAATTTGCGAGGCTAAGCAAGCCATAGTATCCGCAAATTTGTTAGTGGAGCGGGAATGGTCTCGGATAGAATAACGAGTAAATGAGGTCAAAAGTGAATCCACGTAATGTTTGTACTTTTGAAGTTCCTCATTCTTACATTGGTAGATGCCCATAACTTGATTGACTACCAATCGAGAGTCGCCAAAAATATTAATAGATTTGACACCTAAGTGTAACGCAACCCGAGACCCAAAACAAGGGCCTCGTATTCCGCAGTATTATTAGTGCAGGGAAATCGAGCCGAATGAAAGAGGCATAGGTTCAAAGGCCAAGAGGAATGAGAACAACGCCGGCTCCTCCGCCGCTACCGGCATTTAGATCCATCAAGAAGAGGGTCATTTGATACGACTCTTCCCTGAGTGAAAGAGTGGCGATGAGTTCGTCAGGGAAATTAAAATTGGTGAATTGTTCCCTAGGTAAAGGGGCCTCCGCAAGTTGGTCTGACAATAGTTTGTCCTTTGATTGACTTCTGTTGTACAAACTCAAGGTCGAGGTCGGCGAGGAGCATAAGCCATCGGGTGATGCGTTGGTTTAGATGTGGTTTGGCATACATATAATGAATGGGGTCCGTGTTGGTGATGACAAAAGTTTTGTGATTCAGGAGGTAATGTCGGAGTTTGGTGGCTACGAATGATAGGGCTAGGCACAATTTTTCTACATGTGTATACCTAGTCTCGTAATCCACGAGAGTACGACTTATATAATAAACGGCTTGTTCTCGACGTGCCGAGTCCCGATGTGCGAGCATAGCTCCTATAGCATGGTCAGTGGCAGAAAGGTAAAGGTAGAAAGGACGATCATCCCGAGGTGGAATAAGCACGGTGGTGGCAAGAGAGATAGGATTTGAGAGCTTCAAAGGCTTGGTGACACTCTTCACCCATCAAAGGCAATGTTCTTTTTAAGAAGGTGATGGAAAGGGTGACATCGATCCGAGAGTCGGGAGATGAAACGCCGGATGGATCAAGTTTACCCCGCAAACTACGCAATTGTTTGAGGTTTTGGGTGGGGGCATTTCTAGGATAGCTTTGACTTTAGATGGGATCGACCTCAATGCCACGCAAAGAGACGATAAAGCCAAGAAGTTTTCCCAAAGAACACCAAAGACACATTTCTTTGGTCAAGCCGACTCAATATTGCAACAAAGCATCGAAAATAATGGTTAAAACATCGAGATGTTCACCGCGATGTTTAGATTTACCAAGAAGATCATCGACATAATCCTCAAGGATAGTGTGCATAATGTCATGAAAATGTAAGTCATAGCCCGCCGATAGGTCGCACCAAAGATTCTTAAGGCCAAATGGCATGACACGATAATGTAAGGTTCCCAAGGAGTTATGAAAGCGCTTTTATGTTGATCGGCCGGGCTACCAAAATTTGATCAGATCCCGAAAACCATCCATGAGAGAAAGCATTTCATGGCTCACAGTGAGATCAACAAGTTGATCAATACTGGGAGGGGGAAGTCATCCTTGGGCAAGCGAGGTTAAGGTCTCGTAAATGCGCATATCCGAAGTCCCCCGCGCTTAGTGACAGTACGATGTTAGAAATCCATCGAGGATAGTCAATAGCAAGATGAAGGAAACAAAAAAGAAGTCGTTGAAGCTCTTCTTTGACCAAGAGGGCGATGCGTGGATGCATCTTTCTCGCTTTTGTTTGACTGGTTTGGAATCGGGGTTTAGGTGATGTTATGGACAGCAATGGTAGGATCAATTCCCCGCATGTCAACAGAGGGACCAAGCGAAAGCTTGGTCATGGGTACGGAGAGAAAGGTAGTAAAGGCGGCTTGTTCTCGATGTGTTAAGGGATTGTCCGATCTTCACAATGTGAGGATCCTCCTCCGTGTGGATGTTGATTTCTATAGTCGACTCATTCAACATGGTTTGAGTTTCGATGGTAAGGCGCATTGAATATAGGAGTCATCCGCCCCAAGGTAAGTGAGGATGGAGTCGCTCATCCCGCACTCAACAACATTAATCGAAGGCGAATCCTCTTCGATCATGTCCGGATACGTAAAGGGGAAGAGAAGATGGATCCTCATTATCGCGCTGATAAGTGAGAGGACCTATGAAGATAGCATTTATGAAAAAAAAAAAAAAAGGAGGGATAGATTCAGTGGTCTATCGACTCATGGGGGATGATGGCAAAGTGGGTGATGATGGTTTGGTAGGGGTGACGCTGCCTTCTTCCAGATACAACCGACACGAGGTGTCTCCCGTGGTAGGTGTTTCAGAAAACCGAGACCACCGCGATCATTGTGTTTGCGTAGTCACGGAATGAGTGTATGTCGGCCTTGTTCATAAAGACCAAAACCAAAGCCTTTCCAAGCACAAATGAGTCAAGAAGGTGAGGGCGAAAACGACGATTTGTCAAGTATTGAAAATCGATCGAAGGGAACCACACCAAGAGGAGGTTCAGGGTAATGGAGGATGCGCAACACCCCCATACGTTAGGTTGGTGCGGCAATGGGGTGGTCCGTAAGAGATTACCTCCCCACGCGACGGTCCGTAGGTGGGATGTGCATGAATCGTCCGTACTCCCGCGGGTATGGAAAGAACTAACGTTATATAGCGGTACTCCCCAAACAGTAAGGCGTTGAAAACATCTACTAAGGGGTCGAGGTTGGGATGTTATCTCATGGGAAAGGAAGTAATATTTCAGAATAAATGGTTTCATTAGTCAAGGTGTAGGTGCATCTAAGTGATGGTCAAGTTGATGAATGGGTGTCTTGACCGGTACAAGCACATCATTAGGGCGATACAACATATCGCAAGTTTTGAAGGGGGAGGATCAGCTTTTACGGTGTAGGACTTCCCTCGTACTCAAATTTTATGCATCTATGTAAGGTGGAGGGAACGCATCCCATAGCCCGATCCAAGGGCGGCCTAACAACATGTTGTATCGAACTCTCCTCAAGGACATAGAAGAGTTCGGTAAAGTACGTGGTCCTACACGAATGTTAAGGATCACGGTGCCTAAAGTAGAAGTAATAAGATCATCAATGATCGCAACATGATGGGGTCAGGCACACATGCAACTAGAAGGGATATTCATTTGTTGGAAGGCTTTCAAGAGATGATGTTTAGGCTAAGCGCCCCGTCAATCATAACACGACGTACCCGAATATCCCGAACGTACGCCGAGATGAAAAGAGCAGTAGGGTCGTGATCTTCGCACCAAAGTCGATAATTTCATCTTCGAGAAACTGACAAAGCAGCCGCTTGCATTGCATGAGACAGACGTATGGTTGGGGAGATAGATTGTTTGGTGAGCGAAGCAACATGATCGGGTGTTAGAATAGAGGTAACAGTAAGGTTTCATTAGGTAAAACCTCTATCCTCAAGGATCTCAACGAGAGCTTGTCGATGAGATTCAAGTCCAATGAGATCATACAATGTCATTTTTACAGTGATCGGTGAAGCCGTTTGATCATAGTTCGATGGGCAATGCCATTAGAGACTGGATAGTGGGTCCGCGAATAACCACTTTAGGTGGTGGTGCAATCGGATGGTGGACGGAGAAAGAGATGCCGCAGTGTGTTTTCTTTCGCTTTCCCATTGTTTTTCTGCCCTCGAGTAAAGCAACACTAATCATATTGATCTCGTGAATACGAGAGGAGGAAGATGGTAGGGATAGGTCATGGTTTTCGAGAGGTGGGGCTGTAATAATGATAGATCTCAAAGGTGAGGCGGGGACAGTGGGTATAGGAGAGGGAATCAAGCTAAAGGTCTCTCTCTTCGTAAGTTGTCTTTCTTAACTTTTCTATCCGAGAGAGGTGACGGACGAAGTATGGTTTTCAACGCTTGCATCCCTCTACGTCATGTCCTGGTGTGCGGTGGTAAGCGCAGATTTTAGACTCATCGTAACCTATAGGTCGAGGTTTAGATGGATCATAAGGTCTAAGTGGGGGTAGGGAAATGGTCGCATTCTCCACCAACATAGCAAGGATTTTGGCGTAAGACCCTTTGAGTGGGTCAAAGTCAGAGGAAAATGAGGCTATTGACTGGGTCGATTCTGGTGATGACGTGGTGTGGTGGTTGGTTTGTATGGGGGTGGTTTAGCCAAGGAGTTTTGATAATGGGTTTTACCTAACCGTGGTTTCTTCGACGTAGAAGCTATGTTTATGTCGATGATGAGGCCACGATGATGTGGTATCGTAAAACAACCACGGGAAATAGGAGTGACCGAAAACAAATCTTTTGATGATGGAATTTGTTTAGGTCGATAGGTGGACAGATACGCGGGCGATTTGGTGTTGCTATACCCTCGATTTCTCGTATGGGTGCGGAAGGCGTAGGTCGCTTTAAAGAAAACGCAGGAGGTATGATATATTGATGTAAGGTAGAGGGATGGGGTCCCAATATGGAAGGTAGGTGTGACGATGATGGTTTTAGTTGTGATAGAGGCATAGGTTGAGGAGATTGAGTCTGTCTCCTAATGGGATGGATGGCTTTATTTTTAGATAAATCAAGCCGCTTAGGTGGGTGTGTTAGACTAGGTATGGGTGAGGTCCCAAGCGTAGGGGAAGATTTGGCTAAGTTAATAGAAGTGGACGAGGTATTTGGTAGAGATGAGGGGGGTGAAGATGAGGACATGGGCATTTTAAGCTTCTGTAAACACTTCGGGTATATGGTGGAGGCATCAGGATCGGTCATTTGCATTTGAGTAGAATATGGCGTACTCAAACGTTCCCATAGGACCTGTCTATCTTCTGTGGAATGACAGTCCTCACGTGTGAATAGGAACTTTTGTATGGAAGAAAGGTGGGTTGTGATTCCGGTCCACTGTGGGTGTGATACAAGGGGTATATGAGGCACTGTATCAATGGGCGTTAAGAGGTCAACCGGTTGCTGAAAAGATTTAGGTGATGAAGGACTAATAGGTAGGAGGGCGTGTTTGAGAGGATCTGTCATGTTTAAAGAATGTGGTGATGTCGGTTCAAGAGGTTTCTCGTCTAAGGATGACAAAAGAAGTGGCGAGCCTTCCTCTTGTACAGCAAGAATGGTAGAAGGAGACGTTTGGGAAATAGATAAATTAGATAACATCCGCTCACAGTCTTGCAAGGATGTGGTATAAGAAGGCTCATTTGTGAGAAGGGAACTCTGGGCAGCTAATTCCTTGATGGGTAAAGGAACGGCAAGGATTTCAGTTTGTCTTGATGGTGAGGAAGGGGGTTCGGTTTCCTGCGTTAGTGAAGAGGTTTGATTCAGAATTTGTTCGATAGAGGTCTTTGGCTGGGAATCGAAGACTGCATGGATCTCATGAACACTCTCCTCAGCTAAGATATCTTGGTTTAGATTATCATGTTAGAAGAATGATTCGGGAATGGTTTGTTGAATATTTTCAAATTTCGGTTAGTAGGGGCGTTAGGATTATCGAGGGCTATATCCCCGCATCAACCATTTCCTGCACTATGTTTTTCAACATCTTGCAGCTTCATGACCGTGTCCCTTCACGCGGTGGAAGTTACGTGTCATTTTCTTTGTACTCAGAAGGTATGGCGCGAGTGGAATCAAACCCGAAATGAGGTTTAACAGAGGTAAGGTAATGGCTCCCGCTTTGAGCAATTTTTCCAATATCACACCATATGTTTCTCCCAAGGAGTGTAGTTGATGGGTTCTCGCTTTATACTTATAGGTGGTTTTTGGGGGTATTGAGATTTGGTTGGGATTTTACCATCACCGCGTGCACGGCCCCTTTTGATTTCAAAGTGGTCGATGGGTGAGGATTGGTGGTGTTAGGTTTGTTGGTGGAATCTTGGGTTCGAAAGTGGGGTTTTTGTTACGCAACCGCAATTTCTCTTCCTCTAAGGCTCGAATCTCTAGTTTTCGAGCCATAGTAAAGGCCTCATCAAATGTACGGAAAGTTTGAATTTGGAGGGTAGGAGAGATGTGCTTAGCGCAGGCCCGCGTAAACAGTTCGATAAGTTCGGTCTGAGGTAAGGCATACGTAAGTTGGTTGATAAGGCCCCGCCATCGTCCAACGAAATCTGCGATAGATTCATCTTCAAATTGTCGATGGCATAGAGGTCGGTGATAGATACTTCTTGCAATGTTAATGGAGAAATGATCCAAGAAAGATTGGGCTAGCTGGTTAAAAGAGAAGATTGAGTGTCAAGGTTAAAGCACCGTACCACTCCAAAGCGGGTCCCGATAAGGACATGGGAAAGGTGCGGTAGTAAAGCGTCGCCGTGAGCAATCGATAAAGCAGCATGTCTAAATGATCGCAAGTGTTGTTGAGGGTCCTCCTTACTATTAAAACGGGTAAATTTTGGTAATTCCCATTGAGGAGGATATGAATGAAGGGGGACTGAAGGGTGGATAGGCTCCCAACAAACTTGCTCGTATGTCAAGGCGCTACGACTTCCTGAAACAGAAGCCTCCAGGTTTTGCATTTTGTCCATCATTTGTTTAATTAAATCAGTAGTTGGATGAGATGATGGTGTGGTTGTGGTAAACGGAGGCAAATTGGGCCAAGGGCCACCGCTAGACAATGGTGGGGTTAAATGTTGATAAGGTATGGAGGACGACTGTGTTGAGGCAACCGAATAGGATGTCCTATATAAGTCATTGAGGTTACCTGGATATGTGTGTGGAAATGAAAAGGTGGGCGGAGCTTGAGAAGGAAAGCTCGTGTGGATAGGTGGCAGAGAGCAAGTCATGAACTAATAAATTGCAAGAGAGACGAGGTAGGAGCAGTCGGCGGTAATGACATGTTGGGCCCAAGATTAACCAAAGGAAAGCCAATCTGTGCCGTATGGACCCCTGAAGTTGCTGAGGTAGACGACGGGACTAAGGATGCGAAGGCAAAGCGGAGTTATCAAAGGGAGAAGGGGCTAAATGAGCAGCTATACCGATAGGCATGCCAACAAGGAGTCACCGTCGTGTGTACTGGTCAAGGGCATGAGACAAATAGTATCAGACAAAGACTAGGATTAGCATCCGTAAATTTGGCAAATTCTTTATCTCCCACAGGAATTTTAGGAACCTCGCTGGTGTCCGTAGGATTCCCCACATAATGTGAAGGGGGTGATTCAGGCAAAGGAACAGAGCAAGCATGTGAAACCATGGCGGCGGCTTGCTTTCGAGTGATAACAACCATGGACAGGAGTTCACAAAGAGGGTTTCAATCTGTCAGAAATGTAAATGCACTCGATCGGTGAAATTGGTAGGTTGCTGCTGTTTGTCAGAATCGAAAAGACAAGAACCGATATCGGCCCCTATAACCGATGTCGGTTAGACTATAGCCGACGCCGGGCCGCTTAACCGATGTCGGTGTAATAAGACCGGTATAAGAAAATATAAGAAGTCATGCTGATTTGATTGTTAACAACGCTCAAGATATTTATCAAATTGTTCTAAGGTAATCACAGTAAGACAAAGCAGTATAACAGAGAAAACAGAACTGAAAACAAACAAGATGCACACGCAAATCCAGAGACTAACCCTAGGGTTAATTTTAATTATTGTGGGCTTGTGCCTTTAGACGCAGAATGATGTCAATCCTAAACAAAAGACTTAGGGAAATGTCAAGTTTGTTTTGGCTTATAAGGTTACCTCAATCGGGCGGAGGAATACCGCGGAAAAGGGGGGATGTTTTGAGCTGTTGTGTTAATTGTGAAGTGATTCGGTATGTGTTGTGCAGTGAAAGTAAGATTAATTTCCTGTCAATACCGTGGAAATCACCCCCACGTGTACGACCTGTTACTTAGTCTATGTTCACTAGAATTGAAAACAACAAGCAAGAATGTAATGCACGTGTTTTAAACCCAAATCGAAAATGATATTCGATGAAGCAAATGAGATGACTTTCACTAATGCGAAACTAGGAAAGCAAGACAAATTCTTTACTAAATATATAACAAAAACAGCAACAACAAGTATGCTTCCTAAAATGAAAATAAGCAAGAGAAACAGAAACCCGAAATGGGTCCCACCAAGCGTGCAAAATGTTTCGCACTTTAATGTTTCGCTCTGCAGTAATAGACTTGCTTCTATCCTATCATTCCTTTGAGAAACAGATATAAGGTTAGGGCTAGGAGGAATACCCGTTGAATGTTGAGATGGTGTGCGCGTACCGTAGAGAGAGATCAGATCGACTGCGAAGAACTCCTTTTTGTCTTGGAAGGACTACCCGCAAGTAAGAATACAAGACCACAAGATTTTAATTAGACAACAAATGAGGGATCTCGCCTTAGGCCCAGAAATATAAAAACTTCCTTTCAAGGTGGTCAGCCTCCCCTTTTAATACGATTTAACACAAATGATAATATAGAAAGCTATCAGCAAAATCACGATTTAGGTATCTCGTTATAAAGCAATAGAAACTAAACTATCAATAATAAAGCGCCACGCTGTTTGTTACATCGGTCGCTGATACGCTCAAAGTGTTGAGTTATAGGATAAACCAGCCGATTTGGGGTCATTAGGTGGCAAATAGGCAAGCAAAAGGTTTTGGGGTATAAGTCACAATGACCGACGGCGGTCACTGGGTAACCGACCACGGTTAGAGAACCGCTGCCGGAAGAGGATAAACGATACCGGTAGGGGCAGCAATCTAAGTGCTTCTGGATAGAAGTTGGTCAGTAAGGTGATCAGTGGGGTTATTAGGATTGGTGGATGGCTGAGGGGAATGATGGGAGGATAGGGAAGACTCAGAGTGTGGTAAAATGGCCTTCTGGGCAATATCGTGGTGTGTGGGGTGAAGGTTAAGTGCAGTCAGTGGGTAGTAGATCTAGGAATAAACTTATGATTACTATTAATCAACAAAGCTCAAGAAAATGGTGCTTAGAAACATATAACATACTACTTACTTACTTGCCCCCGATGCAGATGCAAGTTTCAAGAACCGTGATGATGAAGACAGACCCAAGTTGATGCGCTTTTCTTTTCGATGCTCGGATGAGTGTTACCTCACGGCTCACCGAGTTATTCAAATGTGCAGCAGCTTGCAATCTTGGGCTTGATGTCCTTCTCTCGCAAACTCTTCTTGCTTCTTCACTTGTCTCTGGCTCGGCCAAGCAAAATCTGGATTCTCTCGATGATTTCTCCTTCTCCCGATCAAATGAAAATCCGATCCTTGTTTTTGGTTGAAGTGGTCATTTACGGGAACCGATGGCGGTTACGCAACCGACGGCGGTCGAGTAGGAACCGGTATCGGTCAGGTCAAAGCGGGCTATTTTTGGTAAAATAGCCAGCTTTCCCTCCTTTTCTTCCGAGGGATTGGTAGTAGGCTTGGTCAAGTCATTATGAAGTTGGTCAGGTGTGGATGTCATTATGAAGTTGGTTTTAGGTGTGACTAGATGAGGAGTAATTAGTCATAGGTGTGGATTAGGGTTGAAATGGCTTCCAAACCTGAGTATTTGAACTTTGTGATGCCAAAAATCACCAAGATAGGAAGAGTAACATTCACCACATGTAGACATCTAAAATGTCGACATGGTTAAGTATGATTAACTTATCCCAAAATACCCCAACATCATCCATATAATAATTAATCACAAGATTAATTATTATTATTATTTAATCCATTTAATTATATTTACCCCTTTATCGGTTTATCATCATTTACCATTTTTCCCATATCCTTTTAAATCATCAATCCCATTTTATCATTAATCACTTTAATTCCTTATTATATCCTATTATCCTATTTTAATCCTTCATTAACATTTTCTATGAATTTAATATTCCTACATCTCACCTACCACCTACCCTACACATCCCTACACCTAGCCTTTCCATGTAACCTCACCCCTAATCATCATTTATTAACCTAATCTAATTCTAATCCTAATCATATCCTCACCTCTAAATCTAGAGGCTTCTATTTCTAGAAGCCTCTCTAAATTTCCTCTTTCATATTTAAAAATTTAAATATATCTCCCTCCCTCATTCAATGGAGACTTCTCTCAAATTATAGAAATATCCATTCTAGAATTCTCCATTCTTCACATGCATTCTCTACCCTTGATCCAAATCCAACATGGCTTCATCTTAGCCATTGAATCCTCCACCCAAAAACTATAAATTGAACTCTCATCCTCCATGAAAAGATATCTTAAGTGATCCAATCCATAGCAAAACTCTACTCTTTTATTCATCCAATCAATCCATTCTATCATCACTCTATCATCCAATCTATCAATCATCATTCTTCATCAAGAAAATCCAAGCACAATCAAAGGGGAGATGTTGTCCAAATGAATCCACAAATCTGAAGTAACCAATCAAGAAATCCAAGAGAAAATCCAACACATCAAAGGAGGAGCTTTATAACTTGTAGGTAAGTGTAGGTATTTGTCTCTCTCCTCCTTTCCATCCATTTCTCTATTTGAGGTTTTTTTTGAGAAGATTAGATTAGGATAACAAGTTTGTTTGTTTTCTTGCATTACATTTTGGTGCCCACCATGGGGCTTACCCCCAATTTTTTTGTTTCTAATAAAATTTTATATTTAAAATAAACTACCCAAATTTGAAAAAAAATCATTTGGATTTGCACCTTAAAATTTCAAATTTTTGTGGCAGTCATCCATTTTAGTGCTTTTGACCTGTCATTCAGTGCTTATGCAGAAGAAACAACACCTTGACACAAACAATGTTTTTAGATGAAATTATAACTCCCATGTCCACGGGGATATAATTTGGCACTTTTTAAAACCCTTGGTGCTTTTATCTACATTTTAGCACTTTTGTCCTCTAACTGTGTTCTGTGCAAGATCAACGTGTTTGTTCACACGTCAATGTGTTTGTTCACACGTCAGCGTGTTTGTTAGTATTTTAGTGCTTCTCGTTCTCTAACTTTGTTCTATGCATGTTTGAAGATTTTGTTTAAAAGCTGTGGTGCATTTTTCTCGTTAATTGGTGGTTTTATCGTATATCGGTGTTTATGTTTAGATTTTGAAAATTGCATTAGATTAATATTACCTGTTTCTATTTTGGCATATTTGATAATATATTAGTGCCTTTGTTTATATTTTAGCACTTTTGTTACTATTTTAATGCTTTTGCTTGTAGTTTAATGCTTTTTCTTGGATTTTAGTGCTTTTGTTCGAAATAGCACCTTTTCATATAATAGCTCTTTTTCTATAAAATAACACTTTTGTCATAATACAATTTTGTATTGGTACTAACCAATATAATCACATTTTTGGTGTTTTATAGGGTTTAACATTCTTTTTTTTGCAGAAATATTTCACGGATAAGGGAAAATCCACCCATTTTAATACTCATTTTTGTATTTACCTAACATTTGTGGTTGTAGGACCTTGATTAATTAAAAAATACTAATATTTTTGTTTTACTCGAACGGTCCAAGAATATTGGGGTATAAACAAACAAACTACTAATCCTTGGTTTTACAAGTCCTCTTTTTGAAGGCCCCATTATATAAAATTTATTATTAATTTTATTGTGTTTGTGTTTATTGTCCTTTTGTGTTACGTGTTGTTGCTTTTTTTATCCCAAAGATGACATTGTGTATGCTCTCCTCTCACGTCCTAAGACGATCTTGAGGATCAAAAGCAGTTAGTATTCCTTCCTTTTTTTATTTTTAGGGGTAACGTGATGTGGAAGTGACATCCACACACTTACCATAGTCCTAGGGGTCTCATGACCATGGGATTCATCTCCACACACATAGACACACCCCGTGTTCCAGCGGGGGTATATAAATTCAAGGATAGTTGTCGTTATTGGATAAGTGCTTGCTTGTTTTAAGAGTAGCGTGAAGTGAGGGGATTCCACGTACCAATACCCAAGCATCAGACATCATCCTTGCAATACAAACTTGGGTCCCCGTACCACAAGGTATATCAAGGACTCCCCTAGTGAGCTCATGCATCATAGACTAGGCAACCTTTTGGTCGCATATCAAGCTATAGTGCAAGGAGGCCATACTCCCTAAGATCACTCGTTAGCCGACCCCACATTGACACATAGGTGGAGAGCCAATTGTGGCACCATCGTTGGTGTGTGGTATTGAAAGCGGGCTATATTGTAATCCCACTTGACTAGTTAGGGTGTGTGTTGCATGTTTTTTTGTGCTTGTGAACACCCTTAACCATCTTATCACATTAAAATTTTAATTAATCAAACATTATAATAATCATCCATCCTTAATCACACAATCCCAATCCTAATCCCATCACCATCCTTAATCCACAATCCTAATCCTAATCCAAAGTTAATTACTTACGCATCCTATCATACTATGGCCTTTGATCTCCAATCCTTATCTTCTCTAAACCAACATCCAAACCCATACCTCTTTTCTAAATCCATCAACCGATTATCCCATCATCCTCAACCCATCAAATTCAACCATATCGCTTTAACCACAAAGTCCCACACATTATCCAACACATTAACAAAAATATTAAACCTAGCATCATACCTCAACCAATCCCATCCTCGTCATCTGAATTAACCATCCCATATTGATCCTAACATCCTAAAACCATTCAACATCTTAATAAACAAATATCCAATCTTAAATCATGCATTGATCAATCATCTTCTAAGCCATCATCTCCTAACCAACCCCATCCACAATTTCCCCTTTCTACAATCCCTACCCCTCATCCCATTGACCTCCTCCTTGAGGAACCCAAATCATCTCAATCCACACCTTGACCTAAACAACATAAACCACTATCCCCACAAGCTAATTACATTGACTTTTACCACCTCACTAACTTTGACCTAGACCAAGAGGACCTCCTTTATGTCCTTGTTAATCTAGCCACCAATCCCAAACCCACACAAACATCCCAAACCCCAACCTCCAAATCCCCTATCAACCATCATGACCCACACCTTCCTCCCATCAAAACTCATGCACCACCATCCAAAATCTCAACTCCTAAATCTAATCATCATCAAACCTATCATTGAGTTCCATTCACATACCCACAACAATCCCAATCACTTACCCCAAAATTATCATCCCCCACATCCCATCTTAGTCCTCCATACTTGATATCTTCATCATCCAAATCCAATCCTACAAACTTCCTCTTATATATTCCCACACCCCTTAATCCACCATAACATTTAGCCTCTAAACCTATTTCCTCCCCTCAAACACCTAATCCTAATCCCACCAAAACTTTCTCATCCAACACGACTCCTACGCCACCCTCATCATGTTCAACCACACCTAATCCTATCTTAACCCCTTCATAACCTAAACCTAGCACTATCATATCTTCTAATCCTATTTCATATCCACCATCCTCCAATCCTAAAACATATAAGGTGACTCTGAATCCAAATGCTCAACCTAACAAATCCAATACCAATCCTATCCCCACTCCCTTCTACCCGATCTACTAAGGCTCATATGCCACCTTCATCTACTTTATCCCTAACATCACCCAATCCTAATGTGACCTCCAAATCTACCCCATACCCTTCATCTAATCTACCACATCCCCTTCATCTACATATATCAATCCTAAACAATATAATCATAATCCAAAACCCTCTACCTTAAAACCACACAATCCAACCAACCCAAAATCCACCAAATCTACTTCGGCCTCTAATCCTAAACCATCCACTTCAACCCCTAGGCCTAATCCATCCCCTTCATATTCTAAGCCACAAAAATATCATTCAACTCATAAACCCAAATCAACCAAAACATCTCATAATCCACCCAATCCTGCACCTTTACTTCCTACTCCCTAAAACCATTTAACCTAAACCACTTCACTCCTTTAGGAGAATCCTTGACCACCATATTCCATCATCTAAAAACCTTCAACATGATCATCCATCCCCAATCAAATCACATGATCAAAACCTTCCCAAACCATCTTGGTATCGAGAACACTATTATTGTGACTTCCATCGCACCCATGGACATTCAACCAATCATTGCATGTAATTTAGGTCTTATGTCCAAAACCTCATTAACCATGCAATGATTGGTTAGGTCTTATGTACAAAACCTCTATCCTCTCCCTAACCATCACCCACCATCCAAATCCCACTCAACATCCAAACATTTTCAACCATCCAAATCTCATCATACATCCAAACATCCCTCACCAACCAAAAACCAAAACAAATCTCGTCCCCATCCTTTATTAAGCTCGACTTCTTATTAGATGATAAAATTACAACCCCAGTCACATGATGACCACTTGGCATCATCTTCACCATCAAATTCATATCTATATCCCAAAATATGTTTTCTAATTTGAAACATTGAGGAAAAGGCTTAGGCATCCATAAATAAGGTATTTGCGAACCCATCTCCCTTCATCAAAATCCAGGACGTTTAGGCTTAGAGTATAAACCTAACACTAACAATGTCCCTCCCACTACTCCACAACCCATTTCTACCACTCCTCTTATTGATCCTACCATCCCAACCACTCAACCCAATCACAAATCATTTAACCCCTACAAATACCAAACACCTAAAAATGGATTCAACACATAATTCGTAAATGTCTGCGAAAATATGTTCTTTCCTTCCCACTCATCCTCCTTCCATCCAACACCTACATCCCTTTACATATAATCCATTCTTATCCTCACATCCATTTATATCATCTTCCAATCCATTCATTTTAACACTCGATCGATTAATCACATGTTTGGAAGCCAATAGTACTATAGACACAAAAGCATGCACTTTAGGCATTATTTAGCTTTGATCTTATACTACTATTTAGAATGTTCTCAAGAGGATAAAGTATTAATTAATCCCACCTTTTGGCCATCTTTATTTTATATTTTATTTCTTCATTCCCGCATATTTTATTACACTCATCTACCCATTTCACAATTGTCCCCTCCTTTTATCGCAAGATTAGGGTGACCTAGCTTGTCTAGGGCACCTGGTCCCACTTTGGGTGCCCCGGTCTATGCAAATCCTTTCCTTATTTTTTGGGCGTTTCTAGCCGTTTGTTGTCTTTATCTTTTTCCTAGTCAACCTTTTCAGGATTAATTATGAAATTAATCTTGAGATCCCTATAGATATAAAATAATAAGGCCATAATAAGGGTCCTAGGTCATAGCATCACATATTACTATGAATCCATCTAGAGTTTCATCACTTTCATCCACATAGTGTCATGCATCAAGCTACGAGATATGCATCACACACACACACACACACACACACACACACACACACACACACACACACACACACACACACACACACACACACACACACACACACACACACACACACTGCATAGGGGAGGGATTCTATTTATTCCATGCACACATGTTATTTACATTTTCTATATTTATTATTGTTCGCTACGTCACAAAGTATGAATGGCATGAGAGAAGAAGCTAGGGAAAACATGTAAACACACACCGAACGACATCTAGATCTAAAATTTATTGCAACACTCAATGATAAGACCACTATTTTGGCGGTTGAGGTCAGTTTGACCCATTCATTTACATCTTTTATTTTTCTAGGGTTTGATACTTCCTTTTGCATTGCAGTCATTTTCTAGCTCATTTGTGGATCAAACATGACAAACAAGAAGCTCTCGAAGACACCTTATGACCATATCAAATTCATGTTCTAAGCATTTGCAAAGATCAGAGCACCCAGATTGCAGACCAGGGCACCCTAGGGCACGCCTCAATACACTCCCAGGCACCCCAATCATTTCAGATCTTCCCTTCACAGAGGATTTGTGAGTGTTTGTCTACACTTCCTCATTTCATTTCCAGATGTGCGAAAACTGTGATAGTCACTTCCAAATAAGCTAAGCCATTTCTTTCCTTTTTATTTCATATTAGGGTTTCATTTCTCTTAGAATAATTTAGTTGCATTTATTCCATATTGTTTTAAGTCTATTTACTACAACGTTTTAGTCCTCCTAATTAGATTAACATTAATACCCTATTGTCCCCTTTTAGGCCACTAGATCATTATTTTTGTTAATCATTTTAGTGAACCCGACGTCCCTTTCTACCACCTTCTAGGGATTTTCATTCTCCCATCATGAATATCTCTATCACCGAATATCTTCTTACCCTCCCGATTTGCTTCATCGAGTTCAAACCCTCTTTGCTACTACCAATGTTTCTGTTGACATGCATCCAAATTCCATGTATGATACATTTTTGGATGCCTTTTCCCAACATATTACATTCCAGGCCAATCCTTCATTGACATTCACCCCTTTGACAATGACCCACCACTTTACATCATGTCTCACATCTACAATGTTGTTGTCAAGCGTACTCTTATCGATAATGGCTCTGAGCTTAATCATGCCCTATGTCCTTTCTCCAAGCCTTAGGTTTTTCTGCTCATGACATTATCCCTTCTTCCATTTCACTCCATGCTTATGATGGTTTTATTCATCCATGTCTAGGCCACATTACCTTGCCTTTAACCGTAGGCCCTAAGACTCTCCTACTATTTTCTTTGTCATTGATTTTCTTATCTCCTATAATTACTTGTTAGGTAGACCATGGCTTCATGCCATGCAAGTTGTTGCCTCTACCATCCACCGTTGCATCAAATTCTTACATGAGTGTATTGAGTATACTATATTCCAAGATCGTGATCCATTCCAATATTGTGTCCATGACCCTCACACTAGTCTCCTATTCCCTACATTGATACTACAGATGAACCTCATCCTATGGATGATCAACCTCATTTACCACCGCTTGAGGGCACTATTTTTTACTAGATGTTATCCCTTCTACACTACCTCCTTCTATAGCTATCATTCCACATTAGCTACATGTTCCCTCCATGGACAATATTATCCCATCCTCATCTCCATCATCAGTTCACCCACCCTTCACTTGCACACTTTTCATTCATGACTCGTATTGGGAACATGTCCCATTCGATCCTACCCATGATGAAACAATATGTTCCCATGTCAGCCTAGCTCATCTTGGTTTTACTTTTGAGGACCTTCAACCTTCTACTCATGCTTCTCACCTATATTATGGTTTTGTCACTATCACTATCGCTTATGGCTTGTGTGTCTTTGATCTTTTAGTCTATCTCTCATGTACCCCTTGTGCTTCTCTACTCACATTAGGAGATTCTTGGCTTACTTACATCGAGGTACCTTAGACCCTAGTCACATTGATATTTCATTCCCTATGCCTTTTGGTCGTGTTTTTATTTGTAATAGTTCCTTTCTTGGCTATTCACCTAACTACACTCGATGGTATGCACACGGTTTCCCACATCCCCATTCATTGATAAATAATATGCTATGGGCATGTATCGTTTACACCTTACCGTCTCATTACATGATCAACCTCATACTATAGCATACCATGTCACCAATCCCAATCCATTTGACTTTGACCCAGAGGACGACGATCTCCTTGACGAGTTCACATAGCCTCTTCCCACACTACTACTTTGGGGGCATATCACATGACATACTTCCCCCTCGCTTAGCATGGTTGTACCCTTTTACATCCTACACTTCATCTCTATCACTTATTGTCATCTCATATCCACTTCACGTATTATAACACACCCTTGTTACCCGATGACACACTCTTGTGCTTTGGTTCACACTGACTATTGAGGGATTACCATTACATTGAACCCCACACACTTTGCATGCTAGGTTATACACATTTCCATACATACCCTACATCCTACATTATCCTACACATACCTCATCTATTAGTCATTTATACACCATCTATCTCATACACGCTACACTAGTCATCATCTCATCTACGTCTAGTTTTGCATCTCTTCCTTACATTCTATATTTATGCTAGGTTACATTATATGCAGTCTAGCTTTACCTATCATCACTACATATCCCATCTACACACCCTACATTTCCTACATTGTATGATTCACATAGCACATCTATCCATCATATACATTCTACATACTACACTAAATTCCATTGTATATGGGTCTAGTTCCATCTATCATCTTTACATATTCCATTTCTATATACACCTATTAGTGCCTTTCCTACATTACACACGCTACACATATTACATTGCATTGTTTACACCACACATGTACATCTTGTATTCCTCACTTGGTCATTTACCCTACGTTGTCTTATACGCCTTGCACTCACTACCCTATGATGCACTCTAGTTCCTCGATCCATACTCAAATGCCAGGGTTTACTAATCAAATGGACCTTACATTCACCAATGCAACATTTTCCTCATCCACCATTTCTCACATTAGTGACATACACCTTAGGTTAAATTTTCACCCCTTCTTATCATCTTGTAGTGGTATACACTTTAGGCTAAATCACCACCCATTATCACCTTTTCATTTCATAGTGGTATACGCTTAGGGCTAAATCATCACTTCTAAACTCAACAAGTTGTGGTACATGCTAAGGCTATAGGGTCCATACACATCTTTCCATATATTTCATCTCCACCCACTCATTCTATAGTGATATACGCTTAGGGCTAAATCATCACTCATCCATTCAACAAATTTGTGATATACGCTTTGGCTATAGGGTTCATGTACATCTTCTCCCCATGTCGCATTTCATCACCACTACACATACAAACTCATCACAACATGCTAGATGTAACCAACACTACTCGACCATTTCCTGATGACACACTCTCGTTTACGGTTCATTCTTGACTAATGAGGGGAAAAAAAAATGAACCTCACTACATATAATTCCATCCACTCGAGGGGCATGTTGCTCCTATCATTCCATCTTGCATTCCATTCCATCCATCCACATCATACTAAATTGTCTTGGGGGCATTTAATTTTTCTTGCTAGTATTTTGCATGCTCACTTTACTACACATGTTAGCTTGCTTTATTATATGTCATTATCATACACACATGCATGTTCACATCTTTGTTTAGTGTGATCACGGTACATGTCTCTACATGCGGCATGGATGCTCACCTTCTACCCTTCCTATACCGGTCGTTAGGGGCATCCACAATCATCTTATCCAGGTGTTATTGTTTCATTTTGTACTTAGCATCTTATACTACTCGTTCATACATGCTTTGACATATTGATTATCATTCTAACATGCTAATGGGTGTTTCATGTGTAACACTTGTTTTGCAGGATTACATGTTTCCATGGCTATTTGTTTGTTTCTACTTGTCTTCTTTATTTGCCATTGTATGCGGGATTTGCCCTTTGTTTATGTGCACACTTGTCTATTGTTTGCAACCTTGATGGTCTTGTGTGTCTTGCGACATCATGAGTGATGTCTCATGTTTGAAATCCACTTTGTGCGGTTTGATTATTTTCTTATGTGTTTATACTACTTTGTTTGGTAGTTTCTAAATTATCTACGTATTCTACATTTGTCTTATTACATGCATGTATTTTCAAACTAACACTTGTATTGGCTAGTCATCCCCTTTTGTGCGCACCTTGGTATCTACCAAGCATTTCCCTTTCCCACAAAGAAAGGCAAAGTTCTACGGGTTAGAGTGCGTTTATTTCTCTTTTTGGCCACATTCTCCTTCTAGGGTCGTCGTCGCATGCGCCCCAAAGAGGGGGCATCATTGAGGTTTTTCTACTAACACAACGTATTTACACTTTGGTTCACACATAGCGAGTGATTTCAAACTAGTCTACGAACTCCATACACAATGGCCTTAACAAGACATGATGCCCTTCGGCAACTCTACTCTGAGCGATTACATGCTTGAGGGTTACATTGGGTGTGCCTCTCTACACTTCTCTGTCTAGTGGCATCGGATCACCCAAAAACCAAGACAATACAAAAATCTCTTTAGACATTTCAACAAAGTGGTTAAATTTAGAGGACACATTGCATTTCCTACCTATATTTCTTCAACCAGGGGTGGCGTGAGATTGTAAAAGAACTCACAACAGTACATGATATCCTTCTACACCCTTTTTCTCGACATGGATTGGGTGCACATGTTCCATTTACACTTTTTCTAGCGTATTTTACATTTGCATACTTTACACGTGTATTTTACACAATGTTTTTATATACATGTATATTTGACTACTTGATCATTTTCTCCTTATAGGTCCGTTGTATGAGAAACAACAAGTCAAATTGGGGAAACAAAAACAACGAACATGAAAACAAAAACACACTATTACAAGCACTTTCCTTTACTAACCATGCAAGTACGCTACACACTACAGCAACTACACACACATTCCGCCCTAGGTTCACTCTCATCACATTTTATGTGCATTTTTCATCTTTAGAATCCACGATCCTTCACTTTTTTACTTTTTTAATTCCACGCTTGAGTCTAGTCCATTGGAACATCTTCTTCTACACTCTACATGGATATCAGGTACGCATCTCTATCTACTTTATATTACTGAGCATTATTCTCACCAACATAAAGTGGGGAAAATGTAGACACAAAATCATGCACTTTAGGCATTATTTAGCTCGGTCTTATACTACTATTTAGAAGGTTCTCAAGTGGATAAAGTATTAATTAATCCCACCTTTTGGCCATCTTTATTTTATATTTTATTTCATCATTCCCACATATTTTATTACACTTATCCATCCATTTCACAATTGCCCCATCATTCTAGCCCAAAATCAGGGTACCCCATCTTGGGGTGCCCTAGTCCCACTTTGGGTGCCCAGTCTATGCACATCCTTCTCGCTTATTTTTGGGGCCTTTCTAGCCATTTGTTGTCTTTATCTTTTTCCCAATCGGCCTTGTCGAGATTAATTATGAAATTAAGCTTGAGAGCCCTATAAATATAAAGTTATAAGACCATAATGAGGGTCCTAGGTCATAACATCACATATTACTATGACTCCATCAAAAGTTTCATCACTTGCATCCACATAGTGCCAGCATCAAAGTTAGGAGATATGCATCACGCACATTGCATGGGGAGGGATTATATTTTATTCCATGCACACATGTTATTTACATTTTCTATAGTTACTATTGCTCACTACTTCAAAAAGTGTGACTGAACAAGAGCACCTAGGGCACAACATGCACACACACACACACACACACACACACACACACACACACACACACACACACACACACACACACACACACACACACACACACACACACACACACACACACACACACACACACACACACAAAACTACATCCAAGTCTGAAATGTAGTGCAATGCTCAATGATAAGACCACTAGTTTGGCATTGAGGTCAGTCGACCCATTCATTTACATATTTTATTTTTCTATGGTTTGATACTTCCTTTTTCATTGCAGGTCATTTTCCATCTCATTTGACAAATCCAAAGTGTGACAGACATAAAACACTTAAAAACACCTTGCACACCATACCATATTTAGGTTTTGAGCATTTAAAGAGATCAGAGCACCCAAATTACAAAATTTGGCACCCGAGGTGCCAGATACACTCCCAAGCACCCCGGTCATTTCACATCTTCCAGATCTTCTCTTTGTAGGGTCCTTGAGTGTTTTCCTGCACTTCTTGATTTAATTTCTAGATCTGCGACAACCTGTAATAGTCATTTTCAATCAGCTAAGCCATTTCTTTCCTTTCTATTGCATATTAGGGTTTCATTTCACTTAGAATAATTTACTTACATTTATTCCATGTTATTTTTAGTTTATTTACTACAACGTTTTAATCCTCCCAATTAGATTAACATTAATACCCTAGTGTCCCCTTTTAGGCCACTAGATCATTATTTTGTTAATCAAGTACCTACTATGATTGTGTGACTTTGGTCTATCATTACTTCTAACATTCCAACACCATTTTCCTCTTAGAGATCCACACACTTTAACACACTTAATCAACTTTTGGTGAACACCCTTAAGTGCATCTTTTAAACTCTAGCTAATGTCATCACTACACTCATTTCCATCCCCCATCAAGCCACTAGTGATTCTTAACCCCTTGAGAGTTCTCAAGAGAGTGGAACCTCTTTATGCAAAAAAATAAATATCAAAAAGCAAAAATATCATATCAAAATTTAAAATATCAAATAAAATTCACCTCAAGACTCTCTCTAGGGGTGTTTCCAACAACTATACCAAGGCTATGGATGTTTGGCTAATAGTAGAGAAATGTTGTGAAAAGATTCAGATGTATCTCTATCGGGTTATAGACACATGTCTCGCATGATAGAACAATGCACGACTTAACCTTCTATTCACCTTCCATCAACCTAATTGACTTAATCACTCCCTATAAATTGGCTATTTTTTCTTCACATACTACCCATTAAGTCTTCACTTCAAGCGGTAATTAACCATCACAATCACACACACTTCGATCTCGAAGAGACATAGGGCTTGCATGTTGTCAGGTATTGTTTAGACCTTGGTCATACTTTTGTTTTAGTCTCACTCTTTCCTTACAACTTGTGTCGTTCAGCTCATATTGTTTTCATCAATGATGTAACTTTCCTTCCATCCATCACATCCACATCTTTTTCCCTTAGAATTTAACTTATATGGGTAGGAAATGACCCTTTTCTTTTCATCCAATCCTCCTCATGTCCCTTTTTAACTGTCATCATCATGACTGGGGGTAACCTTACTATCATCCGTTGGAGGCATTATCCATTTTAGATATCCCTCACTTCTTATCCTACCCTACACTTGGGGAAAAATAAAACCCATCTATTCATCCACACTAGCCACCCTACTTCACACTTCGGGGCACACCACATCTATGCCTCCCTCCATCCCCACTATACTTGGGGGCATATCTTATCATCTTTGTATCCCCCATCTTATCCTATACCACATCCTTCATCCTATCTATCTCCCATGCCACATCCCATTTAATCCTAGCCTATCAACTAATTCCTATCATATCCAAACTATCCAATTTCCCTCAATCCTTCCATTTCATCCTACCCAAACATGATTTGGGACTTATAGGAGAAATTCACATCCCACCTTACATCCCTTCCCATCCCCCCATGAGCTATCCCATCCTGAATCCTTTCATCTTACCTATCCTCAACCATTCCCCCATCCCAAATCCAAAATATCAACATCCAACATCAAACAATCTAAACATCCAAAATCTAAAAATCAAAACATTCAAAAAATTCAAAAAAAGATCACAAAATAACACCAACAAAAAAATGCAAAAATGGAATGTGTTTTTTTTTCTTTCTTCCTTGTCTACATTTTCATTTTGGAAAATGATATGAGGCCCTTTTTGTTTCTTTTTCTTTTGCATGGTCTAATGATATGAGGACCCTCTTTTTTGCATTAATTTTTCCAATGATATGAGGACATAGGCATTTGGAAATTACGTCATCATGATCTTCATACCTTGATGAATTTTACGTTATGCCACATCAATCACAATTTCTAATGATGATAACCATGGGAAATTTATGGTAGCACACCCCTTTTTGTCATCATATTTTAGCCTTATCATCATCCACATCATCACCTAGCTAGCTATCTAACCTCCTCACCCTCCTATTCAATCAATCCTTTATCAATAAATCAATATCCACATCCAAATATTATCATCTCACATCCAACATTCAAAATCCTCACCCCTTGGTTGGGGCATCTACTAACATCCTTTCTTATCGCTTCATCATCATCATCATCACCAATGTCTTATCATCAATAACTAATCCTTTATTCCCTCATCTAAACATCTTCAATTTTATAATCAAATCTAACTAACCAATCCAACATCCTCAAATCTAAAATCTTTAAATCCATCTTCCTCAAATATTCAACCATACCCCTTGATAGGGCATCCTAAATCCCGAAATCTAACATCTTCAAATCCAACATATTCAAATCTAAATCCTCAATTTTCACCCTTGTCATACATCATTGACAGGGGCATCCTCAAATATAAATTCTAAATCTTCATGATTTTCATACATCATTGATTGGGGCATCCTCTACTATAAAATCCAATATCTCCTCTCATCTTCTCTCATATCTTCTTGTTGTTGTGCAAATGTGTAATAGGTAAATTTATAATTGTTAAGCATGAAAACGATACCCCTAAACCAAAATTTGCATGTTTTATCATTCCGAGGTACCCCAAGTCTACCCATTCAGGTCCAGGTGACCTCCCGATTGATGTTAGCTCATCCCCGAGGTGATTTAGGAAATGCCATTCATTCCCCTAGGTGATTTTAGGAGTTCTTGAAAAATGCTATCTTTGAGCAGTGTTGGGAAGGGCTATAACTGGCCTTCCGAGGATTGGAAAAAACTCCTAAAGTTGAACGAAGTAGCCAAATCAAACATGGAGGTGAATTTAAGGCCTAGAAACATCATGGAAGTGATTCAGAATATTCTAGAAGGACTTGGAGAAGTTGGGGTAGTTTCACTAAAATTAGGGTTCACAGGCCTAGGCACTACACAAGCCAAAACAATTGTTGAACTTCCAAAGGTGATTCCAGGAGTTACGAATGGAGTTAGGAGAAAACCAAAATATCACCGAAAATATAATTCCAAGCCTCACAAGATGGTGAAATCATTTTTTCACAACACTTTGATGCATTAGTTCTATAAGTAGTTTTTCACATGCATAGTTTGAGTACCAAATTAAAAATCCACTTTCCCACCATTGGATTCAAAAGGCCATTTCCATTCAGGATCATATAAAATTTCACCAAAAAAGTCCATTGAGAGCTCAAGTTATCATCATCTCAAGTTGTCCTCTTGGAGCGAGTTCAAGAGTTAGTCAAATTTTAGGAGGACACGTGTCAGCTCCAGGAGCCTAGTGAGATTTTGTGTCCCTGATGTCCCTCAAGGTTAGGGAAATAAACCATGAAAATTGTGCCCAGCCCCCATATGACCTCTAAAACCTCATGTGACCTTCAGGATCGTCAGTTCAGCCCCCGGGTGCTTTTGGGAGCTCAAATTCCCGCCATCGGATCTTTGCCAAGTGTCATCTCCAGGAGGGTCGTGGAATTTTATGTCCCTCACATGTCAGGGATATCAAACCTTGAAAAATTTCCCAACCCTCTAGGGGAAACTTCTGGTCACCCATGTGACCCACTTCCAGCCCCTCAGTGCTTTAAAGCTGATTTTCTAGCTCTCACTCCCTATCGTCAGATCGCCACCACATGTCACCATATTTCTCACCATGGAAATTGATGTCCCTCATGTCCCTTTGAGGTGAGGGACATCAGGGACATGAAAATGCACCCAACTCCAACTCCAAAACTCAAAAAAATCTAGCTCATGGTTGTTTCTTACTGCTTCTCTATTGTCAAAAGAAAGTTGCAAAGAACACCTCAATCCACCATTGTTCTTCCGAACCAGCTCTACCATGGCAACCAAACCTTCCACTCCATGAATATGCACAAGTTTCAAATAATATATTGATTAAAATATCCATAGGAATAAAGAATCAAAGAGAAGAGTGAAGGAATTCTTCATAAACCTCCATTACCATAAAACAAAGATTCAAACATATCTTACAAATCAATACACAGATTAACAAACCGTCTGTTTGAGTTCTTATTTCTTGAAGGACATTAAAAATTCATATTCAAACCTCCCATTTGCATCAAGGAATTCTCACAACAAATAAATTCCACTTCTAGCTCCATGAAGAACAAAGCTCAAATTCTCATCAAACCAGCAACCGGATCGAAGAGAAATTTCACCAGTGAGACAAGAAGCAAAAACCTATCGCAATGGAATTGATTTCATTGAAAACGGAGACAAAACCAGACCTGAAAATTTCAAGCTCCATTAATGGCCTCCATGACACAGTAGTGGAAAATATCATCAAGCTACCTCTCCACTTCTTAGGGTTCTAGTGGGTGAAATCACACGAAAATTGGAGGGAATGATTGTTGAAAAATCTAGTTTCACGTGAACTAGTTTTTGTGCCATGATGTCCCTATTTTTTAAGGATATGGAAGAATGATTTTTATCGAGTTCTATCTTGTCACATGAAAAAATCTATGAAAAGGCATCGAGCTACCTCTTCACTTCTCAGGGTTCCAGTGGGAAAAATAACGTGAAAATTGGAGGGAAGGATCATTAAAAAATCTAGTTTCACGTAAACTAGTTTTTGTGCCATGAAGTCCCTATTTTTTATGGATGTGGAGGGTTGTGTTTTTTTCCATATTCTTCCCCCGCAAATGAAAATATCATTTTCCAACTTGTTCAAATGAAGGAATTTCTCAAAATTCGGAGCGTGGAATCTCAAATTAAAATCCATATTTTCAAGACCTATTTTGTTGCAATCAACGCATCCGTGGTGCACTTACTAAAAATAGCATGCCTTCCTACATAGGGGTATATTACTTAGGGTAAGCCACTATTTGAAGAGGCTATGAAAAAAATATGGATATCATAGAGGGAGTATCACAAGCAAAGTCATCAAAAAGGTCATCTCAGTTCGCAATTGACACTTACTTAAAAATGTAAGTGGTTCCACAAGGCCTTGTTATAAATAACCAGTTGACCCAAAAGGTGAGAGAAACACAATAAGAAGAAATAATTCAAGGTACCATATCCTATTGAGTTTGGGAAAAGCTAACTATGACACTTACTAAAAATAGTAATTTGCCCCATGTGTACTTACTAAAAATAGCAGGTTATTCTCAAAGGGAAATTTTGGCACAACAAGATATTGAGGGATAATCATTCAGGTCAATATCACCATTTGGGGTCCAGAAAGGAAAACTCCACACTTACTAAAGATAGTAAGTTGTCCCTTCCAAATATAGTAAGTGTTAAGGAAACATGAATTTCCAGTGCATGGGTTGGTCTAGTTTCGAGGTGTAATCAATCATGAAGAGATGGCGTTTTTCATGGTTTGGAATGATCATATCATATTAAAAATTAGGTCATCACAAGGCACATCATGTGAATTCATCTTCGTCACTTAAGGAGCCGGGTGATTCAAAGAGAGTTGATCAGAATGATTTCAATGAATTAAGGAGTTCATTAACCAAGTATCAAGGAGGGTCATTGTGGGAATTGTATGTGTTCATCTCAAGTTTGTAGCAGTAAACATCATAATAGTGTTTCTAAACACTCATTATATTGTCCAAGATGTCCAAGCATCATAGAGTTTGTGGTCATCACTAGATTAGGAAAAGGATTCAAATTTATTCAAGGAAGCAATCTTCATCAGTGTAAAAGATCACCAATGGTAGAAATCTTTGCTCAAATTTCATGGCTACATCAAGGCATTCAAATAATTTCATCACGAGGAGTGTTTTCCCCTCCATCCCTTCCCTCTTCCTCTCTTTCCATCTCTTCTTTCTCTCCCCATTCTAATTCTTCATTATATGTCATCATTGTATTTTGTCCTATTCACTTAAGTGACCTATTTTAAATTTGCAAAAGTATTTTCTCAAAATTATAAGAGAAATACTTAATTCATGGAAAACGAAAGGTCACGAGTGGAATATGGAAATGAAGAGTCATGTGAGGGAGGTGAAAGGAAAATTCAGGTTGCTATAAATTGTAATGA
The DNA here is from genome assembly GCA_018340775.1 of Taxus wallichiana var. yunnanensis. Classification (NCBI taxonomy): domain Eukaryota; kingdom Viridiplantae; phylum Streptophyta; class Pinopsida; order Cupressales; family Taxaceae; genus Taxus; species Taxus wallichiana. The sequence continues at coordinate 109,596,320 of CM031241.1, read as the reverse complement.
GCTCTTCATTCCAAGGGGTTCTAATTCTGAAATTCTTCTAGCTAGTTGTATTCTTGTAAGTTCATGAGAGAGATTTTGCTCACTTGTGAGTGAAAAGAGTTAGCCACTTTTCCCCTATTCTCAATGTCTTCCATTCTCATACTATGTACAATTTCTTCTTGAGCATCAATACAAGAATAAGGAGTTTCAAGCCTTTTTGACTCGGGGGTTTACTTGATACTTTATCTTCATTAAATTCTAATTGGTCTTATTGTTGTTTGCGATTGTTTCTTCCTAATTTTAGTGCATGTAATGAAGTTTCTAACTAGTGTGTGTAGGAAACTGATTTTCTACCTGCAACATTAGTTCTCCTACCTATTTTTTCACTCCCCTTTCCAACTCTTCAAATAAATTCTTCCCTAGCAAGAGATTTTTAGTTTTTCTCGCAGGGTCGGTGGAGTGCCCCTATTGGATCCCCTGCCATAAGGCCACTATGAAAATCCACCTTTACTCACGCATGTATATACAGAAGATGCACCGGTTAAGTAGAGGCACTTATATTCCCAGAGCGTTGGCAAGAAATCCACAAGTTTGTCCACCCGACAAATTTTATCTCCAAAGCACTTCTCATCCTAATCCTCTAAATCCTCTAATCTCCCATATCTTCTAATCTTTTCTCCTATCATTGTCAATCTTATCATCCTCTAATCCTCTCTCCTCTCATCCTCAATATCCTCCTCTTCTAATCCTCTCTCATCAACTAACTTGGACCTATCCTCTTTTCGGTCAATTACCCGACTCATTCTTCCTTTCCTAACCCCTTAAGGCGGAATCATATCACCATCCTAATCTTCTTTTCTTTGAACTGTCATTGCTCTGCAATAACACTTCAAAGAGGGGAAAAATGTAAACATCTAAAATGTCGACATGGTTAATTATGATTAACATGTCCCACAAATATCCCAACATCATCCATATAATAATTAATCGCAAGATTAATTATTATTATTTAATCTATTTTATCATATTTCCCCTTTTATCATTTTATCATCATTTACCATTTTTCCCAATCATTTTCAATCATTAATCATGTTTTATCATTAATCACTTTAATTCCTTATTATATCATATTATTCTATTTTAATACTTCATTAACATTTTATAGAAATTTAATATTCCTACATTGCACCTACCACCTACCCTACACAACCCTACACATAGCATTTCCATGTAACCTCAAAACCAATCATCATTTATTAACCTAATCTAATTCTAATCCTAATCATATCCTCACCTTTAAATCTAGAGGCTTTTATTTCTAGAAGCCTCTCTAAATTTCCCTCTTTCATATTTAAAAATTCAAATATATCTCCCTCCCTCCATTGAATTTTTAATTCAATGGAGACTTCTCTCAAATTCTAGAAATATCCATTCTAGAATTCTCCATTCCTCACATGCATTCTCCACCCTTGATCCAAATCCAACATGGCTTCATCTTAGCCATTGAATCCTCCACCCAAAAACTAGAAATTGAACTCTCATCCTACATGAAAAGATATCTTAAGTGATCAAATCCATATCAAAACTATGCTCTTTATTCATCCAAGCAATCTATTCTATCATCCAATCTATCAATCATCATTCTTCATCAAGAAAATCCAAGCACAATCAAAGGGGAAATGTGTCTAAATGAATCCACAAATATGAAGTAACCAATCAAGCAATCCAAGAGAAAATCCAACACATCAAAGGAGGAGCTTTAAAACCTGTAGGTAAGTGTAGGTATTTGTCTCTCTCCCCTTTCCATCCATTTCTCTATCTGAGTTTTTGTTTGAGAATATTATATTAGGAGAAAAAAATATTTTTTTTCTCACATTTTCACAAATAATCTTTTCTTGCATTACACCACAAACTTTCTGAACTCAAATCCAAAACTTTCAATTTTTAGCAGGTCCTATCCAGGACTGCTATTTTTAGTAATTTTTCAATGTTCTTGATCTCTCGATGTTTCATGTCCATTCAAATTGTTACAAATGATGGAAAAATTCTATTTTAGACATCCATTTCTCTAAATACTTGCTATTTTTATAAAGTTCACTTACATGTGTCAAGCTTCATAAAAATATTGTCAAGTTTTTTTGTTTTTGCACCAGAAGCTCCTGCTCCTAATTTCAAATCTTTATGTCTGTTGGATCTCTATAAAACAAAAAAATTAAGTATAGGGCTTGGAAATTTCAGATTATTGTTGTAAAAATCAAGAGCATTTATGAATTTTCTTTGACAATATTCTTAAAGGAAATTTTTAGAGGAAGATTATGACCAAGTTTTGTTGAAGCAACGAATGCACAATTGAGGAGATACGAGCAAATATTTGTTTTGATGGTTATGGATGTCCTGGAATTTTTTTGCAGCATTTATGGACAATAATGGAGTTTGGGAGATTTTTACACTATAAATTTAACATGAAAATTTACTGCTACTTGGAGAGCGAGAATGATTTCATTTTATATGAGTTTCGACCCGCTTTGAGACTCGATTAGCTAACTGGGGTTAGATTTTTACACAAGATGGGTGAGGTCATAATTTTTGTCCCCATTATGCCCTCGGGGACATTTCAGACAGTTAGGAGGTAAAATTTTGACTTGGGAGTGTGAGGGGCTAAAACTATGATCCGAGAGTTGAAAATGGGCTCCATAGGGGTTTGGTGAGGCCCAATGGTGACTAGGGGTTTAGTTGGGAAGTGAGGGGTCACATTTTTGTGTGACCTATATCCCTTTGTCCACTTGGAGACATTTTGGACAGTCATGAGAAAAATTATGACCTATGATGAAGGGGTTGGAAATGAAGATTCATGAAGGGGGCGGGCGACGAAGTGAGATCGTGCGTCATCTTAGCGGCATAGGTTGCGAAGTGTTAAGTGAGGAAAAAAATTGATAAAGGGGTGCACTTTTGTGTCCCCTATGTCCTCTTTATCCCCTTGGGTAAATTTGGGATAGAGGAGATGAAATGGTGTGACTTTCCACTTCTAGTAAGTTATTTTTAACTCACTGTGTCCAAATCGGGATGTCGGGAGTGAGAATTATGCTCCGAGAGCATGGGAAAGTGTTTTGGGGTCAAAACTTATATTATTTTGACTCCAAAAACTTTTTGATATCAATGGAACCATTTTTGACACCCAATTATTCCTTGATTCAAAATTTTGGTACCAAGAGGGTTAGTTATTGTGTTTTGAACAATCTCGAAAAATTTTGGGTATTGGAGAAAATTTCATATTTCCACCTTATATAGAATTCCAAGATATTTTCAATACATGTTGTCCCTCCTAAATCCTTCTAGAACTCCTAGAATCATCTAGAGAAGTTATTTTTGATCATATAGACATTTATTCCCTGCACTTTTAAAGACCTTGTCTTGAATAGATTACTCCTTAATCAAATTTTATTTCATAAATTACTTCACAAATATTAAATAATCTCCAACATCACCCCAATATGCTTTATATTTTACGTGAAAATTCCCTAGGTGTTCAATTGGCTCTAAATTGGTCAAAAATGGCCTTTTAGGCCTCTCGAGGAATTTGTCTCTCATTGAAACTCATTGAGTTCATAAATCATCTTACAAACTATTACCTATAAAATAAAACACACTTAATGATGTTTTTAACACTTTCCTTTGCACCTTGGTGAGGATTATACTGAAGGAAGACTAGTCAAAGGAAGGATGCCTGATGACTAGGGAGCCTAATTTTCAATTAGGTGCTTAGTTGTCATGTTGAAAATTTTCAATTTTTCATATTGCCAATTTTGCATAACAACAATTGGCTCTAGTTTGGGGACATTAGGTACTGTAGGGCAATTGAGAACATCAAGTATCTCATGGGTAATAGACTAGAGCTTTATAAAATTGGGCAATGAAGTCATTTATTACCTATCGATGCAAGTAATAAAAACACACGCAGGAAAAGGACAAAACACACACAATAGAAAGGAAACACACAACATGGAAGGAAAAGACACACAAAACTAAAAGGAAAATTTGGTATAAACCTAAAATCACCTATGGTACATACGGGGGATAACCATTTTCACTGTAGTGCCTTGGTTGGAGAGACCAACCTTTACTACCTGTAAAGCTTCAAATGTTACCTATTGCGAGGTAAATACAATGGGTTCTCGTCAAGGCAAGCCGAGATAATGTGTTCTCTCCAAGAAAGTGCTTGATCTTGAAGGGACTGAGCCGAGAGAGAGTCAAAATTTCCATAGGGGTAAGTGCGTGGAAATGGGGGCCAAAAATGGACGGAGATCCGTTTTTGGCCATTTTCACCATAACACGCTCGCGTTATGGCTCGACCACATTATAACGCGACGAGAGAAAATGCGAGCTCATGTTATGGCTCAATAAATCCAAGCCATAATGCACTTGCGATATAATATGCTCGTGTTATAATGTGAGTGTGCTCTGTTTGCTATATGTCATATGTGCTTATGGGAGGGATATATTTACTAAAACAAATGGTATAATTTGTTCTTTTATTAATCTTTATACTTTATTATTTCTTATACTTCAAATTTATCTGAGCAAATATAAGAAGTTAGGGTCACTTTGCACCTTATGGAACTAGTATCACATCTCCCTCTATCACGGTTTATAAGATAGTTTGTCATCTTCTAATATGGTCTGCGTATATAGGTATTTTCCAGGATATCGGCATTCAACCTTCAAGATTTTAGGGTTTAAATTATACAATCGATATATGTTTTGTGAAATAATATAGTCTTTATTTAGGTTTTAGGGCATTTTCCAAATTGGTTATTAACATTTGTAGGAGTGTTAAATGTGTTAAAATTATAATTTACAAACATCATAACTCCCAAAGGTAGCGACAATGATCAAATATATGGACTCACGCATTCCTTATAATAATAAATCAAAACACATATGTAAGTTTTTATGGATTCAAATAATCAAGGGAATGGTTATCATAAGGCCTGTGAAGGATCTAAAACATTATGAGGTGATGTATAGCTCTAACACATTTGTTTACATTCATCAACTCATAACAACCAATTTTAATCATTCTCTATAGTATCTTGTTTTTAGAAGTCTTTCCAACAAGCTCTATAGGCTAAAATATGCAAAAATGGCACAATCAACCTAAAAATTACCCTTCCAACCCCCATATCCTGCTCTCACATTTTGTACACAAGCCCAATCAACTATTAAAATGAACCCTAAACCCTAAGCCCTAAACTATAAACCCTTAAACCCTTAACCTTGAACCCTAAACCCTAAACTGTAAATTCTAAACCCTAAGCCCTAAGCCTTAATCTCAAAGCCCTAAACTCTCTTAATTTTCAAGGCCTCCACAATTAACCCTAGTGACCACAAATCAACTCCATGATGCTCAAACCATTTTTTGATTATCTATCACTTACTTGAAATAGGTATTCACCATGTAGATGGAAGGATTTATCATTGAATGAAATTATTGTCATGTGGCCACTTGTTAGACTGAAATGAGGTGGTTGTAATGTCCTTCATCCTTTGAATTTTGATCACAATACAAGGTTTAAATGAGTGTTTAAGGACACTACCAAGTGAGTGATAGATAAGGTGAAATTCGGATGATTTCTCATTCTTACATAGATGGTGCTCTATATGAAGATCATCCTATTACCCCTCCCGGCTCAAGAATTCTCCTCAAATGAAATCAACTTCGGGATACTTATACACCTCTTTTCTCATATGCCTCTCATGGAGATAGATGATACCTTGATCCTTCACACATGATGGTCATGAATGTCTCCGTAGCTCAACTATCTCTCTTGGCTTGTTCCTTGAAGAGGTTTGAACATGATAGCAGATTCATGATATGATGATCCTTAAATTACTCTATGAGCTTCCCATTTCACCTTTTAACATGATGACACCCTTTTTAACTTAACAATTCACTTCCCTGACCAGGATATCACATGAGTGAAAACATGATTTTAGTATGTGGACACATATTCGCTCAATTACTCCTCATGGAAATAGGTTTCCTCCTCTATATGGAAGGATTGATCCCTAAATGATATTTGAAGGAATGTCTTAGGATGAGATTCATCTTCTTGAATTCGAGACTACATTAAATCACTTTGTGAAAGTTGCTCTCTCAATTGAATTGCCTTATTTATGAGAGGTGGGACAAGTAACTAAATGGATATGGAATCTACCTTGTACCTTGAAATGCATATTACACATCTCTTCCAAACCTATGTTTCCCCACATACTTGCGCTCTTGAATGTCAATTTCTTCAAAATTTGAAACAAATTTCACATTTATCATATTTCCATGTATGGTATTATGCAAGCAATGATGACCCATTGGAAGTTGGAAAACTTAACCACATTCTCAAATTCACATTCATGATTCACTTTGATACATGATCATATTCACAAGAACCTCTTCTTCCTTAAAAGTGTCTGGTTTGTCCCACTAACTCAGTAAGGGTTACGCATACTCTAGAAACTTGACATTTCTCATGATAGATACGATTGTTGCCACATAGATGTTCAACATTAGATTCCAAACTATAAAAATGATCCTTATATTTTATTGAAGATAAAATATTCAAAGGATATCAAGAACGTTTGAGGTAATTATTTGGGATCATCATAATTGGCCAAGGAAAGAAGTTATTTAATTAAATTTGGAAATGTATCGAGTGCCCAATCGGAATGTCGTTGCATCTGAGAAACATTATCGACATTGGAATAATGCATCTTGGAAAATAAAATTAAACCTTAGAAATCTCCTCAAATTGCCATCTTACATAAGCCTTGAAACATATCAAGTTATGTTATTTGAATGAAACCTTCGTTCCCAACATCTTGTAACTAAAAGAATTAATTAAAAGAACGTAAAAAATGGTCAAATTTTCTTAGTATCCTAATCATCATACCTAGAAATTCCACTTGGACTTGTTATTCTCAATTTATAACACTCTTACACTCCAAATAGTTTACAAGTTATAGAAAAAAAAGAGAGAAAGTTATATTGGGTAACATTTCTTTGTACTAAATTGTTCCTAGATATCGACATTTCTTTCCTTCAAAATATTAGTAGGTGAAAGACATAAAATTGTGATGACTCTCTTTGAATGTTCTACCTACAAAGTAGATGAACCCTTTTTAGTTGAATACTCTTTGTCAATACTAATAAGAATGGGTAAGACATAGAACAATACAAGTGAGTGAATGGGTAAGCCTAAACCTTGATCCCTAAACCCCGAGCTTTAAACCCTAACCCCTAAACCCTAAAACCTAAACACCGAGCCTTAAGACCTAAACCATAAAGCATAAACCCTAAACCCTAAACCATATTCCCGAACCTTAAACCCTAGCCCTTAAACCTTAAACCCTAAACCATAATCCATAAACCCAAAAACCTAAACCCTCAACCCTAAACCTTAAACCACGAGCCCTAAACCTAATCCCTAAACCCAAATCCATAAGCCCTAAACCCTAAACCTTGAGCCCTATAACCTAAACCACCGAGACCTATACCCTAAACCTTGAGCCTTAAAACCTAAACCCTAAACCCTAAACCATGAACCTTAAAACCTAAACCCTAAAACCTAAATCCTAATCCATAAAACCTAAACCCTAAACCCTAAAACCTAAACCGTAAACCTTAAAAATTAAACCATAAGCCATCAACCCTAAACCCTAAGACTTAAACCTTGAGCCTTAAACACTAACCCCTATACTCTAAACCCTAAACCCTAAGCCTTAAACCCTAAACCATGTTCCCTAAACCCTAAACCCCAACCCTTAAACCTTAAACCCTAAACCCTAAATCATAAACCCTAAACCCTAAACCTTAAACCATAAACCCTAAACCCCGAGCCCTATACCATAAACCCTAAACCTTGAGCCTTAAAACCTAAAACCTAAACCCTAAACCCTAAATCCTAAGCCATAAACCCTAAACCCTAAACCATAAACCCTAAACCCTAAACCTTAAAACTTAAACCCTAAGCCATCAACCTTAAACCTTGATCCTTAAACCTTGAGCCCTAATCCCTAAACCCTAAACCCTACACCCTAAACCTTTAGCCTTAAACCCTTAACCCTAAACCATAAACCCTTAACCTTAAACCTTAAACCCTAATCCCTAAACCATAAACCTTAAACCCTAACCCCTAAACCCTAAACCTTAAACCCTAAGCCCTAAACCCTAAACCATGAGCCCTAAACCCTAAACCTTGAGCCCTAAACCATCAACCCTAAAATGTACACCCTAAACATTAAGCCCTAAACCCTAAGCCCTAAACCATGAGCCCTAAACCCTAAACAATATTCCTAAATTTCCTCCAACACTTCCAATATTCTTTAACATCACCTCCAGATGCTTAATATATTTCTTGAACTCTCCCAGAGGGTGTTTGATTAGCTTAGAATGGTATTTTTAGGCCTCAGAGGAAGTTATCTTCCATCAAGTCACACTGAACTCATCAATCATTGTATCCAATCATCCCTGCACATTAAAACAAACTTTTAAAAATATTGTTAATAAATTCTTTTGATCCAAGTTGAGAGTGGAATTGAAGCGAGGTTGGCATGAGGAAGGACGCACTATTGACCAGGGTGAAAGTGAAAGATGCTTTCCTAAGCTTGTAAAGTAGGTACTCATCCATAGTATGATTTTACCATATTCTAAGACAAAATAAGGGATTCAACTCCATGCTCATGGGAAAATTCATCAATCCTTATATTCAATCAGTTGTCGCTACCTTTGAGAGTTGTGAGGTTTGTAAATTCTAATTTTGACACATTTAACACTCTTACAAATTTCATTAACCAATCCAAAAGGACCCAAAAGCTAAACAATTACTATATTCTTTCACAAAACATATATCAATTATATAATTTAAAACTTAAGCGCTTGAAGGCTGAATGTTGAATGTTGAAATTCTGAAAAATACCTATGTACTAACTAGATTAGAATCTAAAAAATATCATCTAAACCGTGATAGATGGAGTTGTGAGACTAGTTCCATACGGTATAAGAAATAATAAAGTATAAATATTTATAAAAGAAAAATGTATACTCACTTTGTAGACACCTATAATTATGCCTAAGCAATTTAAATACTTAAATTGCGCTAATTATCCCCTTTCTCACAAGTTGACGACTTATCGTCAAAAGCGCTCATATTCCCTCTTGTTTTCGTTAATTAATTACAATACGCTAATTGATTAAGTCGCCTATCCAACTAACAACCTAATTAACGACCTTCCATTAATTAATCACCTCCTCTATCTAGATTAATTAATTAATTAGTCTTCCCCTTCATTTAACTAGTAAATCAATATTTAATTGATTTAATCCCCTCACAATAGCCTAAATCGCACTAATATTCTTCTAATTGGCTTCTATAAGCTTACACCTACCTATTAGTTAATCACCTTTGATTAATTAAAACACCCCCCAATTCCCATGACTTGCTAAACATGTATTAAACCCTTCTAAAGTAAGGTTACCTTTAATAAAGCAACCTTATCCATTCCTAATCATGTTTTACCTTTATCCCACATTCATGAGGATGTGTTGAATCCTTTATCCTTTGGGCTATATAAAGAGCCCTCCACCTACCTTTTTACTTACACCTAAACTCTTTGAGAAAGCAAATGCAAAGCATATAGCAAAATAGACTAAGAGCTTGCACCTTGTTTTCTTGAGAGTTCATCATTTTGAGGAGCTAAGATTCCTATTCTAGCCTAAAGTGCTTAGGGCATATGGGAGGTGTCAAAAGGGTCTTGTAGCCCAACTTTGATAAGCCCTCATTCCTAGGTTCTTGGAGATATCAAGGATAACCAAATATTGATTGCCATGGAGCTTATTTAGGTCCATTTACTTGTTTATTGGCAATCTAGAGAAGTAGATATTTAAATACTTTAGCATTGCTTAATTCAAAGTTAATGCATTATGCTAGGTATTAATCTTGTTTAGCTCTCATCTTTGATGGTGTTTAGATTTTGTCATTAGCTTTGTTATAGAACTATTTAGGTGTTAGTTCTCATTCATCTAACTTAGCTAAAAAGCACAAAACCATGCACACATTTGGCACGCCCGGTGGGACACTTAGTCCCATGGCATTTTAGTTTAAATTTCATTGTTTTGGCTAACTTTTGATATGCACATGTAGTAATTAATTTCCATTTTTTTGGAGTTTTTGCTCATTTAATATGTGTTACTTCATGTTTATAGCCTTAATTTTAATGGGTCATTGCCATTTTTGAACTAACTTGTCAAAATTTAGAGTATTGTGAAGTTTTGCATTTTTTTCCGTACTGTGGTTATAGGTTACAGCTAGCGGAGACATGATTTTAGGAGCGCAGACATGATTTTAGGAGCGTAGACATGATTTTAGGAGCACAGATATGATTTTAGGGCGCACACATCTCTCTGGTGGCACAGGCATGTTGTTCAACTCTGTCATTCGGTCCACCGACCCTGGCCCAGATGCACTAACCCTAGCGCATCCACCCTAACCCACGCGCAAGTGCACTACTTGGACCCAGGTGCATGCACAGTCACTTCGTACTATACCTTCACTATGATCTAAAACCTGTCAGAGCGGTGCACATGCCCTAACTAGGGTGCACATGTGGTTTTAGTGGCGCAGGTATATTTTTCTGTAATATGGTTATTCTGTCTATTTTTCCTATCTATTTTCTCAGAGTAGTGCATATGTTGTTTTCAGTGGCGCATACACCTCTCGGGTGGCGCAAGCATTTAATTGATCTAAAAATTCACAGAGTGGTGCAGGTGTTGTTTTAGGGGTGCAGCACTTTTTTTAGGGGCACACACACATCTCTCGGGTGGCACAGGTACACTTGTGTGTGGCTTGACCTTCTTTCGTGGCACATATGCCCTAACCCAAGCGCACGAGCATAGAAAAAGGGGTGCAGGCATCCTTTTGCATTTTTTTGGATTTAAAGGGTTGACGTGCTAACTTTTTTGCAAGTTTATCTAATCACATATTTGTCTTTACAGGCTATTTTTACATGTTGGTATTTGATTAGGTAGTATTTTACATTGTTTACTAACGGGATTGAGATCGCGTATGCTCTTCCCTCGCATCCCTTGGGGCGATCTTGGGAATCAGAAACGATTCTTAAAACCTTTTTCCACTTTAAGATTGTTAAGAGTATTTTAGTTAGAATTGGTCAATTTGGCATTTGTTGAAATTAAAGTGTTGTTCCATTTGGTTATCTTTTGAGATTTGTGACGACATCACGTATGCTCTTCTCTTGCATCCTTGGATGATCTGGAGAATCAGAAATGGTGCCTTCTCTTTTGATGGACAATTACTAATCATCGTCATTCAGGACCAAAACACTTGTCAAAGAATGAAGGAAATGAAACAAAAGTCAAAAAAACTTCTAATACACGTGTTCTTGTAGGTTGCCAAATATTGTTCAAGCAAACCACATCTAATTAAGCAAGATAAAAAAACACACCACATTCAAAACACTGTATTGTAGGTTTCAGAAAAGGGTACGTCCCTCTCCGCTCAACTGGAACATAACCCCTTTGGCATAACACCTTAAGCTACAACAATGGGGGTGGTTCCAGGAACCCTAAAGTAGTCCACGCAAGAGGGAACCTTGTGGACGAAACGGGAAGTGCTCCACACTACCTACTTGACTAGTGATTCCTTTGTGAGATAGCATTACCGATTGTCTATGTGGCAACCCTAGTGATAGTACACATAGTTGCACTAGTTGCCTACTTTTCTTAAAGGGGGTAAAGTAAATCCGAGATAATCCCAAACTAGTCAGTGTGACTTTTTGGGTAAATCGCACTCGCTCAAGGTAACTTTGTAACACCTAGGATGAGAGAACCACCTAGGAGAATCTACTTTGGCCAGGAGCCCACTTTGACCATTCTAAAATGGTGTTGAGTTGTGAACCATAATTTTATTGAGAAATGTGTAACGCATTACTTTCGCCTAGTTTTTACTTGCCTTAGCCCGAGGAAAAACTCCGCCGAAGTAAGGCTAGCATTTTTAATCATTTTTTGATTTATTTCCTTCACATTCTTTGGACACCTTGTTGATTGAAAGAGGTGTGATTACCTTTGTGTTGCCATTCGACAGTTTCTCTCACTTTTATGTCCATTTACGCCCATCCATGTTTGCGGTTGGGTTAGTTAAACGTCTAAAGTGAGCGGAGGCGTTTTCACGTCATTTGGTAGCCATTGTGATCTTGATACCCACGTTAAGGTCGTCATTGTAGTTAGGCGTGATTCATCACCACCGAATTCCTTATAAGAGTTAGTTTGTTTGTCTCATATCATTACAATTTCGATATTTATGTCTTGTTTCTTGTAAACTCGGCATAAATACCTATATTATACGGTTACATTGCTGCACACATTCTTAACTATTCCTAGCTATACTTTGAGATTTTTTTTTGGTTCAGTTCTATTATTACCTTGATTTTAAAAGGTGCTAGATGTTACCATTTGTGTGTGTTATATCAATAACACCTCGATATCAATACTTCACTTTCGTGCAAAGTGGGTTAACATATCTTGGTGATATTGTTGTGTCATTCGCAAATCATAATTGGCACTTTTTAAGATATAGGTTTTAATTAGATTTGAGCTCGCTCATCATATATCTTGATTGGGAGATCACATTTAACTTCATGTATTTACTTACGTCTTGTTCATTCCCTTGAACTTGGCATAAGTGGAGACATCTTGTTAAACATCTCATGACGCGAATTACTTTGAAATGTAGTCTAGGAAATACTTCATCTGATTAGGTTTCAATACCAAACGATTGTTTCATTGGTGATTTTATCACTCTATCACGTTGGTATTCTCACACTGTTAATTTACTCTTAACACGTACATCTTACATTTCACTTAGGGGTAGTCATTGAACTTTGAATAAATCTACAACTTACCCTAGTGAAACTTATCACAAAAACATGGCTCCCAAGATGCATCTAGGGTTAAAGAAACAAACATATGAGGAACAACAGGCGCAAGCTTGGGAAACCTCTAATAGATAAGGGTCAAACCCATTCATCGGGCACAATCTAGGACCACTATTTTTGTAGAAAAGGAAACAAGAAATGGTCGACCATAGTGGAAACGAATTAGAGTCACCATGCGCGGACTTTGATTTTGACCCTACTCTGCTAGATGAATTTCTTCTTAGAAACAAAGACAGAGTGTTGGCCCGGGTTGTCGAATTAGGGGCCAAATTGCCCATCGAGAATGAACCAATACTAAAACAAATGACACTACTGAGGAAGAACGCCCCTTATCAATATGGAAGATATTTTAACAGGTGGGCATGCTTCCACTTCTTACATAGAAAATGATAAAGTGGTAGGGCATAGAATACCCCTCATCAAAGTGCCACAAAGAAACAAAATAGAACTTGAGATAGAGGAAGAACCTCCACAGTACGAAGAGGAGGAACCTTTAGAAGAAGAGGCTATAAACCAAGCCACAATCCAACAACAAATCAGCAACCTAAGCCAACAACTTGCTTTGCTTACTTCCCATGTATAGAAGGATGCAAACAAGAACATTCAAAAGGTGAGGCCTAAGGTTAAAAACAATGAACTCCATTGGGAAAAACAAGGAGAAGAAGACATAGGGTACCATCATGTTTACATCCATGCTTCTCCCACTAAAGAATGATTTCTCGTAAAGGAAGTGCAGTCTATGAAAGTGACGATTACAAGTTTACAAGAGAGCAATATAGGGAGCATCAGAAATATCAATATGAAGAATTATGCCCCTATCCTTTTGACAAGACAATGACCCTTCAACCCTTTCCAAAGAAATTTGATATGCCAAAGTTCAACAAATACAAAGGAAAGGGAGACCCAAGGGATCATGTCAAATATTTTTACATGGCATGTCAAGAGGTGTCTTATAGTGATAATTACCTCATCATACTTTTTCCCAAGAGTCTCGGAGGTCAAGCATTGGAATGGTTTACACGCTTACCACGAGGATCAATTTCCACCTGGCCAAAATTGGCAGAAAGATTCGTGCGTCACTTCTCGTATAACATAGAGAGTGATGTCACCATGGCAGACTTGTGTGGCACCAAACAATGCCCAAATGAGACCTTTGCTAGCTTCCTCCAATGATGGAGAGGGATAGCCAGTCACTTCCCTTGTGCTTTCCCTGAAAAGCAGCTGGTCAGTATCTTCGTTCCCAATCTCAACCCAGATATCACCTTCCACCTCCAAATGCATTGTGTCCATACTTTTGAGGAGGTTATCGAGAAAGGGATTCAGATAGAAAAGGCTCTCATTGCCAAAGGCACCCTTAAAAACCAATCTAAAGACAACCAAAGTGTCAAACCCATAGAAAATCCAAATATTTTCAACAAAAACAAAAATGTGGTGGGAGACGGAATCACTGATTCCAAACATGTTCAAATGGTCCAAACTGGTCAACCTTTTAAACTGACCAAGGGCCTAATTCAACCACCACCAAAATGATGAACATTCACCTCTCTCAATGAACCATTGTGGTCATACTAAAACAGTTGGATGTGGCCCACATGATGACCTACCCTACAACACAACCGTTTGATGAAAACGCTCCTAAACCTTCATGGTATAAGGAGCATGAATATTTTGAAATGCATCACGTTAAAGGTCATAAAATAGACAAATGTTTGCAAATTCGTCACTATATTCAAGACCTCATTGACAACGGGGAGATAGAGGTGGATAACCCTGGCCACACACAAACACCTAACGAGAAAATGGGGATTTATAAGGAACCATTCCCAAGCATGATAAGTCAGAAAAGGCAAAGCCGGATCGGGAGAGTCATCCCAAACTTATAAAGCCACGAATTACTTGTATACCAAGAGAGATAACAATCATTATGATTCGCTTATAGGATGTATTCGCTCTCCTACTGACCATGTCAATACTATCTAGATTAAGGGAAAGGATCACAGAATCATGGTAACAAGGCATGCCCGCCTTGTGATTTCGGAACCCTCTCCATTGACCCCGCATACTGGTAAGTATAACCTTCTAGAACAACTTGAGAAGACATCTGCTAAGATTTCAATCTTAGATCTCCTCAAGATATCCAATGTGCATAAGGACATTCTGTATCAAACTCTTCAGGGGTCGAGAGTGCCTTTAGAAGTCGATCCTGCACATCTTCAAGCTGCGGTGGCAAACATTACGCCAAGTGAGCATCTCACTTTCAACCATAGGGAGATCCCTACCGAGAATCCCACACATAATCTTCCCTTATACATTGAGGTAGTTGTCACCCACAGGAAAATCAAATGGGTGCTTGTGGATAACAGATCGGGATTGAACATTTGCATGCTTAAGTTGGTCAAACAATTGGGACATACAGAGGAAGATCTTGAGTCCCATATTATTACCATCACCACATATGACAACGCGGAAAGGGAATCAGCAGGTACCATCACACTACCTATGGAAGTAGGCCCCACTTGTCATCAGATGAAGTTTCATGTCCTAGATTTGGAACTTCCCTATAATATGCTTCTAGGTCAACCATGGATTCATGTCATGCAGCCATGCCCTCAACGTTTCATCAATGCATCAAGTTGAAGCATGAGGGACATACGATAATAATACTAGGAGATTTAGAGCCCTTTGCTCATTATAGAGCTCTCAATATCTTTACACGAAAGGGTACATACGCATGTCCCTCCGTAGATATAGTTGTTCCGCTCCAGTCTAAGGCTATGGAATCCCGCGTGGATTCAGATTCACTTAGTTCTTGCGCTCATGGGCGTCTACTTCAACATATCCATTTGATTCATGGGAGATGAAAATCCTGGAATATGGTTATGGGGAGTATAATGTACAACAAGCGCTCTTGGTGTTAGATCTCTCTTTGTCACCCAAGACTAGAGGTCGACCCAATTACCGCTTTAGGAGACCTAGAGAAGAACACACTATTGGGTCATTCCTTCCTGGAGGCTTGTTAGCTAAGGAGAAATTACTTGATCCACCTACTACATGGGTCCTTGAAGACACTCATCTATCCTATTATCAAACCCCAAAATATGAAAAATCTAGCAGGAATGATGTACTCCATGGGCTCAAAGGCCTAGGATGTGGGAGGTATGAACAAGAACAAAGAAAACCAGTCCCCTTCCACATTTCAAAACAAAAGATATAGAATCGGGATTTTTCCTTATGGGGCACACCCAACAATCAAGATGTGAATTATTTTGAGCATGAGGATAGTTCTGATTACCTAGACAACGATATACTGATTCCTCACATTGTAGCCAATATGAGGATCTAGCCTCCATGAACCTTTTCATGAATAATGTTGTCCTAACCATCACCCCCACTGAACCAACCCCTTGACCTGGTATAACCTTCCCTTGTTGAATGGGACCAACAACATCATGTTCCACTAGATTTATTCAAGAACGATGAGGCTATTGCAGAGTTCATGGGTATAACTATAAGGGATACAATCCCCATTGGAGATCACAAAAGGGTTTCTCTATCGACTTAGAAACCTGCACCTACTTTGGTGAGGAGGATGAACTTCATGGTCAGAAAAATTTGAAGAAAAGTGAGGGAAAAAGTTTTAAAGAAAAGCCTCAGAAAAATCAAAGTCCAAGTCGCACAAAGGAAAAACATCTTTGAGGCAATCGGGCCGACAAACAAATAAGAAAATCAAAGGACAAACAAAGTGACCATGCCAAGGATGAAAATCTCATGGAGACATCCTTGGATGAAGATCTCAACCTTCCTCCTAATCCTACGCGTATGGAGGATTTATCAAAATTGTTAGTCAAAGAAACCATTAATGTCAACATTGGTGTGAAGAAGATCCCAAGATAGTAAAATTGGGGGCATCACTCTCAGCTAGAGAACAAAAGATGTTCACCATGTTGTTGTGAGAGTTCATTGATGTGTTTGCATGGTCTTACAAAGACATGCCCGGCCTAGATCCAACTTTGGTCATGCACGTAGATGCTAAGCCTATCAAACAGAAACTCCAAAAGATGCATCCAAGAGTGGCCTTGTTGGTCAAGGAAGAGTTGGAAAGGTTGCTTGCAGAGGATTCATCCGACCAATTGACTATTCTGAATGGATATCGAACATTGTTCCTATCTAGAAGAAACCTGTCGGTATCTGAATTTGTACAGATTTTAGAGACATCAATAAGGCTTTCCCTAAAGATGACTTTCCATTACCTAACATTGATATGATTATTGACTCAACAAGTAGGATATGAAATGCTATCGCTCATGGATGGCTTTTCGGTTATAATCGATTAGAATCGCTAAGGAGGACCAACGCAAAATAGCTATCACAACTCCTTGGGGCACCTTCTCACCGTGTGATGCCATTTGGCATTAAGAATGTGGGAGCAACTTATCAGCAGGCCATGACAGTAATCTTTCACGATAGGATTCATGACATCATGGAAGACTACGTAGATGACATCCTGGGAAAGTCCAAAACAAGAGAAGATCATCCTATCATTTTGCGGCATATCTTTGAGCGCCTACGTGAATATAAAGTCAGTGAATCCAAAGAAGTGTGTCTTCAGGGTGCTATCAGGGAAATTATTGGGCTTCATTGTTTCAAGACGAGGTATTGAGGTAGACCCTACTAAAGTGTCTGCCATCACTGAAATGCCTCCACCTAAAAATATCAAGCAACTACGTAGCTTGCAGGGGAAAATTCAAGCCATTCGCCGCTTTATCTCACAGCTTGTAGATAAATGTCACTCATTCACCCATTTTCTTAAAAAGACATCACTTTCATCTAAGGACCCGAGCAACAGAAAGCCTTTGCTTTGCTTAAACAAGACCTAGCTAATCCACCTATCCTTGTGCCTCCTACCCAGAGAGAACCACGTTTGCTCTATATTTCGCTACACAATACGTTATAGGTGCGCTGCTCACCCAATATGACCTTAAACATAAAGAGAAAGTGGTGTACTATCTGAGTCATACCCTCATTTCTTATGAACTTAATTATCCTCGAGTTGAAAAGGCTTGCCTAGTTGTTGTTTTTACCTTTCAAAACTTCACCATTACTTGCTGAATACTAAGACCAAGCTCATATCAAAGGTCGACCCACTCAAGTATTTATTGTCCAAACCCGCCCTCACAGTAGAATCATTAATTGGATCATTCTACTTAGTGACATTGTTATAGAATTTGTCCATCAAAAATCGGTTAAAGGATAAGTACTTGCAGATCAGCCTAGTGGAAGAACCTTTGCAAACCACGAGCCTTTAAGTCCGGAGTCATCGAGACACCTCTTTGCTCTACATTGAATAATATGCCGTATGGAAAATACATTTTGATGGATCTTTTATGTTTCATGGTTCAAAGTGCGGGAGTGGTCCTTATTACTCTTTCGGGTGATCCTATACCGCAGCTTTCCGCCTTAGCCTTCCTTGCACGAACAACATTGCAGAGTATGAAGCACTCATTGCAGGGATGAAGCTAGCCATCAAGTGGAATATTCATCATGTTAAGGTTGTAGGTGATTCACGATTAATCATTAAACAAGTAAATGATGAGTATAAAGTTAAGGATGACAAGCTCATACATTACAAAAAGTTAGTCGAAATCGTAAAGGAGTATTTTGTGCACATCACCTTTGAGCAGATCCCAAGATCACAGAATAGATCAGTAGATGCCACGGCAACGGTGGGATCGATGCTTTGTATTCCGCTAGAAAATAATGATAGGCCTTTCTTCATCAAAAATCTACATCATCCCACGTATGACATGCCAGAATCTTGCCTGGCTTGTGAGGTTGTTGGTCCCCATTCTTCATGGTATGAACCCATTTTCACCTATCTTAAGGACAACACATTCCCTCCTGATATCATCCCTCATTAGTTTGAGGTTGGTGATTTATTCATGAAGGAGAACCAGTTCAATACCAGAGCAGAGTGAGAAAATAAGGGGAAGTTCGAACCACATTGGTTAGGACCCTATGTCATAGTTGCCAAGTATGGCACAGGGGCATACAAACTGGCTCACCTTAATGGTGATGAGCTCCAGGAGCCCATGAACGCCATGCATCTTAAGAGGTTCTATGCCTGAACATGGCGTAGGGAAGTCATAAAAATCAGAAATATAAAAAAATCAAAAAATTCAGAAAAAGAAAAAGAGAAAACAAGTCATCCACTAGTGAGAACCATGCAATTGTGGCACTTTGGGCAAGTCCTTGGGTGAAAACTAGTTTCCGGCACCTCGGGAAGATTCATTGTTCACAAGCATTTTGTATTAGAAGGGTAGTTGTCTTGGGCCTAGACCAGGTTCTGTTGTCTTGATTCCTTGTGCACATCGTCCTGTCTAGCCTTGATCCAGCTTTGTCTTCTTTTATTCGTCTGTGAGGGGCGTGGTCTTTTGTTATTTCCCATCTTACGCTAGGGGCAACTCAATGATTTCACCTTCTTGTTCATAAGTGCATGGCTTCTGCCCTTGTATATTCCCCACCTAACGCTAGGGGCATCCACGCTTTCTTGGTTACCTGCACATAGCTTTGGAAACCGTCAGAAAACATAAAAACAATAGAAAATTGTTCCACAAAAACACAAAAACAATAGAAAATTGTTTCACAAAAACCTAAACAATAGAAAATTGGTGCATGAAAACATATCTTACACAAACATTTACTTGCATTGTCTTGTTTCCTTGCTTTGCTTGTTGCTTGTATAGTGTTTTGTGTGCTTGCTTTTGAGTTGTTTGTTGCTTGGGTGTACTTTATCATAGTTCATCTTTTCTTGCTTAGATTAGATTCATTCTTGCTCATGCATATTGCGGTGTGTCTCGACATGCTAGTGAACCTTGGGAAATCATGATGTACTGTGTTAATTCATTATGTTCTTTCTTGAGCATTTGGTTGTGTTTGTTACTTGTTAATCAAACATGGTGAATCATGGTGTATTGCATTAATTCCTGGTGTTATTTGTTAACATTTGGCTGTGTTTCTTGCATGTGCTTTGTTTTGTTATCATTCACATCACATTACCATCACTATCATCACATCTAGCATCATCTATACATCATATATAAACAAAATGCTAAGTTTTACATCATGCATGTATGCTAAGCTAATCATCACATATCATATCATCAATGGGGGCAAGAGGGGTTGTGCATAATAAAAAATATATCCCCCACACCAATATCATCATATCATCCCATCCATATACATCAAAATAACACATGAGAAGTACATTTGATATCGTCTACAGATCTATCATCTAAGCATCCACAGAGCATGTATACATCAAAACATTAGAATCAGATACATACAAAGTACAAAATCAGATAATACATCCATAAGTGCTGAATCAAAACATGCAGCATGCAACGAGAATCAATGTATGCCCACTCATGTCACAACACATCCATAAGTGTTGAATTAAACAAACGCAATATGCAATGAGAATCAACATATAGTAATTTCTAAAAGGGGTATTTCACATCATAGAATTATGCCCACTCATGTCACATGCATCAAAGTACAACAACAATAAAATGCATCATATGATAACATCATAACAATATCCATAAATGCTGAATCAAGACAATAACATGCATCGAATCCAATGCAGGCAACAGGCCCGCTCAAGATACTAAAACACGATTCATGTCCCATCATCAATTGGCTCCCCATAAATTTACAAACAATGCAAAAACCATCTATATACATGTATCAAAAAAACAAAGATGTGCATCATCTCATAACCATGTGTATCTGAGCCAAAACAATGAGTCCTCTATATATATATATATGTATGTATGTATATATGTATCCATTTGTGATACAAATGTATATTTGACACACACACACACAAAATATATATATATATATATATATATCTCATTTGTGTGTGTGTGTGTCAAATATACATCTGTATCAAAAATGGATACATACAAATCTATGCTCTATATCAAAAATGCCTTCAGCTAAGGTGTACAACAGGATACATCAAAAATGTCTGTATAATATACAATGTCCTGATCAGTGCTCAATATAAATACATCAGTGATACACAATGCCATCAAAAAGGGGCATGTATCTGAAAGAATCAAGCCTTCATCATGAGGCATCATCAAAAATACATGTCTACAATCACTGTACATCAAAATCAGCCTTCATAAGAGGCATACATACAAAAGAATCTATACAATACAAAGATGGCTGTCAACCACAACTCTCACCCTCGCCGAGGCTCCTAGGTCTATCCTCTGATGCCAAACATCTATCGGCTGGGCTAGCACCGATCCGGAAGGGGCTATCTGACTGATCTAGTGGACTGCCTAGACCTCTACGAATGAGAGCCAAATGCACTCGATCCTAATAATTGTGGCAATGCCACTCTCTGCTCTGGCGGCACCACTCTATAGTATGTTGTCCTATAGAAAAGTGCCTCACCACCAAGCCTGGTGGCATCATAAATCAAATCTGCATCTCCTGAGGTGAGCACTACCTGAAGGGCAGTGTCTCGCTCACTTGTAACCTGGCCCAGGTCTGCCTCGGCCTGTCTAGAGGCAGCAGCCTCTCGATCTCTCTCCATGGTCATCGCCTGTAGCTCGGTGCGGGCCTGATCCCTCTGGGCTATTGCTGCCTAATAACGAGTATACACGTGGTCTCTCTGTGCCATGACAATGCACATCTGTGACTAGGACCGATGCGAAGACTCGGTGTTTGTGCCCCCTATGCGGTTGTCTCTCAAATTTGGCTCCGCCATGCCGCTCGCTGTCTCTGGCCGGGCCTATCATTACCAATCTGCACTATGATAATTCTTCACGGGAACTCCTCGTGCTATGATTATTTACTAATGCACACTTTTAGTTTGGTGGATGTAATCTAGAAACACAACAACAAACATAACACAAGAATACCATAGACTATGATAAGAAGGAATGATGATAAAACTGAAATATCAGTGTAAATTATAATATCAACATGAAATTTTTACAATCTCACCTATGAGGTACTTCAAGCGTTCATCGACTTCACTTGCCTTCCAACAATAACTATGGGAGAAACTTCACAATTACACCTCTTAATGGCTTCTTTAACACACCTTCAAAATGATGGCTTCCTTTACACACTTACTCATATAATATTTCTCACTACTTCCTTCTATGCCAAATGAGGGGGTGGCCTCTTTATTTATAGGAATTCAGGCTTATCCACCTTATCTCTAAGATAGGATAGGAAATCTCTTCCGCCAATCATATTCCATGCCTAAACTCTTGCCTTTACATGTTGGCTAATCTTCTAAAATAAGATAAATCTTACCATCTCATAGGGTTTGACCTTTTTAGACTTTTCCACAAATAAAATACATAAAATATTTATGACATCACTCTTTGTCCTTATTACAAATATAATATTTCTAATTCCTAATCATGTAGACCATACTTCTCTACTTACCCAAACTTTGACATTTTAACATTATCGGACCATTTACGAAAAATATTTACTTTTTACAACATTCCTATTGTACTTTGATCATTACCGTCTTGACGGTGTTGTTATCTTCTATTGGATGCCACTACTAATTATACTTAACAACATCCTATTCCTAATACATACATTGATAAAGTAGAAATTATGGAGGAAAATTTTAATGTCAACATTTTCCCCTTCTAGCTTCTACTCCGTCCTGAGTAGACTATTCTCGTGCTTGGAAAATCTTTAACTTGTCATGGTTGACCCATTTCGTAATGGGGATGCCATCCAGCTTAATATGTACCATTTTCATGCACAGTTGTTATTTTGTAGGGCCCCATCCATTTGGGAAGAAATTTTCTCTGCCTTCTTTTTTTGTATCTAGAATCATATACTAGAACCAAGTCATTCACATGAAATGGAGACCAATGGATCTTTTGATCAAAGTATTCCTTTTGCTTCATTTTCTTCTTATAGCTTGTATCCTTCGTTATTTCCCTCATTTCCTCTAGCAAATGAAGATGCACCAACCTTTCTTTTACTGAATCATTTTCATCCATCCTTTCATTTTTCATAACTCTCACAATGGGAATATCAAACTCAATAGGAAGAACTGGATCAATGCCATAAGCCAACTGAAATGGGGAGTATCCTGTTGCTAACTTTGATGTTGCCCTATATGCCCACAATGTTGCATGAATCCTTTTATCCCACTTATGTACCTGCAAGGATGCATCTTTTGCTAGAATTTGACATAACACAAAAAAATTCGTTCCACTTGTCCATTTGTGATTGGCTTGTATATTTTTTCCTTCTTATGCTTAATAGAAAACTTGTTGACTAGGGCTTCTACCACCTTATTAATGAAGTGGCTTCCTTGATCTGTTACAATTTCTATTGGGCAACCAAATATAGTGATAATGCGTTCATATATGAACCTTGCCACTTCATCCATAGAAGTTGTTTTCAATGGCCTAGCTTCAACCCACTTGGTTAAATAATCTATGGCAACTACAATATACTTATTTTGGTGTGGGGTAGTTGGAAGTGGACCTACAATGTCTATTCCCCACTTTTTAAAGGGACCAAGTGGAAGAATAGGGCATAATGGAGCTTATGAAGTCTTACGGTTACCATGTGTTTGACAAATATCACATGTCTTACAATAATTATAACAATCTCTAAAAAGAGTGGGCCAATGATAACCTGCATCAAAGATCCTTCTTGTTGTAAGTTGTCCAGAGAAGTGTCCTCCACGTGTACCATTATGGAATTTTTCTATCAGCTCCTTCCCTTGATCACGTCCAACTGCCCTCTTATATGTCCATCGTGTCCTATTCGAAATAATACTCCATGCGAATAGGATATGGACGATCGCTTTGAGTAATCTTCCTCTTAGTCTTTGCATTGGCATCATCAGAAACTTGAATTCATTCGATAATTCTAAATATCTATGTGTTCACTAGGGATTGTGTTAAGGGATAAAAATATTGCATCCGGGAAATCATCATCATCACAAGATGAACCTAAACCCTCATAGGCTCGAGAGAGTGCATCCGCATTGACATGCTTCTTTCCCGGCCTATCTATAGTATCAAATTCAAATTCTTGTAGCAAAATTATCCATCTTGCTATCCTCCTTGATGGGTTAGGCTTATTTATAATATATTTTAGAGCCTGATGATCTGTTACAACTATAAATTTCTGCCCTAGCAAGTAATTTCTAAACTTCTTTACAACAAAAATGATAGCTAGATCCTCTTTTTTTGTTACAGTATAATTTACCTTAGCACTGTTCATTTGTCTGCTCCCAAAGTAAACTGAATGATCATTCCCATTTTCATCCTTTTGGCTTAGAGTACTTCCTAGTGCTGCATCTGAGGCATCAGTATACACAATGAATGGCTTACTCCAATCTGGATTCTTTAAAACAGGTGAAGACACCAAGGCTTCCTTTAGTTGTTCAAAAGCTTCATGCGCCTTATTTCTGGTTCATAAGTAACATCCTTCTTCAAGAACTGGGTTAGTGGCTATGTAATTTTTGAGAAATTCTTGATGAACCTTCTATAGTAACCCACATGGCCTAAAAATGATCTCAACTTACTTCTATTCATAGGAAATGGTAACTCTTTGATTTTTGAAACTTTATCAGGATCAGTACCAATACCATCTCTAGATACAACATGCCCTAACAAAACGCCTTTAGAACATCCAAAGACACACTTTGTAGGGTTTAGTGAGGCTTGTGCTTCATCTAACCTTTGAAATGTTGTCTCCATCTGGTGCAAGTGGTCCATCTTGCTCCCATAGATGTAAAAATCATCCAGAAATACTCTGATGAAGTTCCCAATGTAGGGTTCAAACACCCTATTCATCAAGCGTTGGAACGTTGCCGGAGCATTACACAACCCAAAAGGCATAACTCTATAAGCAAACGTTCCCCAAGGAGTGGTGAATGTGGTCTTCAGCTGATCTTTCTCTCGTTATACAAACTTGGTTATATCCGCTATATCCATCAACAAAACTATAGCACTCCTGGCTAGCTACTTCATCCAAAATCCGATCTGATAATGGAAGAGGGTAATGATCCTTCTTTGTTGCCTTGTTGAGCTTCCTATAATCAACACAAATGCGTAGTTTCCCATTCTTTTTTATTGAGATCACAATGGGAGAAACCCATTCTAAATTCTCCCTAGCAAATATGAATCCTACATCAAGCAACTTATCTATTTCTTCTTTTACGCCTTGGAAAAATTAGGATTCATTCTATATGGCATTTGCTTTATGGGCTTAGCACCATCTACCAACTCAATAGAATATTCTACCCAACTTACTTGACGGAGTTCCTTGTAATCAAAAGTGAATAGGTGTATGTACATTCGAAAGAGCTAAAGGTAGGATTCCTTCTCACTCTCCATCATAGCATCACCAATTTTTATTTGTTGGAGACAATCAACAATTTCTTCTTCGAGATAATCTTATGGGTTCATGAGTTGGTGTGGTGGAAGGATATCCATGACTAAAACATCAACCTCACTTTCTTCATCTTCTCGTGTCCACTTCACTTTACTAGAGTAATAAGAGGATGTCCAATCATCGGTTTCATCACTTGAATCCATAGGCTCTGCCTTATGATGCTTTGAGGGACCACGTTTATCTTCACCCTCTCTCTGCGTCCAAGTGTCATGAAGCCTTCATTCCAATGGTTTCTTGCATGAACTCTCCTTAGCCATGGTCTTCCCAACAACATTGGGTACGCAATGCACCATTTTTCATCACCCGAAAGTCTACCACACATACAACACCCATAACAGATATTGCCACATTTGAAACTACACCTTCAGGTTTAGTTTTTCCTTATTTAATGACCTTAACATAAGTGTTGAGGGCGATCAATTTTAAACCCAACATATTCATTACGAGACTTGGTCATTACATTAATGTAGCACCTCCATCAACTAAGACATCATGAATTGAAATACCATTACATAATACCTCGCTTATGGAGCGTAGGGATCTACCTCTACCTCTAAAACAGGGGACCTCAACCTCCTTCCTTTGTTGAGCATTGAATCCACTTCGCAGCTCCCGCCTCTTCTCAGAAGACATAGCCAAGAGTTGACCATATGTAATATTTGCAGGCCTTTTGGATAGATCTTCTAAGATGGAGTATGGTCCTTGTCCTTGTGAAATTAGAAAATCTTGCACACCCAACTTTCTTCTCCTATGTTTCTTACTAGTTTTTCCTTTCATCTTCTTAGGATCATTTCCATCTTGGTTATCTTTTTCTTTCTTTATTTTGTTACAAACACATCTACTTCATTGTTTATGCTCTTATCTACTACATCAAAAGAATTCACGTGTGCTTTCCTATATCATTATCTCTTGTACCGGATGTAGAAGCTCTATCCGGACACTTATACTTATAATGACCCTTTTTATAACAACCATAACATATAACTTCGGATATGCGCCACCTAATTGGTGCTTGTGCATGCGTATGCGTGCTTCTGCCTATGTGCACTTAGCTACCCATGCTTGCGCCACGCTTTTAGCATGTGCACCCCTTTCTCGGTGTGTGCGCATGTGCTCATGTGTGCGCATGCACGCATGTGTGAATGTAATTTTTGATCGCGCGTGTGGCGCATGTGACCCGGCACTGCGCCCTAAACCGGCACATGCGTGCCTCTATCTCATGCTGTGCATGAGTGCGCCTACATATTTTCTAAGCCTAAATTCCCTAATTAATGCATTAATGACAAAATTTTAAAGGCAAGGTTGTGATACTCACAAATGGGCCCTCATCTACGTGCCTCTGGTACCCCCGGACTGTGTCAACACGCCTCAAACGGTCTTGTGCGATCACCATCTCTCCTGAGTGTCAGAGTCTCACGGTAAGTTTTCTAAACTAAGTGGTTAAAATGAACTGATTGCGATGTTTTTACCCCCTCGGGGGTATATTAACCTATTTTTCACCATTCGGAAGGCCGGAAAACCCATTTTGATCACCGTTTTCTCCTCTGTTCACTGTGGAATAATTATTTTTATTAAATAATTATTTTTCTCTTCTTTTTCACCATATTGGGGCATTTTTTGTCTAATACCCCTTTCTTCTCCCCGGAAAATTTTATTGCTCCCTAGCGATTTTTATTCTTCTTCACACTCTCGTAAATAATTATTTTTCAAATAATTATTTTTCCTAATTTTCCACTAAACAAGGACTTTATTTGTCATTTGTTTCTCTTTTCTTCCACCTAGGGCACTTTCTGTCGCCTCTAGGCCCTTCACTTTCTTCTTCTATTTTCTTCTACTGTTTCCCACGGTTTGAAAAGCAAAAATAATAAAAACAATATATATATCAAAAACCCAAAAACAGGGCAAAAATTTTCAAAAATCCTAAAAAGTAAAAAACCCTACAAAAATGGTAACTTGCTTATTACAGCTGAAACTTGTGTCTTGCGCATGGTATTTTCTCCATATCCTATTGGTTTGTCTCACATCTTCCCCAATTAATACGATTTACGGATCATTGGATTCACAACCATTCACAAAGCTAGCTGCTTGCTTCGTCTGTACTCTGGGGCACTTTCGTTACCTGGTGTTGTTTCATTGTGCACAAATGCTTTTCATGGACCCCATGTCCATTGTCATTTCCCCTTGCATGTATCCTTTCTCGAGGCATCATTTTTAACCCTTGTTGTCAATCACGAACTTGTGGATCTCTTCAACGCACTGATAACAAAACATTTGTACAACTATCTTGACCATTGTTGGGTTGGATATGTGCGTTTGTACTTATTTTCCCTGTTAGATGAGCTTGTTTCCTTCTCGTATTGCATTGCATTTTTGTATGTTGCGTGGAGATGGTGTTTTTAGCAATGGACAACTATTTTTCGTATGACTTTTCATGTCATTCTACCTTTGTCGTATGCTTATATTTTTAATAAGGGCCGATGATGTAGTTCCTATGGCAATATGATGACATCAAATTTGTTCCAAATAAACAGTGGCTAGAGGCTAAGCTCTTCTCTCCCCTCTTCCTTATTTCTTCTACACCACTTCCCTTTTCACCCCTAATTTTCTCTCTCATTAGGGCATCCTACCTCTTCCCCATTCTTCTATCTATATCTCACCTTTTTCGATCGTCAATTGACTTCTTTCATCACCCCATCGACACTCGAGGGGGCATCTCTCCCTCCTACTAATTTTTCTTCTATCCCTTCAAAAATTCTTCCATCTACTATCTTTGAAGTGACGTCACTTACGCCACCCCAAAGAGGGGCAAATGTAGACACCTATAATTATGCCTAAGCAATTTAAATACTTAAATTGCGCTAATTATCCCCTTTCTCGCAAGTTGACGACTTATCGTCAAAAGTGCTCATATTCCCTCTTGTTGTCGTTAATTAATTACAATACGCTAATTGATTAAGTCGCCTATCCAACTAACAACCTAATTAACGACCTTCTATTAATTAATCACCTCCTCTATCTAGATTAATTAATTAATTAGTCTTCCCCTTCATTTAACTAGTAAATCAATATTTAATTGATTTAATCCCCTCACAATAGCCTAAATTGCACTAATATTCTTCTAATTGGCTTCTATAAGCTTACACCTACCTATTAGTTAATCACCTTTGATTAATTAAAACACCCCCAAATTCCCATGACGTGCTAAACATGTATTAAACCCTTCTAAAGTAAGGTTACCTTTAATAAAGCAACCTTATCCATTCCTAATCATGTTTTATCTTTATTCCACATTCATGAGAATGTGTTGAATCTTTTATTCTTTGGGCTATATAAAGAGCCCTCCACCTACCTTTTTACTTACACCTAAACTCTTTGAGAAAGCAAATGCAAAGCATATAGCAAAATAGACTAAGAGCTTGCACCTTGTTTTCTTGAGAGTTCATCATCTTGAGGAGCTAAGATTCCTATTCTAGCCTAAAGTGCTTAGGGCATATGGGAGGTGTCAAAAGGGTCTTGTAGCCCAACTTTGATAAGCCCTCATTCCTAGGTTCTTGGAGATATCAAGGACAACCAAATATTGATTGCCATGGAGCTTATTTAGGTCCATTTACTTGTTTATTGGCAATCTAGAGAAGTAGAGATTTAAATACTTTAGCATTGTTTAATTAAAAGTTAATGCATTATGCTAGGTATTAATCTTGTTTAGCTCTCATCTTTGATGGTGTTTAGATTTTGTCATTAGCTTTGTTATAGAACTATTTAGGTGTTACTTCTTATTCATCTAACTTAGCTAAAAAGCACAAAACCATGCACACACTCACCATAAGCACATAAAGTATAAAGTAAATATATCCCTCCCATAAGCATATACACCACATAGCAAACATGAATGTGAGCACGTTATAACGTGAGTGCATTTCATCTTCTTTGGGTTTGAAATTCCCAATCCATAGGCTTGGATTTTCCTTGGATATCCAAACTAAAGGTTTGGACTGTAATCCGTGAATAAATCCGTGTTTGATAGAATAACATCAAATTTTCACTACTGCACTCCGATATTTCATGCATTATAACATAATATTCAAAAATAAATTATAGTATGATGTCAAGCTTGGTTTTACCTTGATGATGATATAATTATTTCTAAAATTTGATTAGTTTAAGGCTTTCATCCATAATTTCTTTTACTAGTGCCTTCTTTTCTTGTGAAAACCTATGCATACGTTTTGGTGCACAATTTATGATTTTTTCATCCAAATTTCAATTAAAAAGTGGTTTTTTCTAAACTCTATCCTATACACACCCAAAAAAACAAAAAAATGAATTTTTCTAAAAGCTAAAGGGATGCACACACAAATATTTCATTTTTGGGATATGTGCACTTTGAAAATTAATAAAAATTATATATTCATCCAAAAATTATGAAAAATTAATGGGACCTCGTACATGGAATTAGATAACTTTATACAAAAGGGATTTGAAAAATAATTTATAAAACTCAAAAAATAGGGGGCGCACACACAATAGGTTCTTATCTTTTTGACACAAAAATAGACATACTTTGTGTGCGCACCACATTTGATCCTCTTAATCTCCACCATTTTAAAAAAATTTGTAGTTTAGAAACTAGATTCCGAGCTCTATGGTACTCATTCTTATCACTTTGTCAAATTTTGAGCATATGCATGCCGAATTATTAGATGAATTTCAGGTTTTTATTGATTTGAGGAAAAATGTGTCCCTTTTTTACCCCCTTTTGGCTGCCCATTTCCACACACTTACCGATAGCTTCCCTTTGGTTCTCTATTTTTGTCCTAAAGGATGATAAGATCTCCAATTTGGAAGCTCATGTCATGTGTTTTCTCGATCAAATATCTTATTTTCCTTAAACTAGTGCCTTTGTGTATTAACCATTGTTATTCTATCTTCATTCAACTTTTCTAGATAACAAATCCTCTTTTCAATAGCATCTGAGTACTCTCCATTTTCTACACCTTCACTAGTTGTAAGGCGGAGCTCTTGAGAAATTGGGATTTGAGCCTGGTTGAAACCACAATCGAGAGGAAAACAAGTCCCTCCTCTTTAATGGGAGAGGTTCCCTTATTGAAAGCAGGAAAAACAAATGTACATATATACAACTCTCAATGTTTGGACCCTGATATCTTGGAACATTTTCATACTAAAGATTATCAATTAGAAGGGATGGAAGAATATAGAGATGGGAGAAGGAAGAAAACAACAATGCTTTTGGGAAATATAGATAGCAGAGTATCTCCCTACTCACATTGAACCAAGAAAATATAGAAAAGGATCAATTACTTCACCACCTACACAAATCTGCAGACACAAAGTTCTAAAGATTCACATAGACCAGAACACAAAGTTTCTATTGAATGCAAAACAAAAGATCCATTGAATCAATCAGAGAGAGAACAGAGGAAAATAAGAAAGAAAGAACTTTTGTATTGAATTACTTCATTTAAACTTTCCCATAAAAAAGAAAGAACCATATATTTATAACAATTTGTTTACATCCATACTTTTCCCCCAGAAAAGAATATCCGAAAGGGATAATGTTTGTTGTTCCACTTTTGGAAAGTGACATGAAACAAACACTCATGAAAACTAGAGGTTCAAAAAGGTGAATATCTCATTTTTTGAGCATGATTATTTTAGCGGGGACATCTCATGATTTTCTCCTCCACGTGGTCCTACCATTTTCACCTTTTAACCACTTTCATAGCACTCAAGTGCTTATTGATAAGTTTTATCCCATTTTATCACGTATGCCTGATAAAATCTATTTTCTGATGATTAAACTTTACACCTCTTTAAACTTATCAATTTGGCTCCAAAACCAATCCAAAACACATCTCATGAAGAAACGACAAGGAATGTAGGGAAAAGAATGAAGAATGAGCCATTTTCCATGTTTTGCAGAGCTTTGGTTCGTTAATGGTGATAAAAACCAGAAGAGGGAATTTGGCTATCTTTTCCCCCTTTTACCTTCAAATTTGGACCCTACACATGGCAAGATCCAAGCAACGACGACCCTGGGAAGAAATCTGCATTTCCTGACATTTGGGAGAAAAAAGTATTTTCTTGATTGATTTACCCCCCTAGCTCTACGCCAAAGGCCGGACATGTGGCATCATCTGAGTGGCTGAGGAAATGCGGGTCAAACTACCATTTGAAAATTTTTAACAAAAGGCTCAAATTCTCAAAAACTCTCTGCCGGCCCACTTTGACTTTTCAACGTGGACACGTGGCACCATGTGATTGGTTGTGGGGATGCTTCTACTTTAGACTTTATCTATTTTGAGAAAAGGGAAGAATTCCAACTTTTCCCAAGGTCCGCACCCCTGCCATTGACTTTTCAACGTGGACATGTGTCCTTCTCTGATTGGTTGGGCCTCAACTTAGAAATTTTCCTTTCACTCGGGCGGGGCCACAAGCCATTTTAGAACTCTTCACCTTTTGTGGAAACAAGGCTAAAATTCTCCAAAGTCTCCCATGCGGTCCACCAAAGCACCCATGAACTGAGAAACAACCATGTGTCCTTCTCTGATTGGTGACATGTGGAGCCACCTGATTGGTTGTTGGGATGTGACCTCAATTTTTTATTGTTTTGGAAAAGGAAAAATTCCAACTTTCCCCAAAGTCCATGTCCCCCGCCATTGACTTTTCAACATGACACGTGTCCTTCTCTGATTGGTTATGGGGCCTCAACTTGAAAATTTTCCTTTTCGCCATAATGCCTTAGAAAATAAAATGGATCCGCCGGCCCGAACCTCCACCAAAACTACTCTAGCTAATCAGGACCGGCGGGGATGCGGGGAAAATCTGGCATTTTTCCCAAAATCACCAAAAGTAATAAGTTCACAAAGAAACCCACCCTTTTACATCCAATGGGAAACAAACGCGTAGCCTTCACCTTCCCGAGCAAGAATTTGATGGGGAAAAGAACGTAGAAAGTTGCAGAAATGGGAAAACACCATTTCTACTCCCGATGAAGGATTTCTTTCTTTGAAAAAAGGTTAGAAACAAAAGATGCAAGTCCCACACATTCCAAACTCATCAAAGGAGAACCAAAATCATTTCCCACCTACTGAAAATAGGTAAAACATTTTAATAGCAATAGAATGAGGAAAATGATTAAAAACCCATGGGAAATGAGAAACAAGCATCATGAGGAGTTTAAAACATGAATTTCTTCCATGGCAGGGCTCCAATTTTCATGAATTTAGATTTGAAAAGGTGGGGAAAATTGAGAGGACAACAACTGGCTCCTTCAGGGATGATTTGGCAGAGGAAAGAGGCAAAATCAAGAACCTTAGAGAATTTTGGGTAATCAGATTGGATCAGTGTCTTAGCCATTGGGCAACGGAGTCAAAAAGAAGAAAAACCAACATAAGAGAATGCAGAAAGGGAAACAACCAAAACAAAAACAAGGAAAGAAAAATGCTATACAAAATGTACAGAGGGACCGCCAAAACTGCTAGGTTTTGAACAACTTCAGAAATTTCCCACTATAAGGAAGTGGGAGAGGAGATCCATCCATGTAGTCCAGGTAAAAAGAATTCTCACCAGAAAAATGTCTGATTTTGAAAGGACCGAGCCAAAGGGAATCAAATTTACCATGGCTGCCTCGAGGTTCATGTCTTTTGTCCCAAAGAAGAACATTGTCTCCCACTTGAAAAGTTTTGGGTTTAGCCTTTTTGTCAAACAAAGCTTTTACCTTGAGTTGATGAGCTGATATCCTGTCAACCACTTGCAATCTGTCTTCATTCAACTTCTGGAGGTACATAATTCTTTTGTCTAATGAATTGGTAAAGCTGGCATCCTCAATGGCCTTCATCAAATGTAAGGCTAGAAGTTCCAATGTCACTGGCAGCTGAGCTTCAACTCCATATACCACTTGAAAAGGAGACATTCCAATGGCTCTCTTAGGTGTAATCCTATCTACCCATAAAGCATCATATAGTTTCTTATGCCAATTTCTCTAGAGTCATTAACAAGCTTCCAAACAATGGTGACCAAGTTCTTGTTAGTTGATTCTGCTTGCCCATTCCCTTGGGGATAGTAATATGAAGAGTGAGCAAGGGAAATGCCATAGCCATAGCAGAAATCCATCATCTCAGCAGAAGAAAAATTGGAAGCATTATCAGTGACAATCTTGTTTGGTATCCCAAACCTTATTAAGATGTGCTCCTTGATGAAGTTGCATACTACTTCAGAAGTAGTACTTTTAACTAGAATGGCTTCCACCCACTTGGTGAAATAATCAGTGGTAGTCAAAACATGGGTATGCCCTACACTTGAAGATGGATTGAGTGTCCCAATGAAGTCCAAACCCCATTGTTGAAAAGGTTCCTCAATCACTACTGGTTTGAGAGGTAAAGCAGCCAATTTGGGTCTTCCAACAAAGGTTTGACATGCTTCACACTTGCCTACCCACTTTGATGCATCTTTGAACAAGGTAGGCCAATAATATCTAGCACGAGAGGATTTTGTGGGCTGTGATAGCAGAAGAGAAATGACCTCCACAGGCCTGGTCATGAAAAGTTGAGAACAACTTCTTTTGTTGCTCTTTGTCAACACATTTTAAAAACCTTCCATCTATGCCTCGTTTGAACAATGCATTTTCCCACAACACATATTGGGCAGACCTTAATTTGATGGCTCTCTTATCCTTGGCACTCAAATGGGATGGACATTCTCCATAAGTAAGAAAGTGTGCAATGTCAGCATACCATTCATCAGTTGAGCTGAGGAAAAGAACAACAGGGATATCAACTTCCTCCTTAGACAATTTGGCATCAGCTCCTTCAACAATAAGTTCACATAAGCCCTTTCCTCAAACTAGCTTGGTGGGTTTGATGTCAAGATCATACTCCTAAACTTTGGCTACCCAATTTCCTCTCTTGGTTCCAAATTCTTGTTGTGTAAGAATGGATTTAATAGTTGTATCAAGCACAAGCACAATAGAATGAGAGTTGAGGATGTAAAAATGAAACTGTTTCACAACTTTGACCACTACAAAAGCATGTTTCTCCATCATGGTGTACTTCATCTCATGGGATTTCAAAATATAACTCATGAATGCTATGGGGAGTTCATGACCTTTCAACATTCTCCTGGGTTAACACAACAGCTAGAGTACTTTCAAGGCATAGCAATAGATAATGAAGTCTTTGCTATAATCAGGGCATGCCAAGATTGGAGTCTTTGCTATAGCTCTCTTGATGTCTTCAAATGTAACCTTCCCTTTAGAGGACCAACCAAAATCTACTTCCCTTTCATCATGTGGGCTATGTTCAAAGTAAGTTCAGCAAAATCAGGTATGAATCTTCTTAAGAAGTTGATCTTGCCAAAGAAAGAGTGCACACCCTTCTTGCTTGTGGGGAGAGGGATTTGCTTGAATCATCTGGACTCTTTCTAGATCAATTTTGATTCCCTCCTTGGAGACAATGTGTCCCAATAATTTTCCCTCGGTGACACAAAAGATAGATTTCTTGGGATTCAAGGAGATGCCATGCTCTCTACACTTTTGGAGAACAGTTTCAAGGTGTTGGAAATGATCAGCTCTGGTTTTTGAAAACACAATCAGATCATCAAGATATACAACTATGCATTTTCCCTTGAGACTACCAAAGGCCAGGTCCATTGCCCTCTAAAAGGTGGCACCAACATTGATGAGGCCAAAAGGCATTCTCCTATAAGCAAAGGTGCCCCAAGGAGTGGTAAAGGCAGTCTTATGTTGATCTGCAACACTTACTTCTACTTGATTATATCCTGAGAACCCATCAAGCATGGACAACATTTCTGAACCTGTAACATACCTGCAACACTTGATCCATTATGGGGAGAGGATAATTATCCTTCAAAGAGGCTT
Source organism: Taxus wallichiana var. yunnanensis (assembly GCA_018340775.1). Classification (NCBI taxonomy): domain Eukaryota; kingdom Viridiplantae; phylum Streptophyta; class Pinopsida; order Cupressales; family Taxaceae; genus Taxus; species Taxus wallichiana. The sequence continues at coordinate 109,560,976 of CM031241.1, read as the reverse complement.
GATTCAAGTTCCTAAAATCAACACAAATCTGATCTCACCATTCTTCTTCCTGACAGGCACAATATTAGCAATCCACGTTGAATGGTGAATGGGGAAAATGATTTTAGCCTTCAATAACTTTTGGATCTCTTGAAAAATTGTATCAACAATTTTAGGGTTATACTGCCTCTACTTTTTCCGAAGGGCTTGATCCCAAGCTTTAGAGGAATGAAATGTTGCATCTCTTTTGGTTGAAAAGCTTTAAGATCATCATAAGAATATGCAAGAACATCAACATACCTTTTCAATAGATTTTTGCTTTCTTCCTCTCCTCTTGTGTGCAACACTTTCCAATGTTTACCAGCATAGGTTTGTTAAGACTCCTATGTTTATCTTTTCATAGTCAGTAAACTGTTGAGCTCCTTTGGAAGCTTTGGACTTGATGTACCCATCATGTTTATCAAATAACTCTTCCAAACTTACCAGTCCTTTAGGTATCTTATTACCTTTTAGTTTTATACAGCCATCATGATCCATTTCTTCTTTGATATCTCCTTCATTTGGAGGCACACACTCTCTAGGAAGATTCCCACCTCCTTCAAAGTATAGCTGGTCAAAATTATCTCTTGAGTTCAAGGAAGGAAAGCAAGTGTTGATCATCATTAAAGACCTACCAGTTGTTTGCATTGTCAGGCACACTAGGCCTATGAATCATCTCAATGGTGAATTTATCTTGGGAGAAATCTAGATGAGGGATCAATAGAGACCCCGAGATAGCCAAGGAATCAGCCCTAGTGTTCCTTTCCCTTGGCATGGCTTCAATTGAAAAGGCATCAAGGAACTCAATGGAATCCCAAACCAGGTTCCTGTAATGCTTCAACCTTCTATTCTTCACTTGATAGAGATCTCTGACCTGTTTTACAATCAGCTCTACATCTCCACGAGCAAGGAGATTCTTGATCCCCATCTCTTTTTCCATGCTTAAACCAAGGATGAGAGCTTCATACTCAGCTATATTATTTGTGTTTTTGAATTAGAGCTTGAAAGAGAAAGGGTGAATTTTCCCTTCAGGAGAAATAAGCACCACACCAGCTCTCAGAACTAGCTGAGGAGCAGCTTCCATCAAATTCCAAGGTCCAAACGCCATTAGGATCAAGAAACACTTCCTTAGGATGGTTAGCCTCATCTTGTGACATGATCATGTAGTTACCATGACCAATGTCTGCATAAAGTATTTGTGCCTTTGGGTCATCTATTTTTTGCACAATATATTCAATTTGTTTCTCAGGTAGTAGCTTCTTCATTTTCCCATTCACTGGAATAAGAGCATGTGACCAATCCATCATGATTTCTCCTCCCACATTTTTGCAAAAATTCCTACTCAGCAGCATGTCATAGGAAGGGGGAATATCAACTACCAAGATGGTGGCTAAAACTCTCTTCTCTGGAAAAGCAACAAAGGCTACTTGTGCATCCTTGATCCTTCCAACCAATGGTACTTCTCTACTTTCCATTGAGTAACATGAGCCAAAAGCATGGGTTAGGGATAAGCCTAGGGCATGAGCTACCTTAGTAGGCATCACATTGTCTGAAGCACCAGAATCAATAACACAATTGCTTGAGTTTGTGGCCAGCTATGAGGAGGGTGACATAAAATGGTTTGATCTTCCCATCAGATGAAGTGACTGTAGCCACAAGGCTTGGTTGAGGTGAAGGAGATGGAGTGGGCAAGAGACCTTTGGAACTAGGGATGAAGGCTTGGATTTGGAGTTCACAAAGTCTACCATCTTAGCAAAGGCCTTGGGATGGGTTTGGTAGAATTCAGCCTCTGAGATCTGGATCTTAGTTTTCTTAAGATGGTCAATAATGTCAAAAGAACCAGAGGTAGATGGAGCATCATTGATAGGAGTAGATGAAACTTTTGACTTATCAACTCTATCATTTGAAGGGAAAGAAGCTTTAGGAGCAGAAACAGAGGAGGAAGGAACAACAAAACTTACCTTGGATGTGGAAGAAGTTGGAATAGGAGCTCCTCTCTTTGCAATCACTGGAATGACCATAGGAGGCTCCTTAGATCTTTTAGCAGGCTGCACCACTTTCTCCTTCTTGTTGGCTTGCTCACGAGTCATGACAACATATGATTCATTGTTCATCTCTATGACTCTTTCTTCATAATCATCCTCTTCATCTATACCTTCAGTGGTGAGAAAATGGACATGAGATCCATTCAACTCTTCTAATTCTTCATCAGCTTCCTCTTCATGTTCTTCACAGATTACATCCTCTTCCTCATCATCAGGCTCCAACACTTCACATGTTGCATTGACTGGAACTTTAACAGGTGGACCTTCAATTTCCAGTCTAGTCTGAGTAGAGGGCAACTGATTTCTGGGTTGAAAATTCTTCCTAGGAACATCTTGATAAGGAGCATGTTGGGTGAACTACTTCTTGAGGGAAATAAGATCATTAGCAAGTTTTTGTACCAACTAATCTGCACTAGCCCTAGGAGAAGATGTGGAAGAAGTGGATGCTTTGGATTTGGATGAATCTCTCCTTAGCTTGCCAGACATGATCAGATCATCTTCAACACTAACAAAAATCTTTGATCAACATCCAAGGTGGCAAGATTGGCTCTCCTAAGTGCATAGCTCACTTCAGGAATTGGGCATTAAGGAAGAAACATCTCTTGAATCTGATCCATAGGGTGTGTGTTTAGTGGGATCTTGTTAACCATCCTATTGAATTTGGCCACAAATTCCCTCATGGGCTCATGTGACTCTTTCTTGATTTGAGAAATCTAGGCCAAGAGGGCATGCACATCCTCGCATGTTTGAAACGCTACTCAAACTGGGTTGTCATGGTGTCCCAATTAGTGATGGATCCAGCAGGGAGATGATAAAACCAATCAACAACATTATCTTGTAATGTCTCCACAAAAATTCTAACAGAGATATCCTCATGTTCAACCCCGAGAACACCACAAGCAACAATGAAGGCTGCAATATGTTCATCTGGATGAACCTTCCCATCACCTCTGAATTTAGGGAAATTCTTTCTATTGCCTCTAGGAAATTCATGCAATGGTTGGGGAAGAGCAAGAGGCCCAACCCTTTGGCCCCAAGGCAGATGAGCTGCCATCCTTGGAAATATTGTTTGGAGAGGAACTAAAACACCAACGAGAGTCAAAGCATGCAAAATAGGACTGATTTGATCTTGAGGGATGCCACTCCTAGAAGTTTTGTCTCTAGCAGGAGGAGTGCTTACAGATCTTGTTCCTCTTCTTTTTCTTGATGAAGAAGGGAGGGAGAAACCTTGATGATCCAAAAGTTGGAAATGAGGGTCTTCTTCCCCAAGGGTTCTTCTACCCCGAGTGTATCTTGGAGTCACCAGATCAAAGATGATCAAGAAGTTGTTATTAAAACTTGGAATCCATTTACAATGAATTCCCCAGTGGAGTCACCAAAAAACTATTGGGTTTCAGAATGGAACATGGGTTGAAACCACATCGTCGGGGACAACAAGTCCCTCCTCTTTAATGGGAGAGGTTCCCTTATTGAAAGCAAGAAAAAAAATGTACAAATATACAACTCTCAATGTTTGGACCCTGATATCTTGGAATGTTTTCATACTTAAAGATTATCAATCAAAAGGAATGGAAGAATATAGAGATGGGAGAAGGAAGAAAACAACAATGCTTTTGGGAAATATAGATAGCAGAGTATCTCCCTACTCACATTGAACCAAGAAAATATAGAAAGGATCAATTACTTCACCACCTACACAAATCTATAGACACAAAGTTCTAAAGATTCACACAAACCAGAACACAAAGTTTCTATTGAATGCAAAATAAAAGATCCATTGAATCGAAAGCAAGGAGAGAGAAAGGTATAACAGAGGAAAATAAGAAAGAAAGAACTTTTGTATTGAATTACTTTAGAATTTACAACTTTCCCGAAAAACCAGAATCCCTTTTTCCCATGGCCAAAGCCATATATTTATAACAATTTGTTTACATCCATACTTTGTCCCCAAGAAAAGAATATCCGAAAGGGATAATGTTTGTTGCAGATCCACTTTTGGAAAGTGACATGAAACAAACACTCATGAAAATAGGAGGTTCAAAAAGGTGAATATCTCATCAGTTTGAGCATGATTATTTTAGCAGGGGACATCTCATGATTTTCTCCTTCACGTGGTCCTGCCATTTCCACCTTTTAACCACTTTCATAGCACTCAAGTGCTTATTGATAAGTTTTATCCCATTTTATCACGTATGCCCGATAAAATCTATTTTCTGATGATTAAACTTTACACCTCTTTAAACTTATCAATTCGGCTCCAAAACCAATCCAAAACACATCTCATGAAGAAATGACAAGGAATAGCAGGGAAAAGAATGAAGAATGAGCCATTTTCCATGTTTTTGCAGAGCTCTGGTTCGTTAATGGCGATAAAAACTAGAAGAGGGCATTTGGCTATCTTTTCCCCCTTTTACCTTCAAATTTGGACCCTACACGTGGCAAGATCCAAGCAATGATGGCCCTGGGAAGAAATCTACATTTCTTGACATTTGGGAGAAAAAGCACATTTTCTCGATTTTCCGCCCCCGCAGCTCCGCCAAAGGCCGGACACATGGCATCATCTGAGTGGCTGAGGAAATGCGGGTCAAACTACCATTTGAACTTTTTTAACAAAAAGGCTCAAATTCTCAAAAATCTACCACCCACTTTGACTTTTCAACGTGGACACGTGGCACCATGTGATTGTTGGGGATGCACTTTTACTTTAGACTTTATCTATTTTGAGAAAGGGAAGAATTCCAACTTTTCCCCAAAAGTCCATGCCCCCACCATTGACTTTTCAACATGGACATGTGTCCTTCTCTGATTGGTGCAGGCCTCAACTTAGAAATTTTCCTTTCACTCGGGGGGGCCGTGGGCCATTTTAGAACTCTTCACCTTTTGTGGAAACAAGGCTAAAATTCTCAAAGTCTCCCACCGTCCACTGCCAAGCACCCATGAACTGAGAAACAACCACGTGTCCTTCTCTGATTGGTGACACGTGGAGCCACCTGATTGGTTGTGGGGATGTGCCTTGCACTTTTTATCTATTTTGGAAAAGGAAAAATTCCAACTTTCCCCGAAGTCCATGTCCCCGCCATTGACTTTTCAACGTGACACGTGTCCTTCTCTGATTGGTTGTGGGCCTCAACTTAGAAATTTTCCTTTCACCATAATGCCTTAGAAAATAAAATGGATCCACCGGCCCGAACCTCCGCCAAAACTGCTCCAGCCAATCAGGGACCGATGGGGATGCGGGAAAATCTGGCATTTTTCCCAAAATCACCAAAAGTCATAAGTTCACAAAGAAACCCACCCGACCACATCCAATGGGAAACAAATGCGTAGCCTCACCTTCCCGAGCAAGAATTTGATGGGGAAAAGAACGTAGAAAGTTGTAGGAAATGGGAAAACGCCATTTCTGCTCCCGATGAAGGATTTCTTTCTCTAGCAAAAGGTTAGAAACAAAAGATGCAAGGTCCCACACATTCCAACTCATCAAAGGAGAACCAAAATCATTTCCCACCTACTTGAAAATAGGTAAAATGTTTTAACGAATAGACTGAGGAAAATGATTAAAAACCCATGGAAATGATTAACAAACCTCGAGTTTGAAACACAAATGAAATGGCAAAGGCTCGTTTTCATGAGTTTAAAACACAAATTTTCTTCCTACTATGGCTTAGGGCTCCAATTTTCATGAATTTAGATTTCCTTTTTTGTTGTTCTTTTTCATGCACCTTAGGAATCTACCATCCAATCCATTCTTTTATAGCAAATTCTCACAAATAACATATCTTGTTGTTACGAGATGAAGATACATATTTTCTTTTAATCTAGGCCTGGAGGGAAATTCCCATAGGTTAGGAAATATGAAATGTTTGAATACAAGGGTTAGTGGTGCTTACAAATAGCACGAGAGGAGGTCCTTAACCAAACATGCATAACAGTTGGAGAAATATTCCTATTCCTCCCAAGAAAGGATTTCGCACAAGCCATTGCCTCGCACCAATTTAGAAGGTTTGATGTCAAGATCATACTCTTGCGCCTTGGACACTCAATTTCCTCTCCTTATGCCCGGGTCTTGTTGCATCAAAATGGACTTAATGTAGGAATAGGAACCATGACAACAATATGAGAGTCTAGAAGGTAAAACCTTCTTGAGCTCTAACCACTTTGCATAGGCATGTTTCTCATGTTGTGAGTAGTTAAATTCATGTGCCTTCAAAGGAGCACTCATGAATGCAATGGGTGACTAGATTTTGTTGTCATTTTATTGAAAAGGATTTGCTGAAATAGTATGCTTTAAAGCATAGAAGTAGAGAAAAACTCTCCATTGAAAACAAAGCACACTAAAGTAGGTGCTTTTGCAATAACACTCTTGATATACTCAAATTTTTCCTTTCCTTATTTACTCCACTTGAAATACTCCTTGGGCTTCATCAGGGTTGATTTGTGTCCTTTGTAAGCTTAACAAAGTGTGATGTGAAACTGAGAGAAGAAGGAATGAAAAATTTCATTCCCTCTGTATTGAAAAATTTGACAATGAAATATTGCAAAAATCCTGTGTATGTAGCTGAAAAATCTAAAAATGTTGAAAAACCTGCTGAAATTACCCCGTAAGAATAATATGGGGTTAAGACTATTTTATATGGGCTTTACCAAAGTGTATGGTTTTTTCCCTGTGTTGTTTTGCCAAAATTTTGTGTGTAATTACATTTTTGGGTGCTTGTACCTTATGCATACTGCATCTACCCCCAAAATTTTGTTTGTGTTTGTTGAAAGTGTAAAATAAACCTAGATAGATGCCCTCTCTTTTAAGGCATGTGTAAAAACCATGTTTGAGCATGTGGCTCAAAAAAATAGGTGTATATTACCAAAGGAGATGATTGAGGAGCTATGTATAATTTTGAAGAGGTGGCCACCTTGGAGAGCATATACCTACAAAAGGAAAGGTTTTTGTGCATGGTGGAAACAATGGTGTGCAACAAAAAAACAATTCTAGCAAAAAACAAGGATAGTAGTAAAAAGAGTAACTAGTAGAAACAACACATAAAGAAAAACAAAAAACATCAATGTAGTCAATTGATGTGCACAATGACATACAAGAGCATACGAAATGATTTTTAGGCTTTCAAACATGGGACACCCATAATGTCACAAAACAATTAGGGACCATAGGCTTGTAAACAAGAGAAATCAATTACAAACTAGATATACATGATGCCACAAGCATGGGACACCCACAATGTCACAAGACAATTAGAGCGCATGGGAAACATGCAAGGAAAACAATCAAGCAAGTAATACACACACAAACATGTACACATGGAATTAATATGCCAAAACATGATAATATAATGTAGTAAGAAACATGGGTGAAATATATGAAACAAAATATGTCGATGCAAGATACATGTGTTAGTCTTGTTAGTCTGAAAAGAAGCAAGTACACAATGTATATTATCAAGTGTAGATGAGGAACTACAAATGAACTATAATATAACAATATCCCCTGTAGGATGTGGAGAGATTGCCCCCAAATGATGATAATGTAATGAGACATGAGCACTCCTATAAGAGTGTACCAATTTGTGTGTCATTCATCTAGATCAATATATTAAGTGAACACATGTGTGTAAAGAAATAAAACATATTATATATCAAACTAAAGTGATAAACAACACACGTAATGTAAAGTGATAACAACTCAAGTAAAATGCATAAGTCCTGATTTTGTTTTGCATATATTTGAATGTTTTTGTATTATCACAGGTGCATAGCTATGTACAATTTTTTTGTGTAACAAAAGAGATAACCAATTAGAACCTCTTGAGGAGGTGAAGGAGTTGCTACATACGATGGAGATTCGAGATTCAAGCATATATAGATGCTAGCGGGATTATTGTAGTGATATGTTCTAAATAATGTTGCATAGATGTGGTAATAAGATACATAGAGTAGTGCCAATGCGGTGGTCTAGAGGAAAAGTGTTATGACCACTAGGAGAGTATCAAGAAGCTATAGGGGTAGTGTGGGCACTAGAGGTCCGACATAAAATTCTAGGGGAGTTAGTATGGTGAGAAACAAATCCTAGGATGGCAATCCTATGAGGAGGCCTAGAATCATGGGATGTAAAATGTGCAATCTAAGGTCTATTAAGAAACCTAAGAGGATTAACACCAAAAGAGGAAGTATGTGCAACAAAGGGTCTAGGAGAATCTACATATTTGGAATTGGAAAGGAAGATTACTAGCCTAGGAGTAACATAAAAGTACTCTAAACATTATACACAATCAAAAATTTGTCTGTAGGAGGACCAAGAGGAAGGGTTGCAAGGGAATAGTAAATGCACTAGGTGGGGTAGGCCTGACAAGAATGCCTTTAATGGTAATGACATGTTGATTGTGGGTAAACTTAACACACTAGTATATGATCGAGGAATGGCCTTAAGAGTTCATAACCAAGGAGACCAAACCGAAGGTCACCAAAACGAGAGTTGATGCAAAAAAATTAAATTGATGTAAGAAGAGTTCCAACAGTAATGGGTATAGTAATACGGTAGTAGCGAGGATTGGTATCAAATGCACGATTATACATGGAAATGCCCAAATATTGAAGCAATGTGAGAGAAAAAACATTGTATTTATTATGTGGATCGACCAAGACACCTTGCATGGGTTTTTGATTAATAGAAATACAAATAGACAATGTATATGAAAAAATTGTATGATCAATATCAAAGTCATCAAAAGTTATGATAGGATTAGGAGATAGTGTATGATTAACAGTTCCCCAATCATTGCATCCAAGGGGTGATCATAAGAGGGTGGTGGAGGCACCACATGATAAACATTATGGACATTCATAGAAGACTTTACAATGGCTTGCTTGGTAAGAATATCATTGAATATTTTTAGCTTAGCATTATCATTGGTTGGATTAAGAATTTAAGTGTGTTCATCTCATTCAATGGCTTGAGAATCTATAATTTCTTGAATAACATAGTGAAGCTATAAGTAATTTTTTGTAGAGTACCTGACACATAAATGATAATCAAAATGAGCATTAGCATTGAAATTTTTCTCTAAGTTCTACTCATATCAACCTCAAATAGTGGAGGGACAGATATGAAATTGTACTTGAGAAATTGTTTCAATACCATGTGAGAGGACTTGGCAAGTGGGTGACTTGACAATGCATGGGTTGGGGTTGCATCTTAAAAGGTTGTGAGATGACATTGATGGTATCTTTATAAGTAGATTTTACCTCATTAGGGTTTCCTTTAAATGTAGTTTTTCTTGAGAACTTAATAGTGGATGCAGGAGGAGAGCTAGTAGCGTACTTGAGTTTTTCATATGTAACAACTTAGCCTTGTGCTCTTTCAAGGTATGACATAGATGGTTAAAAGATTGAAACTTATCAAACATGAACAAATATTGAAAATGGGATAATAAGGTTTGAGATAATAGGTCTTCCAATTTATTATTGTAAGGAAACGTTAGGATAAATAGTAACACAAATTTATACATCCCCCAAAATAAACAAGACAATGATTATAGTTTATGTTTGAACAACAAGTTATGATAGATTACATTGCATAATGAATTAGATATTAGATTGCATACATAAACATGAAAGTAAATAAACACAAGACAAAATATTTAAGTGGGAAAATCTTTTAGTCAAAAATCACTTTGAAAAATCATTTATTTTATTGAGAATAAACATTTCATCCAACACTCCCACTATTTCTAGCAGTTACGCCTTTATGGAGGACTTACAAATTGTCATATACATTCGCTCATAAGTACATTATTTACATAATGTATCTCATATATGCTCACAAATATTGCTTTCATAAGTGTGTTACCCACTTGTTACATACATTGCTTTGACATGAACAATATCTAATGAGATCACCTTGATTTATATCAAGGAAGGTGGCCCTATTTTGTGTCACTTTAAATTTAAATTTAAACACATTAACAACCTGATATGCAATCCACCACATTTTATATTTTAAATTTAATTTAAATTCCATGATCATTTACTCTATGGTGGGTTTATTATTAAGACAGTTTCCCACTTAATATTACAACCCCAACACTCCCCCTTAATGTTAAGTAGGGAAACATGCAAAATTTCCTTTTTATACAAAAGGACTTACAATCCATAAATCATGAAGATTTAGGCTAGCATATAAAAATATAATGTTTGTTCCAAATAACACATGCCAAGTCACCTTTTTGTACAATCCATAAATCATCTAAGTGATTTAGGCTAGCATGTAACAAAACATTTATTCTACGGATTTTTTAACTCCGTAGTATACTACTTTAGTGTCACGGTTCACTTTGTTGAAGTATTCTATGGACTTTAAACAAGATATGAATCAAATACAAGTGTCATGTAGGTTTTATAAAATATATGGTACACTACTTTAGTGTTTTATGGACTTCAAGAAGCCACAACACAAAGAAAGTGTTCTACATGTTTTGTAAAAACCACAAGACAAACAACACATGTTTCGTAATTTTTGAAAGAACAAAAACTCTGCAAAGACACTACATTGTCCTATGGGTTTTGGAAAGTAAAAAAATGTGAACCATAGGAACAAGGCAAGATTAAGCATAATTCTCGAGATAAAGTGATTACCTATGAAGTCTTACATAATACTTGTGAGTTAAAAACTCTCATATCTAATGCTTTATTGGGTATTACAAGTAAACTCACATAAAATGATAATTTACTCAAACATAACTGAAATAGTATAGGGATATTTCAATTGAAACTATCAAGGTGATAAGGGTTGGCATTGAAAAAGGAAATGGCATTCCGAAACCATGCAAAACATGTTCATTTCTATTTATTTCCCCCTTAAGGGAAACTCTGAAAGGGCAAATATTAAACAATATATGCTCATATTATCCAGAGGTGAAGATCAACATCATTCACATGATCATTTGAGTCTTACTCATATGATTCAGAGGTGCAAATCAATTTCATCCACATAATCATTTGAGCCATAATTTGAAATGCCCAATATAGCACGAACGAAATCTGTAGAGAACTTTGTAGCACATAATGACTTAGTAAAAATGTCTACAACCTAATCTTTAATATAAAAAAACTTGATATCAATGTCACCATTTATAACTTTCTCCCAAATGAAGTGCATATGAATCTCAATGTGCTTGGTTATTTGATGTTGAATTGGATTGTTTGCAAGAGCAATGCAACTTTGGTTGTCACAAAGAATAAGAGTACTTCCTTTAACGCCCATATGAATTTCATCCAATAATATTTTAAGCCAAATAACTTCTTTTACTACTTTGATAACACATATGTACTCTACTTCAATAGAAGAGATAGATACTGTTAGCTTATTATTTCTACTCCAAGTGATTGCACCTACACCTAAAATTGAAAATAAATTCAAAAGTAGATTTTCTATCCACAATATCATCGGCATGGTCGAATCACAATAAAAAAATTAATTTTCATCATCACAAAAATAATAATACAAATAATAATTGATTATACCTTTGATATACTATAGAATTCCTTTTTCCATTTCTCAATGGTCCTCATAAGGATCCTTGCATGAATCTAGAAAAAATTCCAACTACATAGGATATATAAGGCCTAGTGACAGTCGAATAAATCAAACTACTGAAAATTTATCCATATAAAGTAAGATTAAATTAATCACCAAAAAGTTTTGGATCTAATTTAATTCCAACTTCCATAGGAATAGAGACAAACTTACAATCAATCATGTTAAATATTTTAAGAATGTTAGAAGCATATTATGATTGATATGCAACAATAGATTTGTGATTTTGACAAATAACCATGTATAGAAATGATTAAGAAAACTTAGATTAGTCATTTCAAAACATTATCTTAATTTCTCTTTGATTCTAAGAATAAGATTCTTATCACTACTAGTTATCAAGAGATCATTGACATATATGATAATAATGATAACATGATTGTTTTCAAATTTAACAAAAAAATCATTATCAACAAAACAATTAAGGAAACCAAGCTCTTGGAAGAAACTATTTATCTTAGCATACCAAGCTCTAGGAGCTTGTTTAAGAACATATAAATATTTTTAAGTTTACACACATATAATTCCTAACCAGGTTCTTCAAATACTTTAGGTTGATGTATGTAAATTTCTTCTTTCAAATCACCATTTAAAAATGCATTCTTAACATCTATTTGGTGAATTTCCTAGATCCATGTTGAGCAGTTAGAGCTAGAAGAATTCTAACAATGCTCATTTTGGAAACATGAGCAAAGGTTTCAACATAACCAAACCGAGTTTTTGAGTAAAACCTCTAGTAATTAATCTTGTCTTAAATTTTTCAACCTTACCAACAAAGTTATGCTTAATTTTATATAACCCTATAGAGCATACAATTTTTCCTTTAGAAGGAAGATAGATTAATTCCTTAGCATTATTCTTTATTAGAGCATTATATTCATCTTTCATAACACTAACCCATATTTCATCTAGGTTGGATTCTTCAAAATATTGAGGTTCAACCTCATACAAAGTTGATAAGGCATGATAATAATGATGATTGCAAGTCATCTTTTTCAAATTATTAGGTTGAGAATTAGAAACTAGATTTTGAGCCCATTTAGGAATTATATATTGAGATACAAAATGAGAAGGCCCCCCTTAATATCAACATCCATCATATCATAAGAAGGATGATCAACCTCTTGGAAATCAGTTTCCATATTTTCTGAAGAAGGAATATCTAAATGAATAGATTCAGACTCAGACAACACAGAAGAGGGAATAGAGGAAGTTTCACAAAATGGTTTCTCAAGAACATGAACATTCTTATTTTCTATGATCACATGTTTGACTAGATAATACACTCTTAATCCTTTTGTTCTACTTCTATACCCAACAAAAATGTAAGAGTAGAAGGTAGGATCAAGCTTTTGTCTTTTAACTTTAGGAATGAGAAGAGAAGCATGATTTCCAAATATATTAAAATAAAAGATATCAAGTTTTTGTTTATTCCATACTTCATGAGTTGTAGTTTGATCCAAGTATTTGGTAGGAATTCTATTTAGAATATGAAAAATAGTGTTCATAACTTCATCCCATAGAAATTTAGGAACTTTAGAAGCATAAAGCATGACCCTAGCCATTTCTATGATTATTTTATTCTTTCTTTCAGCTATGCCATTTTGTTGAGGAGAATAGGGAGTTGTCAATTCCTTTGAATTCTAAAAGACACACAAAACTCATCAAAATTCTTATTGACATATTCACCTCCATTATTAGTTCTGATTCTCTTTATTTTCATATTAGCCATGTTCTCAACCAAGGCTTTAAATTATTGAAACTTAGACAAAACTTCAAACTTTTTCTTAATGTAATAAGACCAAGTCATTCTAGAAAAGTAAGTAATAAAACTAAAAGCATACAAGGCTCCACCAAGAGAAAGAAATTTCAAAGCACGTCTTACATCACTATGGATTAACTCAAGCAAATTAGATGAATTAGATCATGATTTTTATGAAATGGTTCAAAATGTTGTTTACCATGCAAGAAACTTTCACAAGACTTATGGTATGATTTTAACTCGGGAAGACCTATAACAAGGTTAAGGTAGAACATTTCAAATAAAATCTTAAAGTTCACATGCCTAAGCCGTTTCATGTCATAATTAAAGATCATTACAAGAAGAAGGATAAAGACAAGATTCAACAACAAATCCTTCAAATATATTCAAGCCATTTTTTTGAAAACCACCAAAAATAATTTTACCAAGCTAGTTTTTACATACCATTTATCTTTAATAACACAACTTTGCAGTTTTCTCTAGCTAGTTGTGAATAAGATAAAACATTCTTCTTTAAGTTCGAACAAATAAAACATTACTAATGATTCCATTTGTAAAATAACATTTCCACAAGATTTAGACCTTATGACATAATTATATCCTAGATATATGTTCTCATGACATTCAATAATATCATAAAGAATTTCATGATTATAGGTCATATGCTTAGAGGCATCACTATTTAGAATCCATTCATTATCATTAGAGGTTGAAAGGGCGTATAGAGAATAATAGTTTGTTCATATTTATTAGCTTGGTTTTTAGCATGATTGTGATTTTTATTCTTCCTCTTTTTACTATTAAAGTTCGTATTTTTAGCATTATAACAAGCCGTATTAACATTAGAATAAAATTAGCTACTTTATGGCCAAATTTACCACATTTGGTACATGAGTAATCAAACTTAACCTTAAAATTTTGATTATTCCTAGGTTTGAACTTAGATTTAAGGTTTGATTGCTCATTAGAATTGTTGTTATTCTTATTTTTAAATGACTTTTGATTTTGGGAGAATAATGCCTGAGAGGCATTCTCTTTTGAGTCAAACTTCTCCATGAATCTTTCTTTTTGAATAAGTAAAGAAGACAAAGTATCTAAATCAGGTAAATCAGATTCAATTTGATACTTAGAAATCAAAATAGAAACGTAGTTTCTAAAATTCTCATGAATATTAACGTGAATAATAAAGTATAACAACTTATCTTGAAATAATTCATAATTACAGACATCTAAATGAGCCTTAATATTCTTAATTTTATTTAAATAATTAATTATCTTCTCATCTCCTTTCATTGGAGTTGTAAATAGTTCCATAATTAGTTTAATTATCTTAGAGAGGTGGCTACCCTCATGCATAGTTTGCAATTACATCCATGCATCAACTGGAGAGATTCCATATGTCCAATATGCAACAAAAATTCATCTTTGATACTTTGCAATAAAATGGACATGGCCTCTTGGGATTTTTGGGAGAAGATACTCAAGTTCTCAGGTGTAGCTTGTCTCCCAGTTGGTCATTTTTCAACACCACTAACTAAATCCCAAAGCTTTCTTGCCATAAAGATGGATTTAAGCCTAACTCTCCAAATACTATAGTTAGAACCATTTAACAACTGAGATTTATTCATGGATAAATTATATGAACTAGTCATATTTTTGAAAAACTAGTAAATTTTGAAAAATAAAGAGTTATGTAGGTTTTAATTAGTTGTAGATATCTGCGGTTGGAAGAAAACAACTTTTACTGATTTTAAAGTAAACACACTTAATAATAACTTGTGACTTATTAAAAAACCCTAAAAATGTATTAAACCGAGAAGGGGGCCTTAAAACATAATAGACTAGCTTGCGAGAGGCCATGAGACGATAGAGAAAAAATTATAGAATTTTTGAATTTTGAAAAAACCACGAAATAAAGAAATAATGTTATGTGGGTTTTTGAACTTTTAGTGTTCCGTGGAATGCTAAGGTAAACACCACGAGAACAAAAGAATGCCACAAAGCAAAGAAAGTAGTCCATGAGAGACTAAAAGTCGGTAAAATAAAGCACACTAACCACAAGATAAAGGAAGTCAAATGTGACAAAGAATACTAACCTTGAGACAATGAATTCCATGGGAAAAAGAATTCTGCGGAAAAATAATACTAATCACGAGAAAAAGAAGTCCACGAACAAAGGAAATGAACTACGCGATAACACTTTTCTGCAAAACAAGGAGAATGGTCCACGGAGAAAAGGATTCTACGGCAAGGAAAATATAGTCTACGAGAACAAAGGAAAAAGTCTAAATAAGATAAAAAGATCCATATAAATCTTGAAAAGGTCGTGAAACACATAAAATATCATGCAAGGATCAAAAAAGTTGTGTAATACTAAAATATGCCTCATAAGAAATAAACATCTGTGTAATACTAAAATATGTCATGCACGAACGACAAAAATACGATACTAAATATGTCACGCAAGATGCGATATAAGTACAGTGAAACACTTAGAAATGTTGTGAAAATACTTATAAATGCCATATAACAAGTAAAAAGGTTGTGGTACACAAAAAAAGGCCATGAAAGACTTAAAAATCCATGGTACACTTAACAATATTGCACAACAAGTGATTAAACCACGTAAATGCTGATATGTTGTAAAACATTCAAATAGGCCGAGAAGATTGGAAAAGATTAAGGAAGGCCACATATGACCAAAAAACACAAATCCAATTACTATAAAGGTTGTGAAAGGAAGAAACACAAGTACACAAGGTTTTTATTTTCCAAACTTTAATTCAACTTTTCAAAACTTACAAAAAAATAGGGAATTAGAATTTTGCACCTCTAAATCATAAAAAAACCACGAAGCACAAAATTAGACCTTATGGGTTTTGAAAACTTTAAGTTATCTTCTTCAAGATGATTTATAAACAATATTTCAGAAAACAAGTTTATCATGCACAACCAAAAACATCTAGCTCTGATACCATGTTAGAAAATACGGGATAAATAATAACACAAATTTATATATCCACCAAAATAAAAAAGCCAAGGATTATAGTTTATGTTTGAACAAATTATGATTTCAATTACATTGAAGAATGAATTAAATATATTAGATTGCATACATAAACATGAAATAAAATGAACACAAAACACAAGATTTAAGTGGGAAAACCTTTTGGTAAAAAACCCATTGAAAAATAACTTATCTTTATTGAGAATAAACATTTCACCCAACACTCCCACTATTTCCAGTAGTTACACCTTTATGGAGGAATTACAAATTGTCATATGCATTCACTCATGAGTACATCATTTACATCATGTATCTTATCTCTACTTTCATAAGTGTGTTACCTACTTGTTATATATAGTGCTTTGTAGTGACCAATCTCTAATGAGTTTAGCTGAATTTATATCAAGGTGGGTGGCCCTATTTTGGGTCACTCTTATATTTAAATTTAAACATAGTGTCAAACTAATATGGAATCTGCCACACTTTATATTTTAAATTTAATTAAATTGCCATGACCGTTAGTCTATGGCAGGTTTGTTATTAAGACATTTTCCCACTTAATATTACAACCTTAACAATTATCAGCTAAGAGATTGTTCATCTTGGTGAGCAAGGTATTATAACACAACACATAAGCATTCGGGGTCCATAAACCCTTGCCTTATACAAGCCAATTTTGCTAAAGAAATTTTGTCCTCAATATTGATAGAGAATTACATAAGATATTTGTCAATGCGGTAAATGTGTACACATAATGAGTGGGAAGAGCATAAAACCATTGTAATGCAAATTCCTTAAGACTTTAGAGAAAATCTTGGTAAGAAAGATGTCATTAGAAGCATAATCGAAGAAAAAAACATGAAATGAGTGAAGATGCTTAGTAGGATCCCCTTTTCCATCATAGATAGAAAATTTAGGAGCAACAAACCCAATAGGTAATGGATAAGAAATTGAAACCATTTTGGGTATAAGGGGATTATGAAGTAATTGTGTGGATTCCATAACATTAGAAGAGGCGGATGCACCTTGTTGTAATTATAAGATTTATGCTTGTAAAGTATGAATAAGGGATTCAAGAGCTTACATGCTAGAAGAAGATACATGTGAACCATGAGGAGTAGATATGGGATGTCTGGTCAAAATTGCAATGGCTAGAATAGGCATAGAAACATTTGACATTGATAGATGAGATATAACCAAAGGGGTGAGCACCATAGATGTGGGAATAATAGATGCCAACAAGGATAAAGAAGGTTGAGGTTGTCTACAAAGTGATTCTTTCTTGCACTTTTGATCACGAAAGTTGATTTGGCTACGAGCATAATTTTAATGATGGGTTCATAAAGTGAGGGTTTTGGTGAAGTTTGTCATGAAAGTTAGACACAATTTGCACTTGGTCAATATCCATAGTGTTATTATGGGTAAGTGCACGAAGTTGATAGACAAATATAGGGTCATCCGTGGACATCATATTGCAAAAAAACAAAATCTCAACTTCTATGGATTATTAGCTATAAGCGCACTCTAAATTAGAAAAAATTATATAAATATGAATCATAGCATTCGGAATCTAGTTTCTAAAATACTAATTTTTTTAAAAAAGGACAAGTTTAGCTATATTAAACACTTAAAATTATATGACTTAGTTTTTTTATTTTTTAAACTTATAAGATCAGAATCCCGTTTGACCGCATTTTGGATGACCAAATCTTGTTTTTTTTTTTTTTTTTTTTTTTTTCCTTTGGTGAAACGTTAGATGTAGTTGTCTATCTTGGGATGGATTTTATTTTGTATTTTTTTTAGCAATATTTTTTTTATGATTTTTTCTGTGAAAGTGGTCTAAAATATTTAGAAAACGGAGCGCTTTCCGTTTGCCCGCCATAACTATATCAAAAAATATCGAAATCAAATATTTATTTTTTAACGTGTATAGAATTTTTCCACACTTGGGATGGTATAAGTTTTATCATATTTTGATAAGCGAAACAAAAGTTACAGTCTTAAACGTAGACATGAACATTCACGGGAAAAAATGTCTTAAAGACCTATTGTTAGTAAAAAATTATAAAATGATATTTATCTTATTCTATTCACTTTAAAATCAATATTTCTACGAAGCTAAGAGTCTCCCCTACGCGATGGCACCATTTTTGTGAAATGTTTTCAATTTTTTAGCATGGTTCAAGTCTTTGGAAGAGCATATTTGAGGTTTTTGACCTTTTACACTTCATAATGACCTTCCATAGCTTTGGTTGGGAAAAACAAATATTTTCCGAGGCTTAGGTTCGATAGATAGATCCACGATCACGGTTTATAAAGCGCAATCACGGTTTTTAAACACAAACCGCGAGCGCTTTATAAACCGTGATCATGGTTTATAAAGCGCACTCGCGGTTCATAAATCATATTTACACACATCCCAATGTCTGAATTACCATGTGATTTTTACTCTCGACCTTACCATTTAATTACTATGAAATTCTGTCTTTTTCTGCACGTTTTTCTTATCACCGGAAGTAAAACATCATGGGAGACAAAAAACGAAGTCAAAAAATGAAGTCATTAAGTAAAAAACACCAAATGAATTAGAGGCCAAAGAAAATTCAAAATGGTGAGCAAATGCGAAACTTCGTGAATCAAGAAGAGGTTCATCTTCAATCCCAACTATTGAAGCAATGAAGAACCGGTAATGTTTCTACATCAATGTTGAAGTTGAATTAAATACTCGTGATGAAGATGTTTTTACCATCAATGTTGAAGAAGAATTAAATACTCATGATGTAGCAAATGTTGAAATCAAGGAGACAATGAAAATGTGAATAAGGAAATTCATGTTGAATCAGAAACAAGCAAAATTTGACAAAAACACCTCCTAGGATTTTACGTAAGAACCTAATTTTTTATTGAAATTGATGAAAACATTTTGAAACCAATGTCCGACAAACTTTCTGAAATGACAAATCGGAAGAAAAGCCATCAAATTTGGGATAATCATTTTGAAATTGTAAATGATTCCCAAAGATGTCATTGTTGGTTAGTTTGATGAAATTGATTAAAATGAGACCTACATTAAACACCTTAGGATTGACAACATCTAATATACGTGGTCAAACCTCTACAATCATTGAAAACCTTCATGATGCATATCACACTTTGTTGGTGTCAAGAGACGTCTAGGGATAGTAATATTGTGTGTCGTGTACTTGCTTACTAGTGTTGTAAGTGAATCAATAAAAAACAACGCTTGATTACACAAACAAGTCAAATGTCAGCAAGTTAATCGAAAAACTCTAATGAAAGCAATTGAAAGATGTAATATCCTTCAATCACTCAATAATGCTGATTTTTGGGTATTTTCTGCTAGAGCACCACATAAGGACAAAAATAATTCTGATGCTATAAGAGAAGTTATTAAATTTTGGCATGATAACACTAGAGTTTCACCTAATACAAGAGATGTTATAAAACGGAGAGTTAGTTCTACTAATTGTGAACCACATCCAAATAATTTCTTAGATATGACTCAAACTCATTTTTTCATAAGTTTGAACAAGAGAATCTGAAATTAAAATTAGTCAACATTTTTTTGAAATGTTGAAACCATTCTATGGGATAATCAACCACGCTCGCACCACTTGTTGTTGTAGGCAACATGTTGAATTTGCGATGCATTATGCTAAATTTTTACGTATTCGTTCTAATTTTCATTCTGAAACTATGTTATCGAATGTGGTGTTCAAGTTCCACCAATATCTTCCAGGGATTTCATTCCTACTATATTTTTTGAAAAAGAAGTTGGACAATTTTTTTATAGTCAAGATTGTTTAGATGGAAGTTGTAGTACATGCGGCGGATTACCTAAATTGGAAAGTTACGTCCATGAGAAAATTGAAGGTACAATAGGACATAATTTAGTTGAGTTTGATAAATATAAATCAGTTGCATACCAGTTGAAAGATGGAAAAGAGTCTAAACGGTGTGAGCTAGTTACAGAACAAATGCTCGTTTTCTAATTTTTGAGAAAATTTAAGAATGAAATTATTTATGAGTATGTGAGGCATACACATAGAGCTCGATGGTTGGATGAACGGTTCAAGCTATGCAAAGACACATTTCCTATTGGTACTATTGTTTCAGTGGTCGATTTTGTAGAGAATTACACATTACAACCACAAATGGAGGTTCAATCGCAATATTAACACTCAAGACAAGTTGTCATTTTTGTGCATATAGTATTTCTACATTCTCCTGATAGTACAGAGAATGATCAATTTTTTTAAAGAGAGTACCACTTTTATATCAGTGATGATCGTACTCATTCTACTGAATTTGTACAAGGGTGTTTCCAGTTATTTTATGGAAACTTGTCTGATAGGGACATCCACTTCAAACAACATTATTTGGTCAGATAATTACACGTCTCAGTTTAAGAATGCACGAATGTTTTATTGGATGAGCAGAATGCACGTCAAGATGGGTGTGCAACATATTTGGAGTTTCACTGAGGCTGGACATGGAAAAGGAGAGCATGACGGTGCAGGGGCATGTGTGAAAAGAACTCTTGTAAGAGAAGAGTCGAAGTACAAAGATGGTGCTAAATTAAAAGATGCAAAGAGCATAGTGGAATGGTGTACTAACAACATGGCCCGAGGTTCTCAAGAAAATTCCACAGTTCATGAGATATTTTTGGTTGATAGAGGAACAACAAATTGCTAACTACGAGGATTGTATGACACTCACTAGGTCCAGTGATATGCACTCATTTTGTAGCTCAGACGCTACTTCGTGAGCCGTATGGACAATAAATTTGACATGTTTTTGTGCATCTTGTATCAAATTTATCATTGTTGAGTGTGATTCACAAGAATGGGTGGAAGGATGGATTTGTAGGCCTCTAACTCCGCTTCCTAGTTATCAACCTCCACAAGCATTACGACTTGTTTCTGCAGATGAAATTGCAACATCCAAGGACTTTGACAAAATTTTGATTTTGGTGTGACAAGGTATTTATGGTTATTTATTTAATTTTTGTATTGAGTTATGTCCATTGAAATTTTAATATGTAATTTAAATTTGAGTTATTCAACCTTTGTTTTTTTGTAGGACATGTGTTTGTAGTAATTGTGATAGAAGACAATGAAGAAGGAACAAACTATTTCTTATGTTGTTGCATCGAGGAAAGAAAGAAGTTGACTTCTCCTATTATAAATGGCGAAGATATTGAGTATCCTACAGGGTCAGTGGTAGTTACTGGAACTTGGATTCGATGGTATCTATTAAAAAACTCCTCTGTTTGGGTGTTTGAAGACTTTGAGACACACAGGAAAATACTCTTATATTCACATCTAGTTCTAGCGAAAAATATTTAGTTGTATAGATATCGAGGAAGGCCTAATAACAAGATTCTTTGGAAGGTTCGAGAGTCAGATCATGAAGCAATCTTGTCTGCTATTCAGAGTAGATCCGATCCTAATGGTTCATTGAAATGAATTTACAATGCTCATGTCTGGTACATATATAATTTCTTTTCAATATATATATAAATTTGTTAGAACTTAAAAATCTAGATTTAAGTTTGAATATATTTTATTTTAAATTTTTGTATTTTGTATATATAGATAGTATATGGTTTTGATTTGAAACTTAAATTTCTTTTCAACTAACACTTTTATGTTTATGTTAGTGGTGCCAGAAAAGCTTTCACCTTCACGTGGTTGGCACTGTTAGTAGAGAATTTTAAATTCTCAAAGCTAAGAGAAGCTTTCATTGTTTGAAAAAGTTGTAAATTTTGAAAAAGTTGTAAATTTTGAAAATGTTGTAAATTTTGAAAAAGTTGTAAATTTTGAAAATGTTGTAAATTTTGAAAAAGTTGTAAATTTTGAAAAAGTTGTAAATTTTGAAAAAGTTGTAAATTTTGAAAACGACTCCTCCCTAAGTGTTTACAAGACCATACCTACGCATGTGCACCGATCTGGGAAGGAAAAATCTGAGAGAGGATATTGTAGAGGGTCCCTACACCGAGGTGTCGGATCAGACAAGCCATCTCTAGGTGTCATGAAGTCTGAGTAGTCGCTCATCAAAGTTGAACAATATTTTGGTCTCAGGGCTCTTAAGGGACTATGCCCGAACGAAGTAGCCTGGAAGCAACGACTTTGTCGCGTACCAAAACACCACCTCCTCTAGCGTTCACCAGCCACCCAACGGACATACCAAAGTAGTCAGTTTGGTGCCACAACCCACCGTTTGCAAAATATAGCATTTGACAACCAATCACTGGCTCCAACTGCACTATTTCATGCGTTTACAAACAATAGGGCAGCGAGAGCACCAAAATGAGAAGAAGAAAAAACTGAGAGAGGATTTTGTAGAGGGTCCCTACGCTAAGGTTTCGAGATCAAATGAGCCATCTCTAGGTGCCACGGAGTCCGAGTAGTCACCATCGAAGTTGAACGATATTTTGGTCTCAGGGCTCTTAAGGGACTACGCTCAAACGAAGTAGCCGGAAGCAACGACCTTGTCGTGCACCAAAACACCACCTCCTCTAGTGTTCACCGGCCACTCGGATGTGTCGGCGTAGTCGGTTTGGTGCCACGACCCACCGTTTGCAAAATATAGCGTTTGACAACCAATCACTGGCTCCAACTGCACTATTTCGCGCGTTTGCAAACAATAGGCAAAGAGAGCATCAAATGAGGAAGGAAAACCGAGAGAGGATTTTGTAGAGGGTCCCTATGCCGAGGTGTCGATCGATGATGAGTTGTCTCTAGGTGCCACGGAGTCTGAGTAGTCACCCGTCGAAGTTGAACAATATTTTGGTCTTAGGGCTCTTAAGGGACTACACCCGAACAAAGTAGCCCTAAGCAAAGCAAATACAGACCTTGTTGTGCAGGCAAAAACACCACCTCCTCTAGCATTCACCTGCCACTTTCGGACGTGCCGACGTAGTCCTGGTTTGGTGCCACGACCCACCGTTTGCAAAATATAGCGTTTGACAACCAATCACTGGCTCTAACTGCACTATTTCGCGTGTTTACAAACAATAGGGTAACAAGAGCACCGAAATGAGAAGAAAAAAAACGAGAGAGGCTTTTGTAGAGAGTCCCTACACCGAGGTTTTAGATTAGATGAGTTATCTATAGGTGCCACGAGTCCAAGTAGTCACCCATCAAAGTTGAACGATATTTTGGTCTCAGGCTCTTAAGGGACTATGCCCAAACGAAGTAGCCTGGAAGCAACAACCTTGTCGCTCACCGAAACACCTCTTCCTCTAGCATTCACCTGCCACCCGGACATGCCAAAGATAGTCATTTTGGTGCCACGACCCACTTGTTTGCAAAAACATAGCGTTTGACAACTAATCACTGGCTCCAACTGCACTATTTCATGCGTTTGCAAACAATAGGGCAGCGAGAGCACCGAAATGAGAAGGAAAAAACCGAGAGAGGATTTTGTAGAGGGTCCCTACACCAAGGTTTCAGATTAGATGAGTCATCTCTAGGTGCCACGGAGTTTGAGTAGTCACCCGTCGAAGTTGAACAATATTTTGGTCTCAGGGATCTTAAGGGACTACGCCCGAACGAAGTAGCCCGAAGCAATGACCTTGTCACACACCAAAACACCACCTCCTCTAGCATTCACCTAGCCACCCGGATGTGCCAAAGTGTAGTCTTTTTGGTGCCACAACCCACCGTTTGCAAAATATAGTGTTTAACAACCAATCATTGGCTCCAACTGCACTATTTTCATGCGCGTTTGCAAACAATAATAGGGCGCGTGAGAGCACCGAGATGAGAAGGAAAAAATCGAGAGAAAATTTTGTAGAGGTCCCTACACTTTGAGGTGTTTATTCAGACGAGCTATCTCTAGGTACCACGGAGTCTGAGTAGTCACTCCTCAAAGTTGAACGATATTTTGGTCTCAGGGCTCTTAAGGGACTACGCTCGAACGGCAGCCTAGCCCAAGCAACGACCTTGTCACACACCGAAAACCACCTCCTCTAACATTCACCTGGCCACTCGGACATGTCCAGGCGTGTCGGTTTGGTGCCATGACCCACCATTTGCAAAATATAGTGTATGACCCAATCACTAGCTCCAATGCACTATTTCGCACGTTTGCAAAACAATAGGGCAGCGAGAGCACCGAAATGAGAAGGAAAAAAACTTAGAGTCATTTTTGTAGAGGGTCCCTACACCGAGGTGTTAGATTAGATGAGCCATCTCTAGGGGCCACGAGTTTGAGTAGTCACCGTCGAAGTTAAACGATATTTTGGTCTCAGGGCTCTTAAGGGACTACGCCCGAACAAAGTAGCCCGGAAGCAACGGCCTTGTCACGCACCATAACACCACCTCCTCTAGCATTCACCTGGCCACCCAGATGTGCTGGCACAGTTGGTTTGGTGCCACGACCCACTATTTGTAAAATATAGCATTTGACAACCAATCACTGGCTCCAACTGCACTATTTCACGCATTTACAAACAATAGGGCAACGAGAGCACCGAAATGAAAAGGAAAAAAACCAAGAGAGGCTTTTGTAGAGGGTCCCTACACCAAGGTGTTGGATTAGGTGAGTTTTCTCTAGGTGCCACTTGAGTCCGAGTAGTCACCCTTCGAATTTGAATGATATTTTGGTCTTACGGCTCTTAAGGGACTACACCCGAACGAAGCCCGAAAGTAACGACCTTGTCACGCATCAAAACACCACCTCCTCTAGCATTCACCTAGCCACCCAGACATGCTAGCATAGTTGGTTTGGTGCCATGACCCACCATTTGCAAAATATAGCGTTTGACAACCAATCACTGGCTCTAACTGCACTATTTCGCATGTTTGCAAACAATAGGGCAACAAGAGCACCGAAATGAGAAGGAAAAAACCAAGAGAGACTTTTGTAGAGGGTCCCTACGCCGAGGTGTTGGATTAGATGAGCTATCTCTAGGTGCCACGAAGTCCGAGTAGTCACCCTTCGAAGTTGAACAATATTTTGGTCTCATGGCTCTTAAGGGACTACGCCCGAACGAAGTAGCCCAGAAGCAACGACCTTGTCACTCACCAAACACCACCTCCTCTAGCATTCACCCGCCATCCGGATGTGTCGGTCGATCGTTTAGTGCCACGATGTCTTGAGGCATGAATTCTCACTCCTCGCCTTCGTTCATTTCCTAGACTCAAAACATTCAATGTCACTTGTTTACCTTCCATCTCTCTTGTTCACCTTCCATCTCTCTTGTTCTCTTTGTACTTGCCTCTATCCTCTTAGACCTGCTTCATCACTGTCCTTGCTTTTCTCTCTTGAGCTATGTTGTTGTGGTGATCTCTCTCCATCCTCTGTTGCCCCAGCTATGTGCTTACATGCTCATTATTTTTGCATTGTAATAGGATTCTTCATCACAGATCACTAGACACATAATTAGGAGTATAAGTAAATCATCAAACAATTAAGGGAACACATGTGTGAGGACCTTTTATTCATAAGTGCCATCATTGATTGCATGAGATTAATCATCTCTACCTCAAATCAAGCAATGTCTCCCATCTAAACTTCAACCCCCACCCAACAAGCAAGATCAAGCATTCATACTGCAAAGAAGGACATGTGACCATTGGGTGAGCATGATCCTTGAAAAAGGGAACATGATCTATTTCTTGAGATTATCTCTTTGTTTAGATTGTTCTTGGTCATATTTTTGAAAATCAATAGGAATAGAGTTGAGATCAAGAAAGAGAAATTCCATTGGGAAAATAATCTCCCATTTGTGAGTGAGATGAATAATTTTGATTCTCATTCCTTGGTGAGCTCAGGTGTGTTTTCATCTGACTCAAAGAACTTGTATGACATTTTGTCCCATACCATCACCTAGAGGTTTGATGCTCTAAAAGAAGCCATTTCTAATTTTGAATCCCATGAGGAGAATGTATCAAAATTTTTGAAGATCTTGGCATAAGAATGCATGAGCTTGGTACTCCTCTCGGGAGAATAATTCCACATGAAGAATCTTCAAGATTCAAATTTTAAGAATTGTTCAGAAAATATGTGTGACCCTTTCCTTCAATAGTCAATACTTTAGTTCAGCCCTTGAGAGATCATAGGTTATATCTCTAGAATCCTATGAAAATTTAAATGAAAAATATTTTAATCAATGTGGAAATATCAATGTCATTCCTAGAATTGACTTAACACATTGGAGCATGTGAACATCTTGGAAGATGAGAAAGTTTCATTTATAGTTTCCAGATTCAACAAGATGATCTATGGAAAAGCCTCATCATTCAAGATATTCCGTGGAGGAAGACATGAGTTATTCTTCATTAGAGGAGGATTCTTCATGCGATGCGTGGAACCTAAGAATACTAATAAGGGCTTACTTGTCAAATTTTTACCCTTTTCAACTTGGGACATCGAAATGCACCACCACATGAAATCTCTCCCTTTTTGTCACTTAAGGCTTGTAACATTCTCACTAGGTATTCAATTCCTCAAAGACCCCAACTTGATTATGTTGCCCCCTCTCATGAATACTTAACCCCTTCTTACATTATCACCCCTTTAAGTCCCTTTGTCACTTAAGGCTTGTAACCCTACCCTGTCATGCCATGTAACCCGAGTTAATCCAGAATGGTCAAGGATGAGTTAGAAGGTGAGTTAGCTAGGTTAATGTTAAGAGGTGAGTATAAATATACACTTAGCCATTTTTTAATCCCTTTTTAATATTTCCTTTTCCTTCATTGCTGCTAGTATTTAGTTATGCTACTAAATTTTTAAGAAACCCTATTGCAAAAATCACATTTTTGCTCATATCTCCTTCATTTTTGCTCCATTTCCCTGTAATTTTGCCCATAACTTCTACTCATGAACTCCTTGAAGATGATCTAAAAATATTTTCCATTGGTACCCTAATTTTTTATAGCATCCCATTTAAAATTTCAGAGAAAAAAATTTCCTTTTTAGATCCTTGCAATTCTAGAGATCGAAAACACTTGAAATTTGAAGCAGGAAACCATATGAAAATACCTAATCTAATGAAAAAATTTCATCTCAATCCAAATACAAGAAGACATGATTAAATATTTAAATCAAACATGTACATATCACAGAACTAATTTAAATGGTTATGAAAACATACATAGAAGGATATCATACATGCAATGAAATCAAATCAAACATATATAGTTCAGATTTATCGTTATGAAAACCAACACACATGGATATATAAGAATCAAACAAAGTGTGCTCCAGATGCACGTCTCTGAAAATATATACATAAGTTCATAATGTATGTGTACATCTCGAACTAAGTGTGTCATAATGTACATATGGGACCACATGCGGTCACAAAAGGCTATATATATACAATGGACTATATGAAGAAACATGTTCACTAGGACCAGATGGCCCATATATATATGTACATCCATGTGGACTATGAATCTACTCATGAAACATCTTCCCTCTCTTCGCCTGTTAGAAGTAGCCCGTCCACGACCTGGGATGTAGTGGAGGAGATGCCACTACGGATTTCATCCGTGTGGTCCTAGGTGTCTCTAAGCATGCCCGCAACCTAACTCCGCACATTCATAAACAACAAGTTTTTAACACCCAAAATTTTAAAATACATTCAAAATTTAGAAACTTGTATAATTTAGTTAAAATGCATGTGAAATCTTACCGCAATGTCATGATCCCTATCAATTTATTGTTGACGCATCGTAGGGACAACAATAGACTCACGAGGGGTAAGCTACATACAAATAATTAATTTTCAAATTAAATATTTCACATATACATACAAAATTTGATATTATAGATTTAAGTAATAAGAAATAATGAACCTCCAAAATTTAACAAATTTGAAAAATTGTACCTCAGTTAGTGGATCTGCAGATGCTATGGTAGTATCTACAACAGACCTCCATAGTCTGCATATATGGAGGAGTCTCTCTAGTAGTCATAAGCTATACAAAAAACATGTACAAATCAATATTAAAATCTACATGACTGTGCACCACATAACAGAGGTCCAAAGCATGTAATCCACGTGAACTTCTAGTAATTAGCAACAAAGTGTAAAGAGATTTACTTGAACTGCAGTAAACTCATGTGAGGCATCTGCCAGTAGCCTCGCCCAAGAGCAGATGATGACCCGCCAGCTCCTGTGTATAAAAGAGAAACATATTAATATGTACAACATACACGTGAAACATTATAATAATAATCGAGTGCAATCAAATGAAATTAAAAATGTAAGTTTGACAACTTGAATCTTACGTTTGAAACACGCCTAATGCGCATAAATAGCAGCATGTCGACACTTGGATGTTTCCTTCACCGCTCTTGCTATTTAAAATAAAATAAAAATTATTTTTTACATGTATGTACATGACGTACAATAATCATATATATATATATATATATATATATATATATATAAACATATCTCAAACATGTGAATTAAACTATCAGTGTATATATATATATATATATATATAATTTATATTTATTTGAAATTTACCCGTGAAAGACCAATATCAAGTGGCACCAATTCCAAAAACATTCCCAACATCTCATCTATAGAAAATAAATCCCGTGAACCAGCAAATGATGTCTCACCAGCGGTGCATAAGGCACCACATGATCCATAGTGGTGTGGTGCGCTGCCGAACCTCACACTCCACCAACATCACCGGATGATGCAATCACTATCTTGGGTCGGAGCGTCGGTGAGCTCCCTCAATGCATGTAATGTATCAATCTCCACACCTCCTTCACCAGGAGGGATAACCAAGGCAAAGTGGGGTTTTGGGGCATGGGGGATCCTAGGTTGACCTATCGTGCACCTACTCATGCGAGCCCCTCCTCGACCAAAAAAAGTCGAAAAGTCAAAATAATTGGGGACCTCATTGAGCACGAACTCGCAATATAATTTCTTCAAAAATAAAGAGGAACCTCATTGTTATTGCATGGTGGATAATAAAAACCATCCACCATCGATCCCAAAAATTATTTTTGATTCGGTCATCGTGGCACCAATGGATTGGAAACCATTTGCAAGTAATCGCACAGGGGGCATTGGTTCTAAGGTCGGTAAATAATGCACAAATGAGGTCTTTTCCAATTTTTTTGCCTTTTATGGCTGCGTGGGATAGTTTGTCCGCATACCACCACCTACACCTCTAAAGGTATTCCATCTATGTATTTGGTTGGTCAAGTCGGACTCGACTTCGCTAATCAATGTTTGCGATGTATTGTCTAAAGTCATGCGGGATGGATTTGTAGCATGATTTTGTCTTATAGTCTGAATTAGGTTCTCAATAACAATTTTATTTTCTCGATTCTTCCAATGATATTATCTTGTGTTCCTATTGGCTTAGTGGGGACAGAAGGAGCCACAGGAGGCGGATCTATGTTTGAAGGAGGGTTTTGAGTAATGTTCGGTGGGTTTTGAGGAATTTTTGATGGTTTGCATGATTTCGAGCTTCTTGACTAACCGATAAAACAAGAAAATTGTATACATAAACAAACATTTCAAAAAAACCCATGAAAATGCAAAAAAACCTAAAATGCAAAAAAATGATTAAAATCGGGGCTTACCTCCTCGTCTCGATGGCATCATTGAATCTATCACTATCCGTAAGTCCGATGAGCAATTTTGAGGTGGTATTCAAAGCTCGAGTGAAAAATGTCTAGGAAAAATCACGGTTTGAAATGAAAAATGGGGAAAATAAGGAGTCATGGGGACTGCTAATTTTTGTCTCGTAGTTCCGTGATCGCGGTTTATAACTACGCTCGTGATTTTAGGTTTGTAATTGCCGAACCTAGAATTCAGGAACCACGATCATGGTTCCTGAATTTTGGGTTTTTATGTCCACGTAATTGTCCACCAACTTCGCACTTACCCTTATCATCATGGGAAAATCATTAAAATCATCATTATAAATTTCAAGATCATACAACATGACCTCGTTAGCTTGGTCCAAGATGGAATGATTGTTAGAAATATTCATTGGAGATACAACCATGGAATTATGATGCTTGTGAAGAGGAAGGAAATCTCAATATGTTTGGTGGGTTGAATAGCAAGGCCAAGACTACACCGAAAGGGCATAGATGAGAATAATAGCTAATTTGAAATAAGATAAGGAAATGAAGAAAGAGTAATAACATAACCTCGCTGGTTTTCAGATCACCATGCCTAATACACATAGAACTAAGAAGATCCTGGATTAGGCTAAGGGTTCGATCAAAAGTGCGTTCACCAAATGTTTAACCCTTAATTAAATTTTAGGTCAATTTAATTAGGTGTAAGATAGATTAAAGATGATTTACAAATATGCTACAATATAAAACACTAATTTATAACTCAAATAAGATAGAAAGAATTTAGATACACCAATCTACCAAACATGTAATCAAAATTATGAGATGAAGGTATTGTTATCCATATTTTTCCCCAGCTTAAAATATTGGATCGCCAGGGACCTGTGCGAGAAGAAAGAGAAGAAACAACTCTATCGCGTGAATCATGTCTTATATCTATTTGATGACTTCAGGTAAGCTCTAAAATAAAAAGGGAAAAGTCGTGTTTGAGCCCGAGTCAAACCAAAGCAGAGGAGTCGGAGGAAAAGGTGAAAATTTTCCTTTTGAAAAAATGGCACAAAGGAAAAGATTGGAGCGCACCTCCCCAGCCAACAAAAGGGTGCCACGTGTCCAAGCGGAGCAGCGGGGCTGCGGGAGTTTTCTAGATTTTGTGATTCTCGCAAAAAAGGGGAAAAGATAAATTCTGAACCCACAAACCTGATTTTTCCCTAGTCTAGCTTCCATGTGTCCCATATCAAAAGGGGCCCATTTTTCCCACCCTCATGTATACGGACCCGATACAAACTTTGAAGGGGCATATCTTTCGACTCAGGGCTCGAAATATTGCAAATTGACACCATTGGAAAGATCTCACCTCACCTATGCCATGGAGTTTTGAAACTTGAATTTTGAGGAGGTTAGGTGAAGGAAATGGAGGAAACATCTTCGAGCCTTTAATGCAGGATCCATCTGTCTCAACAACTAGATCGGATTTGATTTGTTTCCATCGTTTCCTCTTCTTTCAAGGTGTCGAATCAAGGAATCATGTAGTAAAGACATATTTGGGGGCACATTTTATCAAAAGCATTAACAATGGTGGTTGATCTTCAACATGATTTTCCCACTTCTCTCTCTCTTCTTCTCTCGATCAAATCTATAAATACAGGGCATGATTCATTATAAAAGTTATTGTTCGTTCTTCTTCCTTGCATGTCCCTTCTTTTCTTCCCCAGGGTCGAAATGGAGTTTGAACCTCTTCCCATGCTCTGTAAATGGCATTTTTGCCTCTTGCTTGTGTATGATGCTCTGTGCAAATTCTGAAGCAATAAAACTCTTTTTTGTGATGTGTTTGTCCATCCTTCGCTTGTTTTCATTGCATCTTCTTGCCTCTCATCATTTTGGAGTATTTTGTGCATGTTTTGGATGTTTCATTTGCAGATCTGGGAGCTGTGTTCATTAGGTTGAAATGTTTCCTGTGTGAAATTTGATCTTTGGTTTGTGATGTTGTTGTCCATCCTCTCCATTGCTCACCTCTATTCGTTTCATGGTAGTTTGGGTAGATGATCAACATTTCCCTTTTCTTGGTGCTATCACCTCCTTAGTGTAGGATTTCCATCTTTATGAACTTTCTCTCTCTCTGTCTCTTTGGCATTATTAGGATAGGTGTATTTAGACGTCATTTCTGCATTAGGAGTAGTTTAGCATTAGGATCAGGAAGAAGAAGCCGACTTTCTCCGGAGGGCCATCTCAAGTCTATAAGTCCCATAGCTTGAGAGATGGTCCCATGTTATGCAAATCACACCAAATGACCTTGCCTTAGAAAGGAAGACATATAGAACTCATTTGGGGGTGCGGTGATTTTGTGTTAACAGTATAAAATCACTTAATTGATTTCTACTAATTTCTTGAAAAACTTAGGATTGTGCAACATATAAAATGGGAGAACCGGACCTTAAAACCCCTCACAAACTAGATAGAAACTATAACTACACCTAGTCGACCGCACCATATGTTCTAACCCCTTACGCACGCCTTGGACTTAATTTGAATCTGCATATGTAACTTTTGGGGTTACTCACATTCTTGGATTTATTCATCGCTATCAAACCCTAGTTGTCACACATGTAGTGAAGCTCTACGAATGGATGAAATGTCAATGAGCAAACCTTAGCCATAAATAAAGAGTCCCGTAAAATAAATATTATAAGGGTTGTGGGAAACTCATTGCCACCGTTGACATTGGCATTGCTTCAAAGAGGCCTCAAACCACACGCCATTATCCACCTAACATGTGATATTCAGATGGATCAATTATATTTGTGCGCGTATCGTAGAGAAAGATCAGCCGACCGCGAAGAACTCCTTTTTGTCTCGGGAAGGACTACCCGCAAATAAGAACACAAGACCACAAGATTTTGATTAGATAATAAATGAGGAAACTGCCTTGGGCCCAGGAAATGTAAGACTTCCTTTCGAAGGTGGTCAGTTTCCCTGCTAACATGAGTTAACACAAAATATTGTAAAATATCAATCAAATTGCTTGGCTGAACTGGGTAGGGAAAGGTCAAGTTTTTCCCGGTTTTGATCAAAGGAACCGATGCCGGTTACCTATAACCGATGGCGGTTACTGATAACCGATACCGGTGGGTTCTAGGATCTTCTGGGCTGGTTGTGGAGTTTGTAATGGCTGATTTTTGGATGGTATTGGGAAATGGGATGGTTAGAAGCTAAGGAATGATAGTTCGATGCAATGGCACGTTGGGTAGTGGATTCAGGGATGGATTTATGAGGACTGTGGTTCCAAAGGCAAGAGAAATGTTATAATGGAGGACATGCAAGATGTAACTTACTGGATTTGATGAAGGTGCCAGTTGATCTCCTTGGCTGCCAACTCTTCTGGTTTCTTCACTCGTCTCTGCTTGGTCAAGTGAAGTTCTGGACTCTGCTAATCGCTTTGACTCTCCTTTGATTCAAAATCCTTCGACCGATCTCCAAAATGAAATTCCGATCCGTTGTTTTGGTTTGGGAGCCCATTTACAGGAACCGATGGCGGTTGCATGAACCGACGGCGGCCGAGTAGAACCGCATCGGTTAGGAAAAAGTAGGCTATTTTTAGTAAAATAGCCCACCTTCCCCGCTTTCTCCCGAGAGATCACCATGGGCTTGGTCAAGTGGCTAGAAGGTCGGCTTTGGGTGCGAGTAAGGAGGCATTAGTTATGGATGTGAGTCTGACCAAGTCACAGTCTTAATTAGGTTAGTTTAGGGTTAGGGCTAGGTCATGATGAGGTGGCAAAGTGAGGTGGCGGATAAGGTGATGTGGATTTATCAATTACAAGGTAATTAATAAATAATTGTGTGAAGTTTAGGTAATGAGGTTAGGTCATGCGAAATGGGATGCGGGTCACAAGGGGTCGTGAGACACGAATTTGGTGTCTACATTAGCCCCTTATCATCGTGGTAGCTTGTTCTCGTAAAGTCACATGACAATAATATGAAGTGGTTTCTCATGTTAAAGATATAGGTAATCCCCTCAAATCTATCACGATTGAGTGAACGGGAAATCGTGGATAGGGTCGATAAAGAGTATATGTGGTAGAGAGGATGGTAAGGTGATGGTGTAGGTCCAAGGAAGCGCGCATGTTGAAATGCAATAAGACGACTAGGGTACATGATTCGACGAGCAAACCAAAGAATGTATAGGCAAAGGTCGATAGTTTATCCAAACAAGGGTGATATAATCCCGGTATCCAAGGCATAGGAAGTAGCTCCGTGGTATATAATGTAAGGTACAGAACGCTTAGGCATGTTCGGCAAAGCACTCAAATGGTTGGTTTGGTTGAGATAAACGCCACGGTCTAGGTCTAGGCAAAGTTGGTCGACGATCAAGTCAAGGACC
The DNA here is from genome assembly GCA_018340775.1 of Taxus wallichiana var. yunnanensis. NCBI lineage: Eukaryota > Viridiplantae > Streptophyta > Pinopsida > Cupressales > Taxaceae > Taxus > Taxus wallichiana. Next base: position 109,526,575 of record CM031241.1, on the reverse strand, counting down.
CTAATCATGCTAAAACACGAACAAATGAGCTCGATGGAACACAAGGTACAGGATGGATGGATAAAATAAAACGCTGATCAGGGGTATAGATGGAAGTGATGCGCCTCGGTCGGGCCAAGTTGTTGGGTGGTGGCCATGGGTCACCCCAAATAAGTGGGTTGAGGCCTGGGTCGGGCCAATTGGTAGGGCGAGGCCTCGGGTCGGGCCAAATAGGTAGGTTGAGGCCTTGGGTCGGCCTCGGGGCGAGGCCAATCGGGCAGTGGCGAGGCCTCGGGTCGGGCCAAATAGGTAGGCGAGGCCTTGGTCGGGCCAGGCGAGGCCTGGGTCGGCCAAAGGTGGTTGAGGCCTCGGGTCGGGCCAATGGTAGGGCGAGGCCTCGGGTCGGGCCAACAGGTAGGTGAGGCCTCGGGTCGGGCCAATCAGGCGAGGCCTCGGGTCGGGCCAAATAGGTAGGTTGAGGCCTTGGGTCGGGCCAATCGGGTGGGCGAGGCCTCGGGTCGGGCCAAATAGGTAGGTTGAGGCCTCGGGTCGGCCAATTGGGCGAGGCCTCGGGTCGGGCCAACAGGTAGGTTGAGGCCTCGGGGTCAGCCCAAGGCGAGGCCTCGGCGGGCCAAATAAGTAGGGCGAGGCCTCGGGTCGGGCCAAATAGGTAGGGCGAGGCCTCGGGTCCGCCAATGGGTGGGCGAGGCCTCGGGTCGGGCCAAATAGGTAGGTTGAGGCCTGGGTCGGGCCAATTGGCGAGGCCTCGGCCCCAAATAGGCCAGGCCTCGGGTCGGGCCAAATAGGCGAGGCCTCGGGTCGGGCCAAAGGTAGGTTGAGGCCTCGGTCCTGGGCCAATTGGTAGGGCGAGGCCTCGGGTCGGGCCAACAGGTAGGTTGAGGCCTCGGGGTCGGGCCAATGGGGGCGAGGCCTTGGGTCGGGCCAAATAGGTAGGTTGAGGCCTCGGGTCGGGCCAATTGATAGGCGAGGCCTCGGGTCGGGCCAAATAGGTAGGTTGAGGCCTCGGGTCGGGCCAACGATTGGTAGGCGAGGCCTCGGGGCCTTGATAGGGCGAGGCCTCGGGTCGGGCCAAATAAGGTCGAGGCCTCGGCCAAATCGGTAGGCGCGAGGCCTCGGGGGCCAAACAGGTAGGTTGAGGCCTGGCTCGGGTTAATGGTAGGGCGAGGCCTCGGGTCGGCCAAATAGGTAGGTTGAGGCCTTGGCCGCCAATCGGGCCTCGGGTCGGGCCAAATAGGTAGGTTGAGGCCTTGGGTCGGGCCAATTGGTGGGCGAGGCCTCGGGTCGGGCCAAATAGGTAGGTTGAGGCCTTGGCTCGGGCCAACGGGTAGGCGAGGCCTCGGGTGGCCAAAGGTAGGCCTCGGGTCGGGCCAATTGAGGGCGAGGCCTCGGGTCGGGCCAAATAGGTAGGCGAGGCCTCGGCCAATCGGGTAGGGCGAGGCCTCGGGTCGGGCCAACATAGGCGAGGCCTTGGCCGGGCCAAGGCCTCGGCCGGGCCAAATAAGTGGGGCGAGGCCTCGGGTCGGGCCAATTGGTAGGGCGGGCCTCGGTCGGGCCAAATAGGTAGGTTGAGGCCTTGGCCGGGCCAATGGTAGGGGCGAGGCCTCGGGTCGGGCCAAATAGGGGTTGAGGCCTTGGTCGGGCCAATTGATAGGGCGAGGCCTTGGGTCGGGCCAAATAAGTGGGGCGAGGCCTCGGGTCGGGCCAATTGGGCAGGGCGAGGCCTCGGGTTGGGCCAAATAGGTAGGCGAGGCCTGGCCGGGCCAATGACAGGCGAGGCCTCGGGGTCGGGCCAACAGGTAGGTTGAGGCCTCGGGTCGGGCGGGGTAGGGCGAGGCCTCGGGTCGGGCCAATTGATAGGGCGAGGCCTGGGTCGGGCCAATAGGTGGGGCGAGGCCTGGGTCGGGCCAATCGGTAGGGCGAGGCCTCGGGTCGGGCCAAATAAGTGGGGCGAGGCCTTGGGTCGGGCCAATCACCTAGTAGGGCGAGGCCTCGGGTCGGGCCAAATAGGTAGGCGAGGCCTTGGTCGGGCCAATGGTAGGGCGAGGCCTCGGGTCGGGCCAAATAGGTAGGTTGAGGCCTGGGTCGGGCCAATTGATAGGGCGAGGCCTTGGTCGGGCCAAATAAGTGGGCGAGGCCTTGGGTCGGGCAAATAGGTAGGGCGAGGCCTTGGGTCACGGACCAGGAACAAATGTTGTGCAACAAAGGTGGACAGAGGCGATATTGGTGAAAAAGAGGCAAGGAGTAAGGAACGGCAAAGAATGGGGTAAAAGGGGTATCAAACCGACGTCGATTCATCATGACCGATATCGGTTAAGGGACCGATACCGGTTTCCTAGGGCAAAAGGAAACCGACATCGGTTTAAGTCGAAAAACCTATAAAAAGAAATATACGGCCGGTCATTGTCACTGTTGTTATTTGTAATCCAAATTGACTTGTCTGACGTGGAGAGTTGATTTGGAGGGGTATTGAATGAGGTGGAGCTATTTGATCGGAGAGAGTCGATAGTGGGGCCCGAATAGTTGAGGAGGCAAGAGGATCGGCGGGACCCAGCAGATCGATCGAGCCACCAGGCACAGCAGAGGAGCCGAGGAGCCGGACCAGGTGACCGCCACCACCCATCCCACCACGACGGCGTGTCGTCGTACGTCTCGGGTTCTAAACTCTTTAATTTGGTGATTTGGTTGAGTTATGTGGTTTTTGGGATTTGGGTAGAATTGGTATTTTGTAGGAAATAATGGGTAAATGGAGGTAATTTGAGAAAGGGAGAGGGTAGATAGGTTAGATAGGCTAAGGCGGCTAGGTGTGTAAAATTTTAGGTTTTTGGGTGGGTGGATGGGTAGAAATAGGTAAAAATGAGTTTTGGGGGCCGTGCGCGGGTTCGGCTCTGGGTAGGATGGACCGATGTCGGTGCACTACTAGGCACCCAAGACATCGGCCGAAAAAAAACAGAGTAAGGTGAGAATGGGGGACCCAGACGGTCTCGTATCGGCCAGACGGGTGGGGGAGGGTTGGGTTGAGGGTGGTATTGAGGGTGTATGGCTTTGGGGTGTTGGGTTGGGTCGGGAGTGGGGAATGGGATCGGGTTAGGGGTTTAGGGTTTAGGGTTTAGGTTTTGAAGGTGGGTCAGGGGTCTTGGTGGGGGGTGGGTTGTGTTGGGTTGGGTTGAGTTGGAGTAGGGGATCGGGGTAGGGGTTTAGGGTTTAGGGTTTAGGTTTTAACGTGGGTCAGGGGGTCTCGGGGGGGTGGGTCAGTGTTGGGTCAGGGTTGAGTTGGAGTAGGGGATCGGGGTAGGGGTTTAGGGTTTAGGGTTTAGGTTTTAACGTGGGTTGGGGGTCTTGGTGGGGTGGGTTGTGTTGGGTTGGGTTGAGTGGGAGGAGGGGTTAGATTTTGGGTGTTACAAAAGGGGGTTTAGATGGTAAAGTAGGTGTTATAATAAAGGGTGGGTCTAAGAATGTGGGTTGGTTTTGCAGGCACGTCAGCAGTTGACGATGCGTGATAGGATGCCTCCACTATTGAGTCGGATGAGGCCACACATATCTGCGGCGCATTGGGCCATCATGCGCGAGGTGGGGCTCGGCGGGGTCCAGAGGTACAGAGCGATCGACAGAGATCACAGCCTGATGGTCGCCCTCATCGAGAGATGGGATCCGGCGGCCAATGTGTTCCATCTGCCGACCGGGGAGATGACGGTCACATTAGAGGATGTGTATCGCATCCTGCGGCTACCGATCGAGGGAGAGGCCGTTTTTCAGGTAGATGCAGAGACTGCCATGGATAGCATACTGCAGGTTTTTGGGGATGCAGCCGCGCTTCTGACATATCATAGCGCGAGCATTGGATATGGTGACATGTACCGCGCACACAGACATGAGACACGGCTTGCCGTGTTGATGATGATAGGATCACCCGCTTCGCCTCCCGGATTCGTAGGGAGGCCGCTCCCACGGGCATCGATGGGGGTGCTACCGAGATGGTGGAGGAGCACACTGTTGCATGGGCACCAAAGCAGTATCCGGTGCAATTATACAGGAGTTATGGGGCTATCACGAGGAGGCGATTTGGTATTTGTTCTACATTTTTGTCAGACTCGTTGGGCGTACGAGCACATCGTATGCATCGTGCCTAGAGGGCTACCCCAAAGAAATGTGGCCACAGTCGTGTACCGATATGGATTTCGTGAGGTGGTCAGGGATCGTGGGCCACCACGAGCAGCTGCAGCAGTCGAGATGTGGCCTACTATGACATATGCTGAGGGCCTTACAAAGAAGAGACATTATATGGAGACCCTACAGAGGTCACCACTGGCAGAGGAGCCACAGACACCGCGCCCCCGATCCAAAGATACATTCCTGGATAAAGCAGGACGAGGCCGGAGAGTACGAGCGATACCCTTAGAGAGGGCGCAGCATGGGGCCGCCACAGACGAGCCACCTCCCTTCCCTCAAGACAGAGGGATGATGTAGAGGCCCCACCGCCAAAGACCACACCCTGGGATCCAGACCGGGTAGCGGAGAGACCAAAGCAGTGAGGGTGTGGATGATGCCGGTGCACGGCAAATACAGTGGTCCTGGGCCGGGCAGAGAGAGCAAATGAGGATAGTACACGCCTGCGCAGCCTGCAGACTTGGGCCAGCTATCGCAGAGAGAGATCAGCTCCGGGCAAAGCAGCACATATTACAGGAGGACAATTGGTGCCGCACAGCACGTACGATAGGGGTCCTACAGGGGCAGCTAGCCCAGTGCTCCAGACAGCATTGTGCAAAGACCACCACCACCAAGAAGACAAACACAAAAAGTGCAGTGTACAGTGCATTGCAGCACTGCAGATGCATCAAAGAAGAAGACAAAAAAGCCCCAGATACCACCACGGCCACAAAAGTGTGTGCATTGCATTGCAAGACTCTCCACCAAAGACCACAAACCACAAAAAGTGCAGTACAGCTCAGGGGATATTGGTGTTAGGTGCCAGGGGACCAGCCCCAGTTCCTTCAGTGGCGAGAGATCGTTATATGGAGGTTAGAGCAGAGGCCCGTTATTATCAGGATATTCTTGATAGTAGCGAGTCGAGTATCGTGCGTATGCGCAGCAAGATAGGGCGGAGACCTCGCACCCCAGAGATCTCAGTGGAGGGCAGCCACACCGGGCGTGTCCGTGACGGGCAGAGGCGAGAGGCACCACAGGACCGGCCGGGAGAGGTGCCGAGGGTGGTGGGGAGAGCCGATAGATCCCCGACATGGTTTTTGATAGGACATGGGCACCGGTCTCGCGAACCGGTTGATTGATAGAGGCCTCGCGTGCCTACACTTATTCATTGTTTTGATTTATTTATTTATTATATACCGCCTCGCGAGCCGAGTACGGGTCAGTACATTTGATACCGCCTCGCGAGCCGAGTATATTTTTGATATGAGAGACCGCCTCGAGCCGAGCCGATATTTTTGGTAGGTATTGCGCCCTCGCGTGCCGGCTTTGGTATATTATGAGATCACAGAGGCCCCGGCGTAGGGCACATTGTATTTTTGAAAACCGGGATATATATATATATATGATGTTTTTGATCCACATGCCGTGTTTAAAATGTGTTGAAATAAATGGTCGGTAATATATAGAATGTGTGATGAGTTTAATTGACATGTTGATAGATAGATGATGCTGCGATGTTTTTGTTTATTTGTGCGTATATATGAATGTCGTGTTATGTTATGTGATAAATTGGTGGTTTTGTGGCAAAGGTAATATATGTAATCGATGAGTCGGATCTAAATGATGTATAGATTGATAGTTTCTTGATATTCGTAGTCGATGGTCAGGTATCGGTAGAAATGATGTTTAATGAAATTATAATGCTATGTGTGGTGGATAAACAAATGTGGTAAATTCTGTTGTTTATGCAGCAAAGAGGCGGGCGCGACAAAAATTTAGATGAGAAATGAAGAAAAGAACCCTCGCTTCAAAAAGGCAGTGCATAACCGTAGACGGCTTGCTAACCGATGTCGGAGAGATATGACCGATATCGGTTCTATGACCGATACCGGTTATTTAGGTATGAGCTTTTCTAAAAATAGAAAAGCTAGGGTGGCAACTTAAGTTTTAATTTTAGAGCCACGCAAGAGGTTAAATACGCGAACGCGACGCTTTTGACGACCGAGACAGTATTCGCATGAGAGATTTGGGTGAGAAGAAGGAAAGAGACAAGGAAAGTGAATGTGATCCGAGATTTTGAAGGTGCATGCAAAGTTAAAAAGGGTGGTGATCATGGCGTAACGAGGAGAGGCATCCAAAGCAGGCAAGGACAGAGGGCGTATAAGGGCCACCGCAAGTCACCGCAACTCAAGAGGTATTGTTTTGTTTGTGATTTGATTACCGCATGTTTCGTGAGTAAGATGGGGAGAGTAGGTGGGTAGATATGAGAGAGAAAACATGATAACAAGGGTCAGCAGTGAGCTAAGTGTTACAGGTAGGCAATCGGGGTTCCAGTATGTTTATATGTATAAAACGAAGAAACGAGCAAATTATTGTCGTAGGTGGTTGTTTTTAGGAAGGTGAATATAATCGATAAAGGACCTAGAATGCGTTAGGGAGAACCGGTATTTGCTTACTTAACCGATATCGGTTGTGTATAACCGGCAATTCTAAGCATCGGAGAAATTTCCGTAATGTTTGAAAAAGACTTTAATGGATCAATGGTTGTTTGTCGCTTTTGGCGATGCAGCAGAGAGACAGGTTGAGGATGAATGATAATAAGCGCGTCAGGGCCATTGCTTGTCGCTAATCCGAGCGGATGTAACACCAATGGGACATTGATAAATCGCTTTGGGGTTAAGTGGAATCTGCTATTATTCACGAATCGCACGAAACCATGGTATGTTACAAAGCGCTGATTGAGAGATGGAATCCCGAGACAAATACCTTCTATCCGCCAACAGTGAAATGACAAGAATATCGAAGATGTGTTTCGATTTTGAGACTCCCTATTACAGAGAGCCAAGATATCGTGCACTACCTAACATGGCACTGGGAGCGATAACAAGCAGATTTGGTCCATACGCACGAGATTTGACACAATGAGGTTTATCGCTTACATATGGGGTAATGTATGCAGACACCCCGAGGAGACAAGGTTAGCAGTTGATATTAATGATAAAGCAGAGGGTATTATGCATTACCGAGGGCTAAGGGGGAAGATTTCCAAAGGCATCGATGTGTGTTATCCGGGAGATGATGATAGAAAGGAATGTGACTTTCGTGATGGGCACCTCGCGTATTCGCGAGCTATACAGGGGTTTATGGGCTTGTAGGCGAAATCACGTAACACACCGGATAGTTCATACTTATTACACTCGTTGGGCCTATGAGCACATTGTTTGTGTGCGACAATAGCCGATCCATCCAGCAGAGAGACCGGAGTACGAGGTCGGGATTCGACGATGGGTCCAGATGTAGCAACAAGAGGCCGATCCCGTGCCGTGACAGTGATTTTGAGTATTACAGCAGTGTATGGGAGAGAGTGACGGTCCATGGATATCTCATTGAGGTCTCTACGGAACTATATGGTAACCGAGAACATAGCCGAGGAGTTGAGAGGTGTAGAGCGATTGAGGTGGATCGCGGGGCACAAAGCCAGTGAATATGAGAGGATTCCTATAGATCGCGTGCGCGACAATTTGGATTTGTGCAGACATACCACAGCTTATAGACCATATATGAGGATCGATGCCGAGGCAAAGATTCTCACCACCCCGCCAACACCTCCGTAAGGGCCCGAGGAGATAAGCAAATGATCGATCGCAGGTAATGGATGCAGGAATGACAGAGGCCTATAGATTATGGTGGGTAGCAGAATCGCGAGGTGTACGTGAGCGCCCGACACAGCGGTGATTACAGCAGAGAGGGATCGCCCTCAGCGCTTGGTTCAAAGCAGCTCCAAACGCAGTGAATGAGACAAGAGGATCGGTAGTGGTCATGAGTCACTAAGCGGCGAGACTAGAGGCTGGAGTTCTCCATGCGAGAGGGCGTATTCATATGTTACAGGAGAGATTGGCAGATCGGTGGGCGGTACCAATAGCCGCGGTACCTTTGAGGACAGAGAGGCCCGGCGAGAGGGGTCGACGATCACGATCATCACCTAGTTCGGGATGAGTCAGATGGTCCGAGTATATGTTAGCGAGGTATGAGAATAAATAAGGATGCCGACCTCGCGTGTCGATGATAGAGAAGATGTATTTGTTTAACATCTAAATAAAATTGAGTATGTATGTTGATTTGAGTTATGATAATAATAAGATTGTTTGTGTTTGATTTTCGGTGTTTCAAAAGGATAAAGAGAAATGTGATAAAAATAAAAATACACAAAATATTTATATTCACCACACAAGATAGGTTATGGTAGGGGATGGTCGAGCTAACCTCGGGAGACCCCATGTCTCCGAAGTGCCGCCTACATAGCCCATCGCACAAAGCAAGGAAGGGCCTCGATCGATGTAGTTCTCCTTAGGATCGTGGAGGGGTGAATTTAGGCAATTTGGTATGGTTTAGGCAATTTGTCGCTTTGCAAAAAAATTTGATGTCAGGTAGGGTAATGGTGTTGGTGCCGGTAGGATAATGTCATGGTGTAGGTATAGGTAAAGAAAAGGTTAGCATACCCAAGTAGGAGGGAATAGTGTCCCGATTAAGATCAACACACAATTCTAGATGCGAGGCAAAGCGGAAAGAGTGCTCCATAGGTGAAAAGAGCTAAACAAACCACACAACGTAGAACGAGCCCGAAGCCCTAAGTGCCGTGTATGACGAGAAGTCCATAGTTGAAAAGAGTCAGATGATCACAATATATCAAAGTGTACGTTACGTCCCTTGAGTCAAAACAAATGGTGAGGTGATGTGGATGATATAGCTGAGGTACAAAGAACTTGTTACAACGAAAGAGAACCTACCCTAAATAGACAAGTCCATGACCCAAAAAGTTCTTTTGCATGAGGCTTTTATTTTACTGAAGATAGACTGATCAATGCGGGAAGTCTATAAGGGATATTGATTGTATTATTCTTGAGGTCTTCACGAAGCTGATCAATGCGAGAAGCTTCTGATAAAGGCTGACTGTGTATAGCTGTCCTTCGGGGGAACAGTCTATTTATAGTAGCAGCGATGATTTTAGTGCATAGTCATGTCCTTCAGTGGGAGCAAATATTTATAAGTAGAAGAATAGTTTGGCATATAGCTGTCCTTCGAGGGAGCAGTCTATATTTAATTTTAGATAACTAGATGTTCTTTTGGCGTGAAGCATCCAGTTTAGTAGGAAGTTTGACTCAAGAAAATCCCATAAGAATATGGCTTATTTTAATACTTTGAAGTCATGGACTAGACTAAGAAGGGGAAGGCATCGTAAGGGGAGGTGAGGGGTGAGCTTGATTTTATTTCGAGATGTAAGAGACAAGTGTATGTGGTGGTATGTGAGCTCAAGGGACGAGCAGTAGGCGGATAAGAAGTGATATAACCCTAATTTCAACAGTAGAATGGTCGAAGATGCAAGGCATTAAGGGGTTCAGCTCAGGTTTACCATTGCTTAAGCTAAACGATAAGTGCCCGATCCATAGGTGTGAGTGATTATATAAGGCCCAATCCAATCGGGAGCAAATTTTCCGCGCTTGCTCTTTTCCAGCTTTGGTTACATGTTGATTCTCTTTGAGGACGAGATCACCAACCTTAAAGGTACGCTCATGAAGTCGCTTATCATAAGCACGCTTGATGCTTTTGATAGATTTGAAGATGATCAAGAGTCAGTAAGACGACGTCACAAGAAGCTCCACTGGGCTAACCGCTCTTGCGGAAATCATCGCTAGTGAGAATATCCCAAGAGATATTCTAAGGGAGGGTATTTGTATTTCGAGAGGCAAAACAGCCTCTGCATGACACGTATACCAAAGAAAAGGTGTGGCATTAGTAGAAGTACGAATGCTAGTACGATAAGCCCAAAGGGCAAAGGGAATGTGATCGTGCCAATTTCTTCCGCATTCATCGACAACTTTCATGAGGATTTTGGTTAGTGTTTTATTAGAAGACTCGGCTTGCCCATTGGCTTGTGGGATAGTAAGGTGACGAGAAACTAAGTTTGATACCAAAGTTGTCACAAAGGTCTCGCAACAACTTGTTTTTGAAAGATTTTCCATTATCTCGTTATCGCGATGAGGAACACCAAAACGATGATAATGTGGTGGTTAATGAACTCGACAATTTTTTTTTTTTGATTGAAATGAGTGGAATAGCCTCCACCCATTTTGTGTAATATTCTATCGCCGTGAGTATCCAACGGTGACGCTGTGAAGAGGTTGGGTGAATCTCACCAATAAGGTCTAAACCCCATCATGAGAAAGGCCAAAGATCTCGAGCGATCCGGAGCGGGTGGCTAGGAGTATGTTGAAGGTTGGCATGTTGTCGACACATAACACAACGCTTAACATATTCGTAGAGCAATGTTATTGAGTAGGCCAATAATAACCAAGGCGAAGGATTCGCTTGGCCACGGCAAGGGCCGCTAAAATGTCCACCACAAATACCGCATGGACTCGCTGGATGGTATGAGTGGCCTCCATGCTAGTTAGACAAATGGAAGGAGGATACCATCAAAGCCACGTTTATAGAGGAGTCCCCCATGACAACATAACGCGAAACACTTTTAAGAAAAGCACGTTTGCATTACTAGTAAGATCAGGGAGGACAGAGATCAGTAAGGTAGTCATGAAATTGGTGGTACTGTATCCCGAGAATTAGTAGACACGATTTATCATACAAACTACCGGGTTGAATAGATGGGGCAAAAAGTTGTTGGACCACGACGAATAATTCGTAGTCAATATGCGCAAGGAATTTGCATGAGGCTAAGCAAGCCATAGTATCCGCAAATTTGTTAGTGGAGCGGGAATGGTTTGATAGAATAAAGGTAAATAAAGCTAGAAGTGAATCCACATAGTGTTTGTATTTTTGAAGTTCCTCGCTTTTGCATTGGTAGACGCCCATAACTTGATTGACTACCAATCGAGAGTCGCCAAAAATGTTGATAGATTTGATACCTAAGTGTAACGCAACTTGGAGACCTAGAACAAGGGCCTCGTATTCCGCTGTATTATTAGTGCAAGGGAAATCAAGTCGGAATGAAAGAGGCATAGGTTCAGCGTTGAGAGGAATGAGAACAACGCCGGCTCCTCCGCCGCGCCGCATTTAGATCCATCAAGAAGAGGGTCATTGGGTACGACTCTCCGTGAGGGAAAGAGTAAATATGAGTTCGTCGAAATGTGAAATTGGTAAATTGTTCCCTGTACAGAGCGTCCGCAAGTCGGTCTCGCGATGGTTTGTCCTTTGATTGATTTCTCGTGGATAAACTCGAGATCGAGGTCGGCGAGAAGCATGAGCCATCTAGCAATGCGTGGTTCGTATGAGGTTTGGCGCATATGTAATGGATGGGGTCTCAGATTGGTGATGACGAAAGTCTTGTGATTTAGAAGGTAGTGTCGGAGTTTGGTGGCAACGAATGATAGGGCAAGGCACAATTTTTCTACATGTGTGTACCTAGTCTCATATAGTCCACCAAAGTACGACTTATATAATAAACGGCTTGTTCGTGATTCTCGTAGTCACGATGTGCAAGCATGGCTCCTACAAATATGGTCTGCAAGGCGGAAAGGTAAAGGTAGAAAGGGCGGTTATCTCTGGGGTGGGATAAGCACGGTGGTCAGAAGAGATAAGATTTGAGAGCTTCAAGGCTTGGTGACATTCTTCGCCCATCGGAATGCAATATCCTTTTTAAGGAGGTGGTGGAAAGGTCGACACCGATCCGAGAGTCGGGAGATGAAACGCTCGATAGATCGAGCTTACCTTGTAAACTACGCAATTGTTTGAGATTTTTGGGTGGGGGCATTTCTAGGATAGCTTTGACTTTCGATGGGTCGACCTCAATGCCACGCAAAGAGACGATAAAGCCAAGAAGTTTTCCCGAAAGAACACCAAAACACATTTCTTCGGTCAAGGCTGATGTAATATTGTAACAAAGCATCAAAATAATGGTTAAAACATCGAGATGTTCACTACGATGTTTGACTTGCCGAGAAGATCGTCGACATAGTCTTCAAGGATAGTGTGCATAATGTCATGAAAATGTAGGTCATAGCCCGCCGATAGGTAAGACCAAAGATTCTTAAGGCCAAATGGCATGACACGATAACAAAAGGTTCCCAAGGAGTTATGAAGGCATGTGTTGATCGGCAGGGGGCAACTAAAATTTGGTCAGATCCTCAAAAGCCATCCATGAGAGAAAGCATTTCATGACTCAAGCAGTGAGATCAACAAGTTGATCAATACTGGGAGGGGGAAGTCATCCTTAGGGCAAGCGAGGTTAAGATCCCGAAATCCGTGCATATCCGAAGTCCCCCCGCTTTCGTGATGTACGATGTTAGAAATCCATCGAGGATAGTCAATAATAGTGAATGAAGGAAACAGAAAGGAGTCGCTGGAGTTCCTCTTTTTGACCAAGAGAGCAATGCGTGGATGCATTTTTCTCAATTTCTCGCTTGACTGGTTTGGAATCGGGGTTTAGGGTGATGTTATGGACGGCAATGGTAGGATCAATTCCCGCATGTCAACCGTAAGACCATGCGAAAGCTTGTCATGAGCACGAGAAAAGGTAGTAAAGGCGGCTTGTTCGATGTGTTAAGGGATTGTCCAATCTTCACTATGTGAGGATCTTCCTCCGTGTGGATGTTGATTTCTATAGTAGATTCTGCTCAAAGATAGTTTGGGTTTCGTGATGGTAAGGCACGTTGAATATAAGAATCATCCGCGCCTGTAAGTGAGGATGGAGTCGCTATCCCGGCATTCAACAACATTAATCAAAGGCGAATCCTCTTCGATCATGTCTGGATACAGAAGGGGAAGAGAAGATGGGTCCTCATTATCGCGTTGATAAGTGAGAGGACCTATGAAGATAGCATTTATGAAAAAAAAAAGTTAGGAGGGATAAATTCAGGGTCCATCGATTCTGTGGGAGATGATGGCAAAGTGGGTGATGATGTTTCGGTAGGGGCAACGTCTTCCTCTTCCAGGATACAGCTGACAGGAGGTGTCTCTTGTGTAGGTGTTTCGGAAAAACCGAGACCACTGCGATCATTATGTTTGCGTGTGGTCACGGGAATAAGTGTATGTCGGCCTTGTTCGTAGAAGGCCAAAACCAAAGCCTTCCACGCACGAGTCAAGAAGGTGAGGGGAGTAAACGACGATTTGTCAAGTATTGAAAATCGGATCGAAGGGAACCACACCAAGAGGAGGTTCAGTGGGTAATGGAGGATGCGTCAACACCCCCATACGTTAGGTTAGTGCGACAATGGGGTGGTCCGTAAGAGATTACCTCCCCACGCGACGGCCGTAGGTGGGATGCGCATGTAATTGTCCGTACTCCCGCGGGTAGGGAAAGAACTAACGCAGATAGGCGGTACTCCCAAAATGGAGGCGATGAAAACATCTACTAAGGGGTGAGGTTGGGATGTTAGCATGGGAAGAGAAGTGGTTTGTGCGACGGTGGTTTCATCACCAAGGCGTAGGTGCAATGAGAGGTGATGGTTGAGGTACATTCAAGAGGATGGTTGGGTTGAATGTATGGGTGTCTTAATTGGTATAAGCACATCGCTTTGGGCGGTATAACATATCGCAAGTTTTGAAGGGGGAGGATCAGCTTTTACAAAGTAGGACTTCCCTCGTACTCAAATTTTATACATCGATGTAATGTCGAGGGAACGCATCCCATGGCCCTGATCCAAGGACGACCCAAAGAATATATTATATCGAACTCTCCTTCAAGGACATAGAAGAGTTCGGGCAAAGTACGTGGGCCCTACGCGAATGTTGAGGATCACGGTGCCTAAGGTAGAAGTAATAGCTATCATTGAATGATCGCAACATGATGGGGTCGGCACACATGCAACTAGTAAGGGATGTTCATTTGTTGGAAGGCTTTTGAAGAGATGATGTTTAGGCTAGCGCCCGTCAATCATAACCCGACGTACTCGAATGTCTCGACGTAAGCGAAATGAAAAGGGCAGGTGGTCGTGGTCTTCTCGCACTAAAGTCGATAATTTCATCTTCCGAGAAACTAACCGCAGCGCTTGTTGTTTTGAGACGTATGGGGGGGGAGATGGATTGTTTGGTGAGAGAGGCAACGTGATCGGGTGTTAGAATGGAGGTAACGGGCGGGTTTCGCTGGAAACCTCTATCCTCAAGGATCTCAACGAGAGCTTGTCGATGAGATTCAGAGGTCCGAATGAGATCATATAGTGTCATTTTTACTGCGATCGATGAAGCCGTTTGATCATGGTTCGGTGGGCAACTCCATTAGAGACGGATAGGCGGGTCCACGAATAACCACTTTAGGTGGTGGTGTAATCGGATGGTCAAGGAGAAAGAGATGCCGCAGTGTGTTTTCTTTCGCTTTCCCATTGTTTTTCTCGTCTCTCGAGTAGCGACACTAATCATATTAATCTCGTAGACCCGAGATGAAGAAGATGGTCGGGATAATTCATGGTCTTTAAGAGGTGGGGTCAGAATAATGATCGATCTTGGTGAGGCGGGACAGATGGTATAGTAGAGGGAATCGACGCTAGAGGTTTCTCCCTTCGTAAGTTGTCTTTCTTAACCTTTGTATCCGGAAGAGGTGACCGCGAAGGATGGTTTTTAGAGCTTTGATCCTTCTACATCATGTCCAAAGTGCGGTGATAGGCGCAGATTTTAGACTCATCATAATCCACAGCCTGGGCTTAGACGGGTCATAAGGTCTAAGTGGAGGTAGGGAGATGGTCGCATTCTCCACCAACATAGCAAGGATTTTGGCGTAAGATCCTTTGAGTGGGTCAAAATCAAGAAGATGAGGGTATTGATTGTGTGGGTCAGTGGTAATGTTTGAGCGTGTTTAGTTCGTATGGGTGGTGGTTTAGCCGAGGGGCTGCCGACACATGTTTTTCACTAAACGTGGTTTCTTAGACACGTAAGTTACGCTCACCGGGTTAGATGATGAGGCTACGATGGCATGGTAGCAGAAACAACCACGAGAAAGGGGAGTGACAGAAAAATAAATCCTTTGATGATGGGATTGGTTTAGGGTCGATAGTGGACCGATACGTGGGGTAACGATGTCAGTGATACCCTTTGATCTCTCGTATAGGTGTAAAGGCGAGGTCGCTTTTGGCAGTAAAAACAACGGAGGTATGATATATTGGTGTAATGTGGAGGGATGAGGTCCCAATATGGAAGGTGGGTGTGACGATGAGGGTTTTAATTGTGATAGAGGCCCTGATTGCGCTCGCCTCCTAGGTGGCGAACGGATTTATTTTTGATAGATCGAGTCGCTTAGCGGGTGTGTTAGACTCGGGCATCGTGAGGTCCTGCGTAGGGGAAGATCTCGGTTAAGTTGATAGAAGTGGACGGGGTTTGGTAGAGGTGAGGGGGTGAAGGCGAGAACAGGGGCATTTTAAGCTTCGTAAGCACTTCGGGTAAATGGTGGAGACATCAGATCACCATTTGCATTTGAGTAGAAACAGAGTACTCAAACGCTCCCATAGGGCCTCGTCTATCTTCCGTCGGGAATGACAAACAGCCTGTGTGATTTGTAATTTTGGTACAGAGGAAAAGTGAGTTGTAATTCCACCCATCATGGGTGTGACACAGAGGCGGATGAGGCACCGTATCAATAGATGTCGAGGTCAACCTGGCGTTGAAAAGATTTAGGCGATGAGGGACTAATAGGTAGGAGGGCGTGTTCGAGGAGATCTGTCATGTTAAAAGAATGTGGTGATGTTAGTGTAAGAGATTTCTGCCTAAGGATGTCAAAAGGAGTGGTGAGCCTTCCTCTCAGGCAAAGCAAGAGTGGTAGAAGGGGACGTTTGGGAAATAGATAAATTAGATAAAGATCCGCCTCACACCTTGTAGGGGATGTGGTGTAAGAAGACTCATTGATGGGAAGGGAAGCCCGGCGCTTAACTCTTCTATGAGTAAAGGAACGATTTCGCTTTGGCTTGATGGTGGTAAAGGAGGTTCTGCCCCGTGTTAGTGAAGAGGCTTGATTCAAAATTTTCTCGATAGAGGCTTTTGGCCGAGAATCGAAGATCGCATGGATCTCATGAACACTCTCCTCACCTAAGATATCTTGGTTTACGTTGCTCACTGGACGAGTGATTCGGGAATGGCTTGTTGAAAATTTTCAGATTTCTTAAGCAGGGGGTTAGGATTATCGAGTGTTATATCCCCCAGATCAACCATTTCCCGCACTATGTTTTTCAACATCTTGCAGCTTTCATGACTATGTCCTTTTACGCGTGAAAGTTACAAAAGTCATTTTCTTTGTACTCAGAAGGTATCACATGGGTGGAGTCAAACCCAGAGTGAGGTTTTACAGGGGGCAAGGTGATAGCCCCACTTTGAGCAATTTCTCTAGGATGACGCCATAAGTTTCTCCCAAGGAGTGTAATTGGTGGGCTCACCAGATTTATAGGTGGTTTTTGGTGGAGTATCGACGGTGATTGGGATTTGACCATCACCGCGTGGACAGCTCCTTTGATTTAGAAGAGGTGGACGCGTGAGGAGTGGTGGTATTTGGTTTATCGGGTAGAATCAGAGTTCGGAAAGTGGAGTTCTTGTTGCGCAACCGCAGCTTTCTTCTTCCTCTAAGGCTCGAATTTCTAATTTTCGAGCCATAGTAAAGGCCTCGCCGAATGTACTAAAGTTTGAATTTGAGGGTAGGGGAGATGTGCTTAGCGCAGCCCGCGTAAACAGCCTCGATAAGTTCGGCTTGAGGCAAGGCATACGTAAGTCGGTCGATAAGGCCCCGCCATCGTCCAACGAAATCTGCGATAGATTCGTCTTCTCGAATCGTTTGATGGCATAGAGGTCGGGTGATAGATACTTTCTTGGCAATGTTAATGGAGAAATGATCCAAGAAAGATTGGGCTAGTTGGTTAAAAGAGAAGATTGAGTGCCGGTTAAAGCACTATACCACCTCCAAGGCAGCCCCGATAAGGACATGGGAAAGGTGCGAGTAACAAGGCATCATCATGGGCAATCAAATAACAAGCATGTCTAAATGATCGCAGTGTTGTTGAGGATCCTCTTTACTGTTAAAACGAGTAAACTTTGGCAACTCCCATCGAGGAGGATATGAATGAAGGGGGACAGAGGGTGAATGGGCTCCCACAAACTTGCTCGTATGTCAAGTGCGCTACGACTTCCTCAAACTAAGCCTCCGTGTTTTGCATTTTGTCCATCATTTGCTTGATGAAATCTGTGGTCGGATGAGATGATGGTGCCACGTAATAGGGATGTCCCATATAAGGTGTTGAGGTTACTGGATACGTATATGGGAATGAAAAGGTAGGCGGAGCTTGAGAAGGAAAGCTCGTTTGAATAGGTGGCAGAGAGTAAGTCATGAATGGAGTGGTCTGAAAGAGAGATGAGATAGGGGCAATGGTGGTGGCGATACATGGGGTCCAAGATTAACAAAAGGAAAGCTAATCGGGTCGTATGAACCTCTCCGCTTTGCCGGATCGGGAGACGGGGCTAGTGATGCGGGAAGTAAGGTATTGTTATCAGGAGGAGTAGGAGCTAAATGAGCAGCTATACTAATAGGCATGCCCATAAGGAGCCGACCATCAAAGCGTACGGTCAGTGGGTATGAGACAAATAGTATCAGACAAATACTGGGATTAGCATCCGTAAATTTGGCAAAGTCCTTGTCTCCTACAGAATTTGGGGGATCTCACCGTGTCCGTAGGGTTTCCTATGTAATGTGAAGGGGGTGATTCAGCAAAGAAACAGAGCAAGCGTGTGAAACCATGGCAGCGGCTCGCTTCCGAGTGATGACAACCATAGACTGTAACACACAGAAAGTTTCAATCTATCAAGAACAAAAACAACCTCGTAATGGTGAATTTGGCAAGTCATTGGTTTGTCGTGGCCGAGAGAGACAAGAATCGATATCGGTTTACTAACCGTGTCGGGCCAAAGGGGGAAACGACGTCGGTCCCTTAACCGATGTCGGTGTCAAAAAAATCTAGGATAAGAAGATACAAAGGGGCTGCTAATTTGATTTTTAGCAACGTTGAGTAGTTTTATCAACTTATTGATCACAGAAGACAAAGTATGACAGAGAAAACAGGACAGCAAACAAGCAAGATGCACACGCAAATCCAGAGATTAACCTTAGGGTTAATTTTAATTATTGTGGGCTTATGCCTTTATACGTAAGATGATGTCAGAATCCTAAACAACAAGACTTAGGGGAAATGTCAAGTTTGTTTTGGCTTATAAGGTTACCTCAATCGGGCGGAGGAATACCGCGGAAAAGGGGGGATGTTTGAGATGTTGTGTTAATTGTGAAGTGATTCAAGATGTGTTGTGCAAAGAAACTAAGGTTAATTTCCTCAATACCGTGATATCACCCCCACGTGTACGAATTGCTACTTAATCTATGTTCACTAGAATTGAAAACAACAGCAGAATGTAATGCATGTGTTTTAAAACCCAAATCGAAAGTGATATTCGATGAAGCAAAAGAGATGACTTTTACTAATGCAAGATGCAAAAACAAAGCAAGTTCTTTTACCGTAATAATAAAATACCCCGTGAATATCTCTAGAAGAAGAAAACAGCAAGTATGCTCCCTATAATGAAAGCAAGCAAGAAATAAAGAAAAACCCAAAATGGGTCCCACCTAAGGCGTGCAAAATGTTTCACTTAAATGCTTCGCTCCTTATAGAAACAGATATAGGTTAGGGTTAGGAGGAATACCCGTAGAATGTCGAGATGATGTGCGCGTACATGTAGAGAAAGATCAGCCGATCGCGAAGAACTCCTTTTGTCTCTGGGAAGGACTACCTCGCAAATAAGAACACAAGACCACAAGATTTTGATTAGATAATAAATGAGGAAATCGCCTTGGGCCCAGTGAAATGTAAGACTTCCTTTCAAGGTGGTCAGCTTCCTCGCTAACATGAGTTAACACAAAATATTGTAAAATATCAATCAAATTGCTTGGGTCAACCGGGTAGGGGAAAGGCTCAAGTTTTTCCCGGTTTTGATCAAAGGAACCGATGCTTGCTTACCTATAACCGATGGCGGTTACCGATAACCGATACCGGTGGGTTCTAGGATCTTCTCGGGCTGGTCAGGAGTTTGTAATGGCTGATTTTTGGATGGTATTGGGAAATGGGATGGTTAAGCTAAGGAATGATAGTTCGATGCAATGGCACGTTGGGTAGTGGATTCAGGATGGATTTATGAGGACCGTGGTTCCAAAGGCAAGAGAAATGTTATAATGGAGGACATGCAAGATGTAACTTACCGGATTTGATGAAGGTGCCACTGATCTCCTCGGTCGCCAACTTTCTCGGTTTCTTCACTCGCCTCGCTTGGTCAAGTGAAGTTCGACTCGCTAATCGCTTTGACTCTCCTTTGATTCAAAAATCCTTCGACTGATCTCCAAAATGAAATTCCGATCCGTTGTTTTGGTTTGGGGAGCCCATTTACAGGGAACCGATGGCGGTTGCACAGAACCGACGGCGGCCGAGTAGAACCGCATCGGTTAGGAAAAAGTAGGCTATTTTTAGTAAAATAGCCCACCTTCCCCGCTTTCTCCCGAGAGATCAGTTGCCATGGGCTTGGTCAAGTGGCTAGAAGGTCGGCTTTGGGTGCGAGTAAGGAGGCATTAGTTATGGATGTGAGTCTGACCAAGTCACAGTCTTAATTAGGTTAGTTTAGGTTAGGGCTAGGTCATGATGAGGTGGCAAAGTGAGGTGGCGGATAAGGTGATGTGGATTTATCAATTACAAGGTAATTAATAAATAATTGTGTGAAGTTTAGGTAATGAGGTTAGGTTGCGGGGATTCAGGGGGTCGTGTGAGACACGAATTTGGTGTCTACAGATGAAATGTCAACGAGCAAACCTTAGCCATAAATAAAGAGTCAAAATAAACATTATAGAATAGGTAATATGCCAAATGAAGTTTAGAGTTGGTGAGCTGATGTTTGTTTATAGATTTTGTACATTGCATTCTCGATTTTGTTGACATGTTAGTGTGCAAGGATAAACAAGCTAAACAATGGACCTCGAAAGTGCTAAGCAAGAATGGATTTGCGGTTATCATAGCAAGAGTGCATAGTCAAATCAAGGGTTGCTAAAGTGAAAATTACCAAATTTGAGTGTCTATAGAATGATTAACTATGACATTCTTCTATTTTGATATTGAAATTTCATATTAACGATTCTTTTAGCCCTTTGACTTTGATTTGTTTACTATTTTTTGCCTTTTAGTTACTTATCTTGTTCGACACACTTCTATTATTTATTGAATGATGATACTTGAATATATATCTCTTATAGTACTCTAATCCCATTACACATACTCTAAGGCATATGACACCTCGATATGACATATTATTTTCTCACCCCTACATATCAACTATTTATCCTTATGCTTTCAAGGCACACATTGATCTTATATGATTACATATATTCATATGCCTGCCTAGACACTTCATATGATTACTTATACACTTACTCTTGTTCATTGGGCACATGTTCCTATTATGAGTATTTGACACACTTTGCTTTCGACACACATTATACTATTTATATTTATATTAGGGCATATCACTTCTTATCATTTGTTTGAGATTACAATGCTTTTACACCTTAATTTTATTTTATTCGATAGAAGGTGTCTATTTTTGGAGAAGCCTCGGCTGGGAAGTGTCAAATTCTAAAGAGACTTCTCTTGGCTTGCCCTTTCTAATTTCCTAGCCTTGTTTGATGTCTACTCCATCTAAGAAACATGCATTACATCTCACTATTTCACTTGTCACTGCCATGTATTTTTCCCCGACATCCTCCTCTCTCATAGTAGTTGTGCCATAAATAGGTAATTTGTTTTGCAGACCGACCAAATCCCATGTTGTTGTTGCCATTACTATTAGTAGTTGTATTAGTTACATCATTAATTACTTTAAAAATATGCTTCCACCTATAACTACATCAAACCATAGTCATCTTCCATCATACAATGCCTCAAGCCATCTGGTGTATTCAACACGTACAACAATATGTTCTCATGATAGTCACCACTGCTCATAAATATAAGAGGTATGCACGATTACATTTATGTGTTTTTTTTTTCGCCAAAGGCATCCATTATGTTTCTCTTTAACCCTTCGGTTTGTTAGTTTTGTAAATTTTATGATTGCCAACTCAAAATAGTTTATATGTATTTTAAAGGAGGGACGTCAAAAATGTTTCGACAACATGTACCTTGGCAGATATGTTTACAAAACCCCCTGAAGATATGCCTGCAAAATGTGGAAGCTTGCACAGGACATGCAAACAATTCGAGTAAATTCCTGGCAGACGTGTTATCTCATTGACTAAAATGATTGCAAGATATGCACAAAATGGTTTTGTTAAAATTCCCTTGGAACCATTCAATTAAATACACTTGGTAGGGATGAAGCCACACTTGACCTCTGCTACTATATTCTCAACCTTCATGCCCATGGGAAATTTAGAACAACACGTGGAAATCCTGCAAAGGTTAATGGAAAGCTAATTATTTTAAGTTGTATTGGTAGGTGCCCTTGTAGACACATATGCACAATGTGGAAGCAAACATAATGCACGTGACCTGTTTGACAAAATTCCTTACACATATGTGGTTTCATGGATTGCCCTAATTGCAGGTTATGTATATGATGGATGTTGCAAGGATGCTTTCAAATTCTTTGAACTACTGAATCACTCTGGAAGATTCCCAGGTCATGTAAGCTTCATCTATTTTATTAACATGCAGTCATACACGTGAACTATTTGACAAAATTCTGGAGTAACTGTTCTAATGTCTAATTTTTTTACATTGGTTTGTAATATGCAACATGTTCTCATGGAATATCAAAATTGCAGCTAAGAGTAGACATGGGTATCCTAATGAAGCATTGATACTATTACCTTTTGACATTTTCCAACCCTATGAATAAAACACATTAAACAATAAATGTGTGCAATGTAGTGTTGTTAGTATATTCAGTAAAATTTATTTCAACTGACCATTGCTTTTTAAGTTTCTATCTCTCTACATAGCTATTGTTTATGTCATTTATTGAAGAAAATTTATCCTAACTTTTAGACTCAAAGTAAAATGTCTGCTTAGTTGTTAAATTGACAAAAAAAATTTGAATGTTTTCCTGTAGAGTCAAAATTTGAATGTCATGTGGATTGGATTTGTTTTCATTTGGTCAATCATTTCGGTTCACTTGCCTTTAGTATACGTCCACATTTTACATACATGTATGTTAGAGTATTTGATCTTGGGTAAATTAACTTGTAAATGTAAGTCCACATACAACACTAAACTAGGGTGCTTGGCAAGGTACTTACAAATTTTTGACTTATTGTAGCCTCTCTCAAGAGGAGGTTTAAGCTTGAAAACATATATGGCCTACTAATTTTCCAAGTTTTTTGAAGTTGTTATTGTCTACAACTCCAAAATTTTTACATCTCATATACAATGTAAATCACAAAAACCTAGTCTATAGACAGTTAATTTCTAAGTTGGGCTCGTACCATGTTCAAAATCTCCCTTCATGGCACAAGTTGAGAGGATGTGCAAAAATGTTGTGGAGTTTGGATTTAAACATGACAATTGCATTTTTTTAACTACATCCATGACCATTTCAACAAAACCCATTATGTATCCTTCCACCATGACATTCCATGAGAGGAGTTTGGTCAAAGGCACTTCTCTGAAAAGGATTAAAGGATTAAATCCCAATCAAGAGCACCATTTTTTGCATACCTTGAAATCAACATATTCCATGAAATCACATTTCTTTGAGACATTTTTGTCGAATAGTCCAAGTGACTTGTGTATGCTTACACATTTTACATACATGTCTACCAGGGCACTTGTAACCTTCAACATCTGAGAAAAAATTCCTTTTTATTATCCTTTGATGGATGTCCATATCATGTTCAAAGCTCTTATTTTAGCACAAGCTAAGACAATAGCCTTTAATTTTGATGGCCACCTATGGAAAACAATTTTTCAGTGATGATATTTTTAGCAGATAGGCTTTTATTGGGGGAATGCATTCCCACAATATGGCCGCCAAAGTTGTATCATACCTACAAACTACCTATCTCACACATGAGAACCATCTATAATCACCAGTAAACAAATATTAGTTAAAAATATTTATTTAGGCTAATTTACAAAATATTTGGTTTACTTCTTTGTTAGAATGCAGATCTATAGATATTTGCATTAAATAAATCTTTGAGGGTTGTAACCCACTAGCCATCTCTTCCACCACCCTAGGTTTACATGTATATTTGTGGTTATGTCATTTATTTATCGATGTTGAGACTACTAATTGGTTCACCTTTCCTAGCATGCTACCAACTTGTGTAAGACCATCTCTCTCATGATTGGTGGATCAATTGTATTTGGACTACGATTAACTGCCCACCCCAACCGCAATAAACCAAACCCAACTTAATTAACCCAAAATAGTATGATGATTAATGATGGGGGTGTTCATTTTTATGGCCAAATCCTCAATTACCTGCCATCATGATGTAGACAAAAACCACTATAATTGCCTCTATCTTTGGCACTCGCCAGAAGTAGAGTTGTTGGATGCTCCTTTGTTTTCATGTAGTTAGTGGGTGATAACAGGCCATATTTTGGCATTGGCCCCTCCTTTTTGGAGGGATAATTAAAATAGGTGAATCTTGGCATAAATTAGTTCACCTTTACTAGATGTTATCATCCTATGCAAAAATAGGAGTTTTGAAACAAGGCATGGACATCCTTCGAAGCATTATGAAGAAGGGGCATTCGTCAGATGTTTAAGTTGCAAGTGCCTTGGAAGATATGTCTACAAGATGTGGAAGCATGTGAACTATTTGACAAAACCTTTGAAGATGTGTGGTCTCATGGACTGCAATGATTGTGGGATATGCACAAAACAAATAGGTTTGTTGAAAAGACCTTAGAAACTTTCAAGGAAATGCAATTGGTAGTTGTAAATCTAGACTCCACAACCTTTGACAACATCCTCTCAGCCTCTGTCAAAATGGGAGATTTAAAACAATGCATTTTCCTCCTCAAGAGCCAACATCTACTTCTGTTGTGAAATGTATGACAACTCCTAAATATGGCGGAAGTGGAGTGTTTTCTACTGCTTAGGCTTAATCAAATATAAAGGCAAATAAAAGTGAAGGCTTAAAATCTTTAATAAATATTAACAAGCCTAATATTTTTGGAGAGTTTAGGAACTTTGCATTGAAAGGGTAAATTAATCCTGTTAATTTTTTCCCTTTTCTAATGTTTTGTGTTCCATTTATTTTTAATTTATCAATTCTAATATGATGTATTTGTATTGTTTCTAGATTAGTGTTTATGAAGGTAAAATGCATTTGTGGCATATTCTTGTTGGTGAGAAATTTATTAATGTATCTTACATATCCAATATCCTCTCATTTTACACACAAATGGGATATTTTACAGATGTCACAACTAGAATTTCTATGGTACATATTTATGCAAAATGTGGATTCATACACAAGGCACAAGAACTTTACTTATGGTTTTGGTTTTTCAAAGTTTTTTTTGAATTTTAAGATTTTCTTGTTGGGAAAGTTGACATTGATATTAAAAACACACTTGAATTAAACTATATTACTTAATGAGAACATTCCATTTGCATCCCATCCGGCGTATCTTGCAACTCATGTGCAATTGCTTATTTTTAGCCTTCACTTGTTGGCCTTTATTTGTTTGACTAACCTTTTAGTTTTCATTCATTGCTTGTAATTTAGATTTGTTTTCTTGATTTTCCTCTTAGCTTCAATTTTGTTAATTACCTTTTAATTGCATTTCCACATTTTTCTTATTGGCCCTTGTGTAAGTGATTCTTGCTCATTCTTGAAATATCCATAATACAAATTAGAACCTATGAAATGCTTTCTTTGATGGTACACACTATTGTTTGATGTCATTTGTTATGTACAAGATGATTTACAAATCTACAGCATACTTCTCATGGTATACATGAGTTAGATGTGAGAAATACATGTTATATGTGTAAATGGATATACAAATGCTTGACATTGATCATATCTAGGGGAAATCTCTTTACATTGGGGACATGCCCCACAATGAAGGCATTCTATGCACATTTTTTTTAATCTTCTATCTTTCCTTTCTAGTTCATTAATTACATTAAACCACTTAAACCATTAATACATGTATTGGCATTCTTTATATAGGTAGAGTGCTATCTTTCATGGATATTATACTTTTCTATACATGATAACATTGATTACTTATGGGTATTAAAATTGATTAGTTTATGGTTACTTTCAATTGATGTTTGTTACATTGATGATTAAATTATTGGTTAGTGATATGTTATTATACCGACAATTCTATGTTTAGGCGTGTTTATATTGTTGATTCATATTGTGAATTGTTTGCTTGTGTCAAGTCGCATGTCAACAATTTCAAAGGATTCTCTTGACAATATAATATATTTCTCGAATGTGTTTCTCGATCACATGTGATGCTTTCTTAAGTTTTACTTACTACAATACTTTGTGCTTGTGTATGCTTATATATTTTCTTGTGGAACTATTTGACTATACATTACAATGGTAAGTGTTGTTATATGTTTGGTGATGTGATATATATCACACATACTTTTTTTTTTTTCATCTTCTAACACTAATGTTGCCATGATATATATCATGCATCTATTAGGGACAATTAATATTGAATGCATCATTATTCATATTTTGTAGTGTATAGCTATAAAGTAGCTTCTTTTGAATAAATAGATAGATTGGTGTACATACATCTCTCTTACGGAGTTTTTCAATTCCTATACATTTCAAATTGCAATAAAATTAGTTTATGTTTCTAACTCTTTCATTATGAATTGATTGTTGTACCACATTAAGCACCATCGTTAACATGTTGTCTAGCAAGTTGCAACTCATTCCGGATCACCAATTAAGAGACGATGCGACATGATAGATGAAGAATGCATACATAATCTTCCCAATGTGATCAATGTTGAGGATAACACTTGTTGAGGGGGAGTGGAGGGAGGGTAGGGAGGGAGGTGAGGGTGGAGGATGGGGTGCACAGTCGACATGATATGCCCTTAACCTATAATGTGTATTTGGATATGTACATGATTGATTTGTGGCTAACAAAATCTCATAGCTTGTCATAGCACATTCCTTTATGGTTTCATATAAGGTTTAGAGGTTGTCTCCTTAAAGTGGCTTGGTAATGTATTGTGAGATATTATTCTTCTTTCCATCATTTGGTGTTTTTATGATATTCTCTAATTATTTATGCAAATAATTTATGTATGATTTCTTTATTTTCTCCCTACTTACTAAATTACCCCTAATCCAAGTTTGGATTATTGTGTTCATTATATATTTATTTAATAATCTAAATTAAGACATAATTGTGATTGGTTGATATCTTTAGTTGTTAAATAGTCAATACAAATAATCTTGTTTTATATCAATCTACTTCTCTTGTTTTTGAGGTTTAAGTATTAGGGATTGTGATATTTGAACCAATGATGTGTATTTCACTTTCGTCTATGGCTATAATAAAGTTTTTCACTTGATGGTGGTATTTACGTTATATATCAAATTATTGTTTAACTATTTAGTTTTATGAATTATTGGTTTTCGGCTTGAATCATGCTTATTGATTTGATTTTGAATAAGATAGACACATTTTATAGCAACATATGTTTCATGCTTTTAAGGTATTTATGTTTGAGATTTTAAGGTAATTTAGGTTTTTGGTTTTGGCTTTCACGAAATTCAAGTTACAAGTTTTGAAATTTAGCTCTTAATACGTTTCATTATTTTCTTGGTCACTTATTACAATTACCACACAAGTATAATTTCCTTAACACTTATTTTATTCTTTATTCCCTTTTACATATCATAAAGGTATCCAAATGCTCTTGTTATTTTATTTTATAAATACATTAATGTTGTATGTTTACATACAAAAACATTATGTAGATTCCTCATGAGGGTAACTATATCAAAGCATTCTATGAGATTGAAGAAGGAGAAGCCACATGTGGTTTAATTGGTTTGAAACAAGAAAAATCACTAATTTGGACTTTAGCATAAGTAAAACTCTTACAAAAAGAGTAAAATCATCCACTACATATTCACTCTACACTTAAATTAATTTAATGATGAAAAACTTATATTCTTGAAAGAAAAGTCACACATTTAAATCTCCTTAAAAGTAAGATAATATACAATCATAATACACTAATAACCCTCAACTAAGTACTCTCTAACCACAACTCTATTAACTTTAATTATAAAAAAATGTGATTATGAAAATTATTAAAAAATTCGTTATGGGGGAGGAATCTCCTTTTTCGTGCCTTGTAAGTGACATTCTTAAATTGCTTTAATTCTCGTAATGTTCTCGGAGTTTTATAATATCTTTTGGAAACACGTTATGGAGAAAATGGATATAATGATAACGCAAAGAATGAATAAATATATAATGGGCGGCGTGGAATACGAGAGTAGCAGAGCAGCATAATGCACGACAACACATTATGGGAAGCTGCATTAATTTATGTGTTCAACGTAATAATACTTCTCCATTTTCGTGCAAAACTTTTATGGAATAATAATAAAATAAGACTTCCTCAACGCCAGCTCATTCCAACACATAACAAACATAAAAAGATGCACGGGAAGGAATTTAAAAAATAGTGACATACATATTAAATTAATATAACAACTTATTACTCATTACTAAGCGACTTTAAACTATTTTAAATTTATTTTTGGATAAGTTTTTACATACATGTTTTGGATTATAATGCATCAATCACAATGTAATAGTATTTACTCCTCATCATGGATTATTCTAAAACATTGATATAAAATGCAAAAGTCTAATTATTTAATAATAAATATTTTTAATACAATAAAAAATGGAAAGTATCTCTGTGTATTAATGTAGTGTTCACACATTCAAGGTATTGACTTACCATCATACCAAAGGTGGGAAGGGCCATGCTGAAATGACAAGAAATAACAATTTATTACAATTGTTTTAAGACATGTAAAATGCCAATGCTAAAATTGGTGATCAAGAATAATCTTAGTGTTAGTCCTCACCAAGATTATGCTTCTAAACTAAAACTAATCACATTGAGTAAGGTGGTATATAATTTTTTTGGGTGTTTTATGTTGTAGTTTTAAAAGTTTTATTAATGGATTTTTTTAAAGAGAGTGAAAATTAATGTTCAATTTTAAATATTTATTAAAGTTAATAAAGTTTGTCGATTGTTTTATTCACCTCAATTATTATGTTAGGTGGCTCACGTCATTAGTTTCATTCATGACTTATCCATGAGAGTGATGAGTGGCCCACTATACTCCATCTAAAAGTTATAAGAGGGTTTATCTTGTGTTAGAACTTCGCAACTCCAAGTCACTGGACAAACCTCAATTTCTTTTGAATTATTAAAAAAACATTTAACTTATTTGTGAACTAAATAAGTGCCCCTACTTAATAAGTATTACAATATATATATATATATATATATATATATATATATATATATATATATATAGATATATATATATATAACAACAATATATATATATATATATGATTGGTAATTTGAATTTTTATAGATATACTATTACAAAAGAAACAAAAGTAACAATACACAACAAATAGAAACAAACGAAAGAAAAATTCAAGAGAGAGAATATCCTAATAAAGTACAACTGATAACCATCCAAGAGAGATTATACTTGAGAAACAAAAGTAACAATACACAACAAATAGAAACAAACGAAAGAAAAATTCAAGAGATAGAATATCCTAATAAAATGCAACTAATAACCATTCAAGAGAGATTATACTTGAGAACAAACCACAAATAAAACAATTAAGAATATACCAACCAAACTACCTCAAAGGAAACAAACATACATCAACTTTTATAAAAATTATATTGAAATAACTTTAACACACTATAATAAACATAAAAAATAATAAAGTCAATAACTAAATTTAATTAATTTTAGACTTATCAATTTTGACTATTGAAGATGAATGAATGAATGAAGGATTTTAATAACATCCACGAGACCAAACAATCTATGGGACCAAGAGCCACAAAAAGAATCTATCTAGATAAAAACAAAACATCAAATCACAGAGGTTGCTTGTTGATATTGCAAAAAGTTAACTCCTTTCTCGATGTCAGCTCTTCTACTATGTATCTTGATTAAAAAATTTGATATTTTGGTTAGCCTTTCCTCTTGAAACAAGTCCGTTAACTTGACAATGCTTAAATTGTCCCCGAACTACTTCAAATATCATTATAAGATGTAATATCTTTCTCTCTTGAACGAAATATGGCCTTAGTTTGTTTCATTGAAGTTTGTTTTGCCACTTGAAGGAAAAAATGGAAAAAAAGAAATTCATATTGCCTTAGTGAAGGCCATATACAACACATGAGTATTGCGAGGTCTTGTGCATATGCATATGCTAAAGTGGTATAAACACCGCCTACAATATGATGTCATTGGGCTATTTTCTTAAGTTTATGCATATGAAGTGAAACACGACATTTTTACTAAGACATATTATGTGGGAGAGTTTTATTGGATAAAAATTTCAAAATATGCTTACAATTGTCAAATCCTACTAGGAAGTCAACAAATCGTACAAGGTTTTACCCAAAGCCAAGACTACACTATACCTAGTAGCAAAGCCATGTACAAACGCATTTTGGAGAGCTTCAAGCATGGTAAAGCATGTATTTTTCTCTCCATGTGTGTATCTTATGAGTCAATTGCTTAATCTTTGGCCAAAATTATATACAAGAGAGACTTTAAATTTAATCAGTCACATATGACCGTCAAATGCTTTTTTCATTCATTGAATGTAACATGTATATAATTTAAAAGATATGTTAATCATGTGCCAATAACCACAAAGTGTAATATAACGATGATGTTCGACTTTTTATTCGAAGTTTATACAACTCTGAAGAGCAATTTCAAATTTAAATTTAACGCTCATTTGATCGTCACTAGAAAGTTTTGTTACTTTTTACTTGGAGATGTCGTTAAAAATGGTAATATCTTGGTTATAGAACGGAGTTTAGATCCCATCGAATGGTTTTTTTAAGCCTCACATAATGGTGTAGTTATATTGATTCTATTCGTCACTAATCATAATGAAATATGTAGAAATGACAATAACGTTATTATATGTAAGTCAACAAGATTGGAGCGTAGTGCATGAGTTGTCTACAATTATATCTCAAGCGTGAGATTGATATCTCTCAACATAGTTCAATACATACATTTAAAAACATAATACCTATTTATATATTATATGAACAGATTATACATATATTTATAAAACTTTCTGGAATTTACAGCCCCGTGAAAGAGCTAAACCATCAGCAAATTTTACTTTTGCAGGCACAGAAAATTTGAAATTCCAGGCCTGTTTGCAACCATGTAATTGAGCCACTAGGATGGTGCAACGTGTGTCCTATCCTCCCCAAATAAATGGATAACGTGGGTGGTACACCTGTCGTTACGTAAAGTCATGCCATGGCAACTTCAACGTTGGTAATCAAGATAAATGCAACGTCCTTTCCCTTTGGTTTTCCGACCTGTTGTAAAAAAGAAAAAGAAATTAAAAACACGTGACCATACATTCAACAAATCCACAAACGTATGGATTTCTGTAAGCTGTATTGAATGCGAGTAATAATAATAATACGTAATGATGTGGTGGTGACGGAAGGCAGTCCACATGCATCCCACACAAAAAATAAAAAAATAATTGTAAGGTGAAAGAAATGCAAACGCACGCACGCGTATGGATGGTGGGATCGCATGCATGGAGATGTTGGGAAATGAACGGCTGAGATTCGAGATGCGAGAATTTTATTTATATAAATTATGTATGCACCTGTCAGCGACGTGCCTACCACTGGAGCCTGCTTTAATTATTTAACAATTAGGTACACGAAAGGATTAGGTCTCTGATAATAGTAAACAACAAAACTATTTCGATGGGGAGAGAAAATTTAGGAAGGTTAAAATAGTTACCTACGTGACTGCATGACGTGCGCGGCCCATGCAATTAACGACTTAAATCCCACGTCTCGTTGAAATCATGGATTTTTTTTCTCGTCCGGCGTTCGGATTTTTATTACAGGAATGACATATGTTCGTGATATTTGTGGCTCAGAAGATCTGTGATTTTTTTTCTTTTGGTTTTGGGGGATCTGAGAATGGGAGAAGGATCCAAGGTTTGCTTCAATGAAAAATGTGGCGTTTCTATGTCGGTGAGATGGAGAAGCGGATGGCTCCTTCGCTCTGGCCAGATTGCTGACCTCTGCGATCATTGCGGGTATCGAACCTGCAACCTCTATCTGAAATTTTACGTTCAATTTTTCTCTCTTGTGCCTGAAAACGAAAAAAAAATGCTTTTCACATTCTTAATTAATAATTGTAAGCAGCGCCGCATCAATTTCGTCATGAAATTTTGCAATTTTTTTGTTTTTTTCACACGACGAAAACCTCGGAGCAATTTTTTTATTTCTGCAAACATATAATTTTTTTGAAAAATTTAATTGGAACACATTTCAAATGTTTTTGATTTAGATTATTTTTGAAACCCTGTGACTCAATCAGTTGTTTTGCTATCAGTGGAAGGGGGATTGGTTTCATGTCTTCAAAATCCATTTTTTATGGAGTACTCTTGTCACTTAATTTATCGTGAATTAATATGCCTTCAACCCTAGGTTATGTTTTTGAAAAATTATGCTAATAAATGTTATAGCAGGAGTAAGGGTTAAATTTTATTGTTGTCTGTCTGTATTTGATGATTTTAGTGTCAAAAAATCCTTCACAGACCGGCATTTTTAAAGTTTAGCTGCACAATGATACGTGAAATATAGTTTTAAATACAGAGCACTTGTGGGTGTCAACTCACGCTTGATGTAATCTGTGTACCTTTGATGGCAAACCTGTTAATGGTGGGATTGCCAGTCAAATTTAGCCCCCTTAGACTTGCAACTACAATCCTTAGACTAACAGCTACAATCCCCTTCTGAAAAGGAGGGAGATTAACCTCATTTGTCTGGCCAGGGATTTCACTTTAAGGAAGCTTAAGCAAGATAGCCACAATTCCTTGCGAGTCAGTCAATTCTGGGTGTGCACACAAGATTTTATGGACTGGACATGGGAAAGTACGAGGCAAAGTTGTTTAAATGTCTGAGAAGAGCACTTGCTGGACTATGCACTTCTCTTCGGTCGCATTGGGCCTTCTTGGCTACGTCTGGATATTAATGTATAAATTGAATTAAACTCACTGTTACGTGGGGTTGCACAACTCCCATCTCCAAGCTGTCCCAGACATCTGGGATGTTTCAGGGGGCTTGGGGATGGAGACATTGAAAAATAGAGAGGAACATCCCGGGGATTTTCCCTGACTTTTGGGGAACGTTTCAGGTACTGCTGGATGCAGGGACGCTGTGACATCCCCGAAATGGTTGAGGGACATCCTGGGAATGTTCCCTGCGGCCTGTTTCGTCAGTAACTTAAAAAAACACTTTATAACAAAAAAGCAACTACCTAACTGAAATTGGCGATTGACGAAGATCAGGAGCAGCAAGGATTGGTTGGGACCCCCTTCCAGTTCCAGGATGAACATGATGCTGATATTTCCAGCGAGGAGGAACAGTTCTTGAATAATCCTTCTAAGGAGGTCTCTTTTTACTGAGTTGTGGACTATGTTTTAGTTTTTGTCATTTTGGTTATGACACATGTACTCTTCTCATGCTGATTAATGAAGTCTTTTGTTTTTCATTGTCCCGACTCTCAGCTTTGGGGTTGCAATGTGCATGTTTATTGTTGATGTATTATTGTCCCACTATCAATGTATCTCAGAGTGATGAATAATTGGATTAATGGTTCAGCCTTCAGGCTTTCAGCTTTAAGTCTTAGTTTATTTATGTTATATTTGTAATATATATAAATTTTATATATTATTTTAATAGCCATCCCCCAACATCCCCAAAATTTGGGAATTTTGTTGTTGTCCTGGAAACGCTGTCCCTACATTGCACTGTCCCACTATCCCGGAGTTTTAGGCAACTATGATTATTCTTCCAATTTTCTCACTGAAGAGGGTCAGAAGTACTTAAAAGAAATGTCCAGAAAATAAAGAAGATTGAACACAGTTGTATAGAGATAGCCGGCCATGAATGGAGAAATTTTTACTGTCTGCAGTTAGTTGAAACATAAACTAGCTCCTGAACAATCATGTTACCCTCCAATTACTATTTTGCAAAATCTCGTGACAAATTTTCACCCTCCAAATATTGGCAGACAAAATGAAATCTTGATGGCAATCTTATATAACAAGTAAAACTGGAATCAAGAAGAGTTTCTACAGTCTCAAAGAAATCATTGTTAATATCCTATTGTGTTATGGAATCTGGTGTCATTTACAACAGGTTAAAAGGAAAAGCTGCTTATTGATCATACAGAACCAGAACATTTCACAGACTCACTACCCTAGGGAAATTGTGAACTCTATTAAGAGTACATATCACATCCTGCATAGTATTGCTTCCAAAAACCTGGAGAGTACTTTTCAGTCTACGGAAGATATCTTATTCCTGTTAGTTTCCTGTGGGGTTTGAATAGCCTTCCAAAACAGCCATTGATGGAGAATCTTCTAGCTTAATACTTAAAAGCACTTGATGAGCAGAGCAGCATTTGTCTGGAAGTCATATATTCTACAAACATTTTGCTCACAAAACAACTCTTCGTGGTCAATATTCATTTAAAATTAAAGCCATCTAGTTTCTAGATCAAGAGGATGTGCACCAAAATTTTGCATTTGAATAAAAATATGCTATTGGATAAAGAACAAAGAACCAATTAATATAGTTCAACTTGTAATGTCAAGGAAATGAACTAAAGAATAATTAGTGGAATCTTCATAGTTTGTCAATATCTTTTAGGTTTTTACCGGCCATAATGGAGAGATGCATGTGTACAATAAGAAGTAGAGATGTGTAAAATATATGAGGCAAGGAATGTGGACGATGGAACAGAGACCCACTAGAATGTGTGCCCTTTTAATATGTCCACAGCTTTTCTAAAAATAAGCACCATATTGCTGCATTACCATGTGAAACACCTTACATCAAAGATCTTTGGGCATTGAACATGATGACTATCAACTACCTTAATTAAAAGTGCTGTTGGGGCATTTATTGGCATTAAAATTATATGGGTGAATGTACCTCATTGTCAAACTCTCACAATGCAGATCATGTCGATGAGGTGCCCAAATGTACACATTCCAATTTACATACATTATAGCATCACTTAGATGCCTGTGTCCATTGTAGGAACACATGCTAACACCTGCTTTGTAAATCCAATGAGTCAGTTGGCTACGTTAGAAATGGAAAGAATCCATAAGAAGCTGCCTGTTTCTGTGAAAAAGGAATAAAAATGTACTATCCCGATACATATGGGATTTGAGACCACAATTGCATGGGGAGACACCACCCAATCGTTCTCCAAAGCATTTCCATGAGGCACCAAGCCCCCAGATTTTGAACCCTACTCCCTTTTACCGGATCGGTGCTCCTTCCAACCTGTCAGTTTAGCATAGCAATGACCAGAACAAAATTACAATGTCAGGCATAAAATGTAGAGAGAACAAAGCATGCTCTAGATTATGAAAGTATGTGAGAGATTTATTTTGGGAAAAACTTAACAATCCTAACAACGCTGATGATTGGAGGGGGTCCTAATCCATGGAAAAAATAAATAAAGAGGTTGGTGCACCATAGGCTAGGTGAAATACAATAACATGTTGCTAGTAGCGCAAACTGATCTACCTCAAAGTGCACTGTTAGGAACAGCTTTGTGGCAAATTGGATTTCCAAAACTGTTGTAACAAGATTATAATTATTAATTTCATAGCAGAAAAATATAATGGAGTAGAATTCACCCTGACTAGATCCAGCCACATAGCCTAGCTGCCCCATGTCAGGGAAACCTTACGTTGGCCCTTCGCCAGGGAGTGCCTACAGGCCCTATGTTGGGGGAGTTACTGAAGGCCCTAGGCTTGGGGAGTGCCATCTAGACTATACATAACCATAGCTTCCTCCACCCCAACCCCTACCTTAGAGGTGGGTGATTGAGTGCCTAAAGGCCCTCCTACATTGAGGGAGGCCCCTGACTTGAAGGTCAAGTTCCCTTTTGCTGATTGAGCCTTATCCTATCTTCAACATGAGTGCTTAAAGGTCCTCCTATGTTGGTGGAGGCCCTCGACCCCAATCCCCAACCCGAGAGGTGGGTTGGTGGTTGAGCACATAAATGCCCTCTCATTACTCGATCCCGCCTAATGTCGGCACAAGTGCTAATGGCCCTCCTTTGTCGGGAGAAGCCTAGTGGAGGCCCTGCATTGGGAGAGTGCCTTGATGTCGGACTGGACTAGTGCCCTCCTCAGCCTTATTGGTTGAGTTATATCCATCATTTGTGTATGTGATATGAGTGATCTGATAATGCCATATAGTTGGGTGGTGAGAAATTACACCGATTGTGGTTTAGTGAACTATTATCCATATTAAAATTCAGTCTGAAGTAAATGGGGAATAACAATAAACTAATATAAGAAAGCATAGATAGTAGAGCATGGCCAATTGCGGCCATTGCTTCCTATCACTGAGTTACATGGAAATCTTTAGGGCCATTTTGGGGCCAAAATCCTAACTTTAGCTTAAATTTTAAGAGGCAGCACAACAAAAATGATTCAAGAACTAGTATAAAATCAGCACTAAAATTAATAAGACGAGACAACTTCACTAAGGGATGCCTTTGCTCTTTGCCAAAATTTTCACCAACTTCAAAGAAATTGTCTTGGTCAAATAAAAAGACTCTCCCCTTTAGTGGCCTCCACAAGGGAAAGGTATGCTGAAAAATCTAAAGTAAAGACTTAAGCTAGGCTCGATGCATCTATATGATGAATAAGGGGTTTCTATTTTAAATTAGCCATTTGGACCCTTCACTCAACACCTCAGGGGACACTTTAATGTTTTCCACTTGTGCAGTTTGGAAGACAAGTCTTCAAACATTTTTCTAGGTTTTAATTTTTTATCTTTACCATTATCAAGGGTGCAGGATAAAATCTTACCAGGCTTGCATGTTGCAGACATCTATGCTTATAGTTCTGTACTTGACAAAGAAATTCCCAAGTGTTGGTGAGCTTTCATAATGCCTTGATGCGACTCCATGGGCTAGAATTTGGCTATATCAGAAAGGAGGGTTCCCAACATTGACATGACTGTAGGTGCTTTCTTGCATGATGTGATTTCATCAGCCCTAAAGTTTTGTAATAGATTTGGGAGAGACCCCCTAAGATTATTGCGTTCTCCATTTATATTAAACCTTTAGCTTAGAGCAGTCTTAATGAACATGGAAGGTTGAATTATAGGTTGTGTGGAGTCTCATAGTATATAAACAAATTGTGAACCATTACATTACAGATAGGTGTTCCCTTTGCATTCCGTTTATCACTGTCATTATACTCATTGCATATCAATGGTCATGCTATGCGTATCACTCAATTTACTATGGCATTATAAATCAATAAATCTTAGGAAGCGGATATTTTGGGGTACAAGCGCACAAGAATGAATCTAGCATCGTTATACTTATTGCCATTTCTACGGTGATGCTGTGCATATCATTTATTTACAAAGGCATTATAGATCAATAAATTTAGGAAGCAGATATTTTATGGTACAAGTGCACAAGAATGAATCTTGTGTCTGTATCGCATTATCATGAATGCATTATTTCATCTGGCTTCTTTTTAGGGCTGAATAACCTGCTGTAGTAAGACTGAGCAAGAGTGATGCAGAGGGCTATAGGACAACCAACATGTCAACAAGTTAGAGAAAATCACAATAACACCACCACCAAATTTGTCCTTTCACCTCTGCCAAGTGGATCTTTCTTCACAAGCCTGTATGGCTCTCAATATGCAAAATAGGTTCTCGGGGCTCATTTGTTGTTTTTGGGCTTCAAATGCTCTGTACACATGCTTCTTATGTGCAATTACAACATTCAGATAGGTTAGAAACAAAGAAAAATCCACATTTTGTCCAATTCCTTAAAATTGCCCTATTAGCCTTCTTAAGAGCAAAAGGTGGAAAATTGTTGGGAGCATCCTGTGAAGAACCACGACAAAGTAAAAATTGATCTGAGTACCCATTATCTTGTTTTACTTGACCAAGAAGTTTCAAGAGCTAACTCAAGGTTTAAACCCCTTTTCCATCAAGCAGTCCTTGTCAAATTAGGCGTCTATTTGGAACAGTCCTTCTAGAGGCAAACTGTCAGCAAAATCAGGAGATTGAAAGTATACCAAGATTCAAAACCTTATTAATCTAAATTTATGGACATCTCAGGTGGTTTCTTGAAGTTTTCAACCCTCAACTCTTTATCCAAGTCCTTCAACAAGTTTTTAGGTCTCAAACTCTGTCTTTAGAACATGGTCTTGTATGAGAGAAGACTGTCATGCTTAACTGTTTTGTGAAAGCTTGAAAACCTTTGTAATCCCAACCATATTATAGCAGGGAGTTTATAGACTATTTCTTCCAATTATTAGTTCTTAACTCTCATCAGAAGTCCTTCAAGCAAGTGATCTTTCCTAAACCGTCGCTAGGGTTTTACCAGGCCTGTAGGAGAGGTTTTAAGTTTATATGACTTTTATCAATGTTTCAAGCCCCAAGGTTCTAAGAGAAGGACTGAGCATGAATGCAATAAGGAAAACTAGATATATCATGGAAATTGCTAAGTTAACCCCTCTAAAACTGTAAAATTAGACTTACCCAGGCTTGTGAATGTGTTTCCTGCAATTTCTTCACCATAGCATTGTTTCAAGCATTAAATCTAACAATAATATGCCCCAGTAATATTGAATGAACCTTCATAGCAGAGAAATGGCATAGCAACATGAGATTACCTAGATTCCATAATGGAACTTCTTTTCATTCTTAACTGTTCTCTTCAAATACAGTCTTTTCCTCTGAAACAGGGTATCTTCCCTCATATTTTCGTCTCTTGTACGTGGATAACCCTCTATCTCTGTCTCCTATGACTCCAAAACTCCCCTCAATTCCAATACATACCCATTCTTAACTGCTTACAAGTAGTTATTGACTCAACTAGAGTCTCATAACTCAAGTTTGCACATTGAGTCCAACATTACAATGAAATAAACATTACAACCTCCTAGAACATGAGATTTACCCCTTAAGAAGGTCTTAAAATACTTATTCATGTCCCCTAAGACTTCCTAGGTCCTATCAAAACACTATCAATACCTGAATTGACCAAAAAGTGGCAAATAACTTCACTAGAAATTCAAACAAGTTTTTGGAGGGAAAACTCCTATATGTTGTAATTTGAATTTCCAAGCCTTCCTATGACCTCTAAACACTTCAAATGACCCTCCATGACCTTCTAAACATGTTTACACAGAAGCTTGACCTTAAGAAGCATTACAAACTGATGCTTCTGCATCAAAGAAACTACTGCAAGGGAATATAATTGTATAAGCTGAGTTTCTGTTTTGGTTTCCTGGCCCTTTATCACTTTGGGGAGCATAACTTGTTGCCATTTTGCTATGTTATCGGATTCTCCGGAACCTTATGAATCAAAATGGTTACGATATTTATCCTGGTATTACTTCTTCCTGGAAATGTCCCAGGTTCTTTAGAATCAGTGGGTCCAGAAACATTGTTGGTGTTTCCAGGACATTTCTGCAAAGAGCTCAGTGTTTCTGTACTGAAATTTAAAAATAAATAAAAGATAACATAAATCATAGTTCATAATTTATATTTTATGAACTTATAATATTTTGAATTATGAAGTATTCTGTTAATTTGTGGTTTTTATGCTGATTATGCACATACCCTTGTTATTATGGTTTTTGTTTTTTATGCTTTCTATATTTCGTATACATTTTATGTTTAATGTACGGACTTTTCCACGATGAAATGTACGTTGTGTCCCAAAAAGATTGGCATTTCCTGTGCCTGAGCCCGTACCACCCGCACCCGTACCTGAACCCAAACTCATTTCAGCTTTCTGGTAACATAGCCATTTTCTTAATTTTAACATATTTGAATTTATTCTCTTGAGTTTTCTTTCGCAGTTTACAACACTAGCACATTTTAATTCATTTTAGAGGTAAAAATAACATGCCATGAAATCTCTAATTGTTCTCTGTGGTTTTTGGAGATGGTCAAAGATTCAAAGAATAATAAATGAGTGCTGAATGATGATGCATGTGAACACCATTATTATTCTCATTTTTTTACAGGTTGACAGTAATGAAAGAAAAGAATGTTTATATATTTCTGGTTTTAAATAGCGTCTCTTTAAGTGCTATCACGAAATTTTGTCGTTCAATGGCTTGATATGTTTTCAAGCTAATTTGTTTTTCTTGTCTGCCTGATATTTGTTGAGTCCAGTTCCATATATGATCAAATGAGATTCTGCGATACATTTCACTCAGAAGATGAAGGTTGGAGGACTTGTAATGTGTGTAAGAAGGTGAGAATACATGAGTTTGTGATATACGGTCATCGTAAAAATTACATGTTAGGACAACAAATTCTCAGTTGCAGACTCAAATGATGGATAATTTTCCTTAAATGTTTTTGACATTCTATTAATAATTATGTCCATGGCAGTTTCATTAGTGCTGTGATGTAACTATTTGTTGAGAACACATCTTGCATCATTTTTAAAATGAAAAGTACTCTGGTTTTGTATTTATGCATGATCACTGTCCTCAATGCAGGATAGATCTAATGAAGAGTTTCTTTTGCAGCGTATCCATTGTGGATGTATTACCTCTGCTTACTCCTTTGCGCTTGTTGATACTGGAGGAATTGAATGCATCAACTGTGCCAGTAAA
Source organism: Taxus wallichiana var. yunnanensis (assembly GCA_018340775.1). NCBI lineage: Eukaryota > Viridiplantae > Streptophyta > Pinopsida > Cupressales > Taxaceae > Taxus > Taxus wallichiana. Next base: position 109,486,433 of record CM031241.1, on the reverse strand, counting down.
AACAACGTTAATTCAGTAAGCCCGCCTTCCTTTTTCTGAAATTTCTATTAGGCAATTGAATTGATTATCTGTAGCATGATCCTTTAGGGCTAGGGCTGAGCCTATATATCCATCTGGGAGCCCTGAACTCTATATCTATGCGGCAGACCCATGTACAGAACATAGAATCTATATTAGAGGGCTTTACTCTATATAGCTTATGCTACCGACGGCCTACCTGGGCTGCATCACTACACTACAGACGTTATATGAGATGCTCTCCTCTCCCCGGGGCGGTCGAGGCATCACCGCATCTCTCACTTTCGCTTCACTCCGTTTGGTCAATTTAAAACTGCTAGGAGGAGTTGATTTTGATTCCAAAGTGCATTTGACAAGTTTATCAAACATGTTATTCAAGTCATCTTAGTGACAGTAATGTTTAAATGTGTATATATAATACAAGAGGATGTAAAGAATGGCTATGTGTCTGCTGTGATATATATATCAGATGAATGAAAAAGAAAATCCCTTTGCGGGCTTACACAACAGGGGTTTCCTACAACAAATTGGTGTCTTGCTTGGCGGAGTAACAATAAAAACTACCTTTATTTTACCTTGCATGAAGTTTATCAAGCTTTTTATATATTGGCTTTTATAAGGGCTGTTCATTTTAGAACCAAACATTAATGCATGCTGTTTTAGAATATTTTCTATTTGGTACTTATATAGTGGATTCTATTGCTAGGATGTGGAAAGAAGGGGAGGACAATTGGTTTTGTTGTCTCGATCCTTTTCTCGAAAAAGACAATACTTGGATTTTAGTAGGTCTTAACACTTTGTTCTGGAAGTGTCCACGGAGATACTATAGAAATCTTCATTGGACTCCAACTCTTTTTAAGGAACTGAAAACATTATGTTTTGTCCATATTGCATGTGGCTTGTAGCAACTTGATTTGTGTTAATCCCATGCAAGTTTTTCCAGTTCCTGCAAAGTATTTTGATGCAGACTATTCTCAGTCATAAGGTGTTCATAATACATTCTGTGTTCTACTGTTCGATTGTCTCTTGATAACTCAGATTACCAAATTGTGCCTTTGAGCAAATTAGTAACTTTGTGGTTTCGGTGAAATAGTTGGGAGGCACTAAATGGTGTTCGTTATCAAGAATTAGCACATGTTTTCTTCTTTATTTGGTTATTGTTTCTGAGAGTTATTTTCTGAATTTAATCAGTGGCAGATACTTGAATAAGTGTAAACTCCCACCATGCATTTATTCTCAATTACACTGTTTAGTATTCTTTTTTGTCACAGATGCTTGGTTTGCATCTATTTGGAATTGATCCATCTCTTATTGTGTCTTTAGGTGTCAAACAGTGTGCAGCACCCATTATCGCTTCCATCTAAGCAGCCACAAGATGTGGCTGTAAATAATGGAGTGAGGCTCTTGGAGGCAGGCTTTCTCAACACCCAGACACTAGACAGTGGTTGCAAGTTCCTAATCTATGGCTGCCTACGACTGCTCAGTCTGATTTATCCTCGTCGCAGCTAATGTCTCAAGTGGACAGATCATGTGACATGAATCAATCAGTGCCAAACAACATAGGTGAACTATCCTCTGCTGCTGGTTTGAACAGGATGGATGAAGGCATGTCTGAGAGAATCAAGAATAAGGACTTAATGCTAGGTATTCTTAAAAGTTCTTGTCACAGTAGTCTTGAGGTTGTAAAAGATGTTAATGTCTCCGGGTATGATAGGATGGAAATATTACAAGGGAACCATACCAAAGAAGAGAATGTGGAGAGCATGCGGGAGTCAGACCTTTTGGCTGGAGAAACTACCTCTGTTGAAAATATAAAAGTTGGACAAAATTCTGTACCCAATATTGTTAAGATTTCAAAAGTTGATAACAATTTGGAAGCACCGGCAAGTGCTTGCTTGGATATTTCATTAGGATCTTTACTTTCAAAGGATGATCCATCTACTGCATTCTTGGGGTTGGCGATCTCATCTGGGTCTCTGGATGAAGGGAAGGAATTGGGTAAAGTTTCTGCTACTCATCCACAGCGTCAGCGGCGGCAGATCCTACCCAAACCACTTCATGCAAGCCCTAGCACTGGCTCTGATTCATCTAAAGATATGCATCCCCAAATACGCGTCGCACGGCCACCAGGGGAGGGAAGAGGTAGAAATCAGTTATTGCCTAGATATTGGCCACGAATCACTGACCAAGAACTACAACAGATATCTGGAGAGTATCCTTCATCAGATTGTTACAAGTTAATTGTGTTTTATGCAGCACAAAAACTTTCCTACTCTGAAACATTTTTCTGTTGAGTTTCTCCAATTTGGTTGTATTCTTGACTCTTGTCAGTTCAAACTCTGTTATCACTCCTTTGTTTGAGAAGATGCTAAGTGCGAGTGATGCAGGTCGGATAGGACGTTTAGTGCTTCCAAAAGCATGTGCTGAGGTGAGTCACCAATGTTATAAAAGTAGATGTCCCTGAAGTATCCTGCTACAGTACAGTATTATATTTACATTGAATTAGTTGACGTCATTTAACTTTTTATGTTCTGTAATCGGAGTTTTTAGATAGCATACAGGTTATATGTTAGATAGCATACAGTTATATACTTGCAATAATTAGATCTTTTATTGAATGCTTTTCTTTTCCACAACAGAAGCTTAGTGTCCTTTACTTGGGTCCCATAAAAACATGTCCTTTACTGGGCATTTCCTGTATTAATGGGTGAAAACTATTATCACAGAAATTTAAATTATTTGTCAGATTACATTTGGAACTGTTATAGGTCCATCCCCACTTGAAATGTTTATGTTTAAAATTTTAAGTGCCTAATATGGACTTTTGGTGCAACATAGCTTGAAAATATCTTGCAAGCTATTTTAAGAAATCTAAGAGATTTGTCTAATCTTACTAGTAATTTCAGTTTTTGGTTTCTTGAATAAAATGATTACATTTTGCTAAAAGATTTTGATTTCCTAAATAAATTATTATACTTGATTGCAAGGCAGCCCATCCTGGTGCTAACAAACAGAAAATAGCTGTGGCTAGTCCCAAGAGGAGTATTTAAAGTAGCTAAGGAACAAGGGCATTTCAGAGGCAAAAAGGCAATTCTTTGCTTTACTGAAATAACCCCTTTGAATGTGCAACTATAAATAGTTTCTGCTAAATTTAGATGAAATCTAGGCAAATTAATTGAGTAAAAATATACCTGCTACATTTTGTTAATAGAGAGTTGTATTTAAAAATTTAAGAAATGGTAACATTTCTGAGCTTTTCATATAGAAACCAATAAAATCACCAGAAATTCAAGATCTTTGAATAGGAAACCTTAGAACCTTGACACTTAAACTGCAACAAAATTTATTTATTTGTGAACTGTACAGTATTTGAGGTACTTGTTTCCTCTAAACTTTCCCAACAAAGAATGGTAAAACAAAAACATAAAGAACTTTCTACTGTTAAAAAATAAAGATTAGTTCAGAGCGCTCCTACTGGCACGGGGTGCACTCTGTTATTATAGATTCTCTTAGACATCAGTGGCCGAAGTGTGTTTGAGCCAAAGACATACAAGTTTTTATTCAAGGTTGCTTTATAATTTTATAGAAGCTTCCTGAAATATTTTTGAATGGTTAGGATAAACTGCAAAAAATGAAAAAGGAAAGGAATTTTTGTGGGAGCTTACGCTGGAAAATAGAGAGGTGAAATAAACTTTGTAAATAATATTTCAAAAGCTCCCTATTTGCCTAAAGATCTGTATAAAGCGTGTGGAAAAAGTTGTGAAGTTTCTACTGCCTGTACTATCCTAGCAACAACTGTTAATCATGGTTTTGAATATCTACCTTTATCAACAAGAACTTGGCACTAATTGCAGCTGGTTGAACATTGGAGAATTCAAATGAGGGAGAAAATAACAAGTCTAATAAAGTTTTGTAATCCCTTGTAGACATCTAATATTAGAACAAAAGAGCTATAACATGTGTCTTTAAAATAATAGATGATCATATTAATCGTGTAAATTCTTCTATGCTAGAAAATATACATTATAATATTAATATGACTATACTTTAGCTATTTTTGTGTTATTTGTTCTATGCAAACACTTGGCTTAAAGCTAACTAACTGAAGCTGCGAAAGGAATGATAATGTGTAGGCACGTGCAAAACAATTTCAAATTTGTGCAACTTTAATAAAAAAATACATAGTTAAAATGATTTACTAAATCAAATTCAAGAAATAGCATGTAAAATTGTACAAAATATACAATAATTGTAGGGAGCACGTCCAATAGCTGAATCTTCAGCTTCCACTTGAATCCAAAGCATTACATATGCTAATAAAGATAAAACGTTTGACTGGTGGGAGCCAACAACTGATATGGTGGATCTTCCTGCTGCTGGTGGTTGGGGCTGGGTTGACAAGCCGGATGACCCTCCGCTTTTGCCTGCTGCACTGATTGCTCCCGTTGCTTAGTTCGTGTCCCTTGTAATGGTGCCCATCAGGCTATTGAGCATGTCTTTTTGGACATTCTCAAACTTTTTTGATTGAAAATCCCTTTTTAAGTTTAACTTTAGTTTAAGTTAATCCTGTTGCTTTGTCTCAACCCATGGGGTTGATTTGATACATTGGAGTGTGATCCCTTTCCACTCATTTTTGTATGATTAGTGATGTATAATCTGTATTATTAATAGAAAACTCTTTCAATCAAAAATAGGGAAGGAAAAAAGTAATCTAAGTAAAGGTGCTTGATGCCACTCTTTATCTGTGACTTTTTGCTTCCAATTTTAACTGCATGATTCGATAAGAGGAACATTGTTGTAAGAGAAAGTGAGTGTTTGATGGTAAAATTAAATTCTCTTTGCTCTCAAGAGTCAAGAGGACTCACATCACGAAGATGAAGAAAAGTGAAGATTTTTTTTGGTTTGGATTAAGATGAACAAAGCCGAAACCCCAGTGGATAAGAGGAAATGACTTAAAAGAAGATCTCTTCTGCTATTTCCCCACACACTCGAATAGGCATTGGGGTGGGAATGATTGTGAATTGCAGTGGTCAAGACAGCTTCCAATCCATTTGAAAATCAAGGACCTCTTTCAAGTACAAAGTCTTGAGGTGGCTAGTGATTTTTCAAGGCTTGGAAGTGAAAGTAAGTTTGCACAGCATTGGTCTTTCAAATTCTTCTTACATCCTCTGAGGGAGAGACAAGCCGCACAGACATGTCTTTTGGAGATGTTCTACTGCAAGGACTTACAAGTTTTTAGACATTATTACAGGCTGAACTTGATCACTTCTTTATCCCTCCTCTCTTGGTGAACTTGATCGCTTATTTATTGCCCCTCTCTTTTGGTGAACTTGATTACTTATTTATTGCTCCTCTCTTTGTGCATTTCTCTTTTACGAGATACTTGGATGATCAGGGACAACTGCAAAACATATATGGCATTTTATACTGCTGGCAGCTGTTAGCTGGAATGCAAGATGTAATCAAGATTTTTGTAGGAAACTTTGCTGCTTGGTTTAGGAAAGCTTAAGCTTTTCAAGTAGTACTTGCCTTTGCTTTTCAAAGCCAAGCTGTGCTGGTTTCACGAAAATGCTGACTCCTTGTCCATTGAGACAAAGAGTCAGGTGTTTTCTTTCGTTTTTTTGTAGGGATATATCTTCCTTGTATTCCTGTTGTCCAGATGTTGTAAAGAAAACTCATTTCAACATTGAGCACAGGGAACAAAAGAAAGACATTTAGAAAAGTTACCCCACAAAATGTGTTTAATACTGTTTCATTATGGGCTCAACTTCAAAATATGCACATGTACATGTTACAGTAACAGCCATACAATCATAAAAGGACATTGATTATGGACTAGAAATTAGAGAACATGAATTATTTGATTGGTCAGACGCCCCCAAAGAACAGAAAAAATGAACTACAATTAGGTCTTGTTTGCAAACCTTTTGTCCCAATTGCCATGGATTTAGCTACAAAATACTTTATAAGAATGTCGATTACAAGCACGAGTCAACCTGAACCATAGACACAGATCAGCCTCAATTGTGGTCGGATGACAGCTTTAACATGACAGAAATAGGACAAATTAAAAATTCCTAAAATGCAGCAAAGCAGTTTAACCGAGTTTCCTAGTTTCATTTTTGGAGAAGGCTGAAGTGGTAAACACCACTTTTATGGCAGCTGAAATGCAATTACCACTTCAAAGATGTTCACTTCCTTTCCAGTGCTAGTTGGGCTTCAAAAAGAAACAAATTATAATAATATACACAAGTTACCATAGTAGGTCAGTGGGACTCAACATGTACATCCATTTATAATAGCACGGGAGCCCCGAAAAATACAAAATCCATCTACTAGTGTGTGAACATCAAAAGGCACCCTGACTCAAGATGGGTATTGTATCAAAGTGAATTAAGAATAGTTCAAACTAAAATACAAATCCCAACCTGAAAGCAAATCATTGCCTTTATTATGGAAGTTTTCCCCCTGGAACACCAAATCTTGTCTGCATGAGAGGCCGAAATATCAGAATAAAATGTCAATAACAAGACAGTTCCACCAGCAACAAACCATAATGTGCAAAAATACTATTGAAGTAGGTTGCTGCCCTAATATACCAACCACATTGCAGTATTGTGAAAAAATTTGCTTTGATACAAAAATGATTTACAATTTGACAAACACCTTATATTTGTACTTTGTATTTATTTGGTAAATTCCCCCTGGGTGGTGAAATTCAGATGAGATGCCATGACCAAGGTGTATCTCCTCGGTCAAATTCACCTGGGACATGCACCAGACCTCGGCTGCTGGGGTACACCACAACCAACAAGTTTGATGTGGTATTTTACCTCATTTCAACACTTTATCATGTCTCATGGGGATTTGAACCTGGGGCTTCTCTTTGGAAGTTCCATGCTTTTTACTCTTTGGGGTGGTCATCCCTTTCAACACCTCATATTTCTATGTTATTGTTCTCATCATGTGTTGTATTACATGTTCTATACTTAACATTATCTGTAGCATATTGCGGTTAGTAAAGTTTTACAAGTCTCTTGGAGGTAGCACTTAAAGTTATGTGACCTCTCGCATTAGATTTTTTTGGTCATGAAGAATGGCAGCAAGATATAAGAGATTAGACATCTATAGGACTGAATTCTTCTCCTGTATGATATAAGTCATTGCTTGTGAATACCAAGCTCAGTCTTTTTCTGCAAGGAAAATTCCGTCTTTGCCACTCTTCTATGAATTTCTATTCAGAAACTTCCATCTTGTTCACTTTAGTTGGCATTGGAGTCCTGATATTGTGTTCTTCGTTCTTGGCTCGCTTTTCCACAGGTCCAACCCCTGCACCTTGGATCATTTCTCACCCCGAATCTTGCCTCCGTCTCTAGTGACCTGTCTAATTTTTTTATGCAGATCCACCATTTTCCAGATGTTTGTTCTGGATGAAGTGATCTGAAAGATGTCATCTTCATCCTAAATTGGTATTTTCTAAGTTCTATGAGCAGTGTCGTCCTGGGATGTTTTTTCTGAAATATTTCCATGTGATGAATTTTTTTGGAGCGCTTTATCCGCCCAGTTTTCAAGGTAATTTCTCTGAGGCGATTTCTCCGTCGAACCATTGAAGGACACCTCTACTGATACGCTATGCTTTTGCAGCTTCAAATTTTCCATTGTTCACCACAATTTTGTAATCTCCATCAAGTTGGTATCTGCCTCTGAGTTGAGCATGTTTCCCTGCAGTTGCCACAGTTTAGCAATTTGCCTCAAGTAATGTCTACGTGGAGTAAGTGTTTACCATGGCCTAGCATTTTGGACTCTAGCAATAATTGAGACCATGAAGATTGAATGCCTTGTATAGGTGGATACATCATAACAGCAAACATCCTTTGGATCACCAAACTTCCTCAATCATTCTACGTGCTGCTATTTTTATATGCACTTACAATTATTACCATTCTTAAGAGGGTTTTGTACATCTATTATGTATTGTACATTTTCTCTTATACATGGAAAACTGGATTATAAATTTTATTAGAAAACAATGGATGATATACAATTTTCAAGGCTATTAATATCTGGAATCCAGATAAAAAATATGAATTTTCAACAGACCTAATGATATTTTTTAGTTTCTGATTTTTCTATTCAAACTTTAAATTGCTTGCAGGTCAGGTTTTTTGAAAAAATCCCCTGGTTTTCTTAAATGAAGCATTTTTACTATATTAACTTAGATATTCATGGACAGGCATATTTTCCTCCAATATCACAGCCAGAAGGGCTACCTCTAAAAATTCAAGATGCTAAAGGCAAAGATTGGGTCTTTCAGTTCCGGTTTTGGCCTAATAACAATAGCAGGATGTATGTTTTGGAAGGGGTAACTCCTTGTATCCAGTCGATGCAATTGCAAGCTGGTGACACAGGTATCATACATTTATTTGACGAGTCATGTTCTAAGACTTATGCAAGTTATTTTGCCACAGTATATGACACTCTGGAAGGTATTCCATTTCCCATAGAAGTTTTGTTTTCAATCTGAAAGGTACCCATTCTTTGAAGGAGTAAACTATCAGCTGATAGGTGCTGACATTTTTTTCAACTCTTGCTTTTATTTAATCAACCCTCTTAATATTTTTTTCATTCTTCCAACACTAGCTAGCAATTTACTGAGTCCACAACTGCATGGAAGGGGGAAACAAAAGATTTGAAATATCCTTGACCATCACCTGTGAAAGCCTCTTTGCCATTTTCTACGCCAACCTTATTAACATGCTTGGGCCTCACAATCAACTCTAGGAGCAGCTGGAGATAGATTAATTGGACTGCATGAAGTGAACTGCAAGGGGATGTAGCTTCCTAAATGCTTATTCCTATTCTGATTGACAGTTAAATCAATTTATAACATGATGTTGCAACTCTTTCCTTACGTCTTCTACATTCTGAGCTTGTATATTTCTAAATTATATCCAAGATCGCAAAAAGTTAGGCACTTTTCACAAGGCAACCTTCAATTATAATTTATGTTTGAACTGGGAATTTTTCTGATAGCTCGTGCATATAGAGCATTTCAGGCGTTCTCGATGCTAGTCTGATATGCATTGTGAAATTCTATATGCTCATTGGGATGCTAAATATCTTGATTTATTATTCATATGCAGTGACATTCAGTCGGATCGATCCAGAAGAAAAGCTTGTAATGGGCTTCCGAAAGGCATCAAATCCTGCATCTCCCCAGGTCTGCCTTCATAAGCTTAATAATGCTGATCCAAAATCTTGAATGGAACATAATCCAAAAATTCAAAATACATAAAGTTTGGGTTGAATATCTATGTACAATACTTGTTGCAATAAGATGTGTGGAATTTTTTCTGGTCCTTGAGAGAGCTAAATGTTCAGCCTTTTAAGTTATATGATGCTTTGCAACCTATTCAGGTTGTATCCAATATATGCTTTAAATGGATTCTGTAACTCATGAGAAACGGTTTATTCTTTCATGTCTGAAATGGGACAGGTGCTAGTTTTTCTGTCAAAAAAGTTGTGAGTCATAATGGGGATTGAAATATGGAGTGTGATTTGAAATCTCATTTGAAAAAATTATGATATTGATTCATCATAGTTTGCAATATTATTCCCTTTTTTCAGGAAGCTCAACCATCTACAACTGGCAATGGTGTGTCGCCAAGTGGAGGACTAATCAATGGAAGTATTGAGAAGGTATCTGCGCTTGAAAGCTTTTCAGGGCTTCCACCTCAATTGATAAAGGGAGATGCAGAAGCACACATGAATGCTTTTGCAGGCCCTTTCAATGCCCCTGATGCAGGATTTAGTTGGTACAAAACTGAAAGAGCACATAAACCAAAAGAAATCCCAAATTTTCAATCTCTGCCGATACCAGATAAAAGGAAAAGCTTTACACTTGGATCAAAAAGCAAACGTTTACGGATAGATAATGAAGATTCATTAGAGTTGAAGCTAACATGGGAAGAAGCTCAAGACTTGCTCCATCCTCCTCCAAGTGCTGTACCTAGTATTGTGGTGATTGAAGGCCATGAGTTTGAAGAATATGAGGTATTGTTCCCTTTATCATGCATAAGATTTTTACCTCTTCTATTGTAAGTACGAGAGAAAATACGCTCATCCATCCAATCTCATTTGTTGAAGTAGTGTCTATTGGAGACTCTAGCAATCTATGAGAGTTGAAAGAGAGTCCATTGTTTGTACTGTTCTTGTTTATCCATGACATCATTTTAAAGTATTTTAATTTTAGTATCTGCATAGTTGTGAATGGGGAGCTTTGTCATGTCTAACTGTTAAATGTTTTTGGGGATTTATGATATCTTTCCAAATAACTCAATTTTTAGGCATTTTGTCAATTCATTCTGTATTAACATTATTTTGGTCTCACCATGGCCAGTCCTCATTCTGCTTTGTAGAAGTAATGTTTATTTTATAGACTAGAAATAATGACGACATTATTTGTTTTGCTCTCTGTACGATCTCAGTATCTCAACATTACTAAAACTTGAAATCCTAGTAAGCTGTTGGTTAGTAAAGTTATATTGCTTTGTAATTTATGTCGAGTTTGAATACGTTTCATATCCATATGTTGCATCTTAGCAGTGGTTTCATGAGTTGAATCTATATATAAGAGCGTGTGCCTTTGGACTCGAATCCACGTATAAATTCTGAAAGAATTGTTATAATTTGTGCAGGAGCCCCCAGTATTTGGGAAAAAGACTGTTTTCACTACCAACCGATCTGGGTAAGTCATCCCTTCAATTTTAGATTGATGGTATTATAATTAAACCAAATATATAATATTAGCTTTATATTTTTCTTATTTATCTGGATAAACAGTTGTGACCATTAAGACTGTTCATGTTGAGATGAATCCTTCTTTTATTTTTCATGGTGGTATCTTTTCATTTTTTTGTGAAACACTTAGAGAATATTTTGCAGTTTGATGAAATTGATCCTTAATTTTTTAATTCTGCTTTTACGCCTTTGTTAATTACAAACCGATACAACCATATGCAAATTCTATTTCTCTTGGAATGGAGCCCTGCGATGTCATTGTTTCAGTATCTTTCTTCCCATATTTCCTTATGATCTGCCATGTTTAGGATTTATTAATTAGTGTAAATCACACATCATGTGTATTTTTAAGGAATGAAACCTTCTCATCTTAACTGTTCTTTTGAGGCACTTAGGTTTGAAAGTCCATTTCTATAAATAAGCAACATTTCCTTTAAGTCAGGAATATGTTTATATTTCTTTGATTGGAACTCTACATGTCATGGTCACGATAGACTGTAGATATAAGGTTTGGTTAACAATTATAAAATGCAAGTGTCATTCATATTGTATGCCCAGTCAACCCTCTTCTGTTTTCTACTGTTCACTCTTTTACCTTGGGTTGTTTAGGTTTTTTTGTCCCTCTTTTTTCTCCCTGTCCCTCTATCTATTTGGTTCTGTAATACCTCTATGCTAACGAATTTAAAATGTATGTGATTTTCTGAGTGATGTGTATATTGTATGTAAAATATTCATATGTTGTGCAAGACAATGGTCATGTGGTGATTTTTGTGACAATTAAGCGTGCTATAGTTCTTACGGTAAGTTTTTTCCAAGTTATGGTTTATCACATGTATGACCAAGTGAAACTATTTTGATTCCAAAGGTTATACCCACAATTAATTATAGCTTGTATTGTTTTGGCCTTTGGAATTGGAATGGCTGTTATAGACCTTGTCTCTCACATACAAGCAAACATAAGCATTTTCCTTTTCTGGCTAAGACCTGAAATTTTATGTAATTATTAAAATAATAATCAGTGAGCTGAAAAAGTTTCATCGTTCCAATCCAATGGTTGAAATGATAATCTCACTCGTGCTGGAGATTTTGATGGAGCTTGCATTCAGTCAAATGTACATCCATGAATAAACTATCCCTGTTTAGAAATTATGGGTTACTACCAAACACCCTTTCTTTTTTGCCTTGCTGGTAAAATTTATTGTGAGGTACATTCATCCACATTCAGACTTAAGAAAATAATGCTTTGTCAATGGAAACTGAGGCACAATGGAGCTGAACATTGAAGGGATCTTGGAATTACAATCATCACACGAGGATGAGAATTTTTTTCTCAATGGTTTGTTCCATTGGTAGATGGAAAACTATGAGGTGTTCCAGCATGAGTGTAACTGTATTGAGATTATGGAGATCAAGGAGAAGGTTTGCAATGAGATGAGTAGAAATGGAAGTCGGTGATGCCATGTTACTTCAAACTGACATTCTTAGTCGGCTTACTCTTCTGACTTCACAGAATATGAAGTTGGTGATGCAAAGTTAGATGAGAAGCTTGCTCACCTATTTGGGAGTGTCGAGGACATGAAATATGAAGAACCTACCTCTGCCAGGGTGAATCACAAGCTAGAAGGAATTAACCAAATGATCATGTTTGATGATTATTGGGATCTTGTGTAGAAGGCTACATTTTGGATCTTCATGGATTACAAGGATGTGGTTTCTGGACATTCAAAGATTTGAACGGAGTATCTCTCGAGTCTTATGTACACAAACATTCCTCTTGTACTAGGAGCACAACTTTGTGTGGAGGAAACGATACAAAATGAATTGGAAAAAAGTTGTTAGAGGCAAGGAAGAAATTGACAAGATGCTCAAGGCAGGGGTAATCTTTAAAGTGGAATCAAGTGAATGTGTGCCCCGATAGTGATTAGTTTGAAGAAAGAATCATGACATGTAAGCATCTGCATTGACGTCAAAACAATAAACACAATTATCATTAAGGATTCATTTCCTATTCCATTCACAAACTCCATACTTGGAGTCATGAATGAAAGTTTTTCTTTTATGGATGGCTTTTTTGGATACAACCAAATTAACATTGCTGAAGAAGATAAGATTAAGACCACTTTCATAGTGGAAGATGGAGTCAGTGCTTACAATCTTTCCATTCAGACATTGTAATGCATGGACCACCTTCCAATTGATCAACCTACATATTTTTGACAAGATGTCTATCCACAACTTCAAAATTTTCTTGGATGATTGTTCCATTTACAACAGCCAACAATCTGTAAGAATTGTGATTAATGCCCATGAAACTCCTCAACGTGGCCTCGCACCAACAATGAGAAAACATAGAAATTGACAAATAAAGAATATGTATATTCAAACTTCTCAATTAGTCACAATATACAAATTGAGGTTGTCAATATATGACGAAAGCAAGAGTTAGGTTCCAACTTTGATTTTGACCAAGCAATAAGCAAGAATTGTGAACCACCTTAGCTTTTGACCATTTGGTTGATAAATATTTGAAGTGATAGACACATAATGGGAACATGTGGGATGTAGTGGCAAGTGATTAGTGATGCCACATATCTTATTCTAAGCCTTTGAGATGTGCACTAAGCAAACCTAATATGGTTAAGCTAACCTAAGACAATTTAATATTAGTGTAGATCTAAGTAGTCGGTATGGCGAGTCCCATGGCGGGAGTACGAGTGCACGAAATATATCCGGTACGGATATGGCACGAAACGTGCCGGGAGCGGCGAGATACGGCCGAGACCCCCGTGCGTCCGGGCAGATGTACTCGGACGTGCAGGGGGTCCCGCAGCATTCTGTCGCTCCTGCACGTTCCATGCCTAAAACAACTTTTTTATTTTATTTTTAACACATTTAATAATAAAAATATAAGTTTCTTTTATTTATAACCCTAAAAGTTAAATAGAAACAATAAAACAAAAGTAAAACACAAAAACAAAACATAAAAGCAAAGAAACTTACCTCTCCTTCCTCATTTCATCTTTGCCTCTCTAAACTTTCATTTTGCTTGTCTAGGGTTTGATACTTCATCAACAAGCATTGCAAGTATTTTCCTAAGCTAGTAGGAGTGTGTATTCGTTGTCAAGGCCATTGAGGAGCTTCAAAGGAGGAGGATTTGTGGATTATTGAGTGAAGGTAAGGTTTTAAGTTTTATTATTTAACTTTTAAGTTTGTTTTTCATTTTTTTTTGTTTTGTTATTTAATCTTTCACACACTTCATGCTTTTGCTTATGTTCATTATTTTATTTTTTTCCAATTGAAATTTTAATTTTTAAACCGTTTTTTCATTTTAATTTTTGAAATTTTCAATACATGCTATCATGCTATGCCCTAGGGCAAAGGGTTTAACTTTTAAGTTTTATTTTTAACCATTGTTTTCTTTGCTTATGCTGTTGGTTTTGAAACTTGTAGGTAGAAGTACAATGGCAACAAGTTCCACCTCTTCTGGGCAATCTTTGTTCAAAGAATTTGACCCAAATTCACCATTATGGAGGCATGTCACAATACTTGAGCAACTTCCAGGTGGTGGGTGTTTTGTTTGGAAATGCAACGAGTGTGAAATAGTATTCAAAGGCTCTTATAGTTGGGTGAAAAGCCACTTGTGTGCAATACCGGGTCATGGTATAAGAACATGCAAGGGGAAAAATAACGTAGGGGTGCCAAAAGCACAAGTTTTGGCATATATCAAAGAACAAGAAGATGCAGAGGCAGCTTTGGCTTTGAAAGCGGGTCATCCATTGTCCAAAAAAGGAAGTTCATCTCGATTAATGAAGTCTCCTGTTGCCCCATCAATTACTAGATCCCCAATTGTGACCATGCCACAGCCATTTGTGATGCCTACCTCCATGCATGATGAGGATTCACCTCTTTCACAAAAGAGTAGGACAAAAAGACCATTGGAAAAGGCCTTTCAAAATGAGAGCAGGGATATTGCAGATGAGCACATTGCAAGATGCATGTATCCAAATGGATTGTCATTTAATGTTGTGAGGTCACCATATTGGCAAGAGATGGTGAAAGCAATCAATGAGGCCCCAAAAGCGTATAATCGCCAGGCTATGAGAAGATCTGCACCACCCTATTGGAAAAACAAAGAAAATATGTGGAAACCTCCTTGTAACCAATTAGAGACTCATGGGCCAAAACAAGTGTCCATTGTTTTTGATGGATGGAAAGATGCAAGAAACCACCCTTTGATCAATGTGGTTGCAGTATGCCCTAAAGGGGCAATGTTTTTAAAGCAATTAATTGTGAGGGGCAAGTGAAGGATGCCCAATTCATTGCCAACATCCTCTTTGAAGCCATTGAGGCGGTGGGGCCTCAAAATGTTGTCCAAGTCATAATGGACAACGCCAAGAATTGCAAAGTTGCGGGATGTTAGTTGAGGCAAGGTATGGGCATATTTTTTGACACCATGTGTTGTCCATTCACTCAATTTAATGCTAAAAAAGTTGGCCAACAAAATAGAGTGGATTCAACAAGTGTATGCAGAGGGTGAAGAGATCCAAATGTTTGTGACCAACCATCATCGATCAAGGCATCTTTAGATCCTTCTTGCATTTGGAGTTGTTGAAGGTAAGGGAAGCTACCTTTCTTTTTCTTTATAAATAATATAAGTTTTTTATTTTTAAAATATAGTATAATTAGTATTCAAAAGTTTTCAATTTTCTTTTTAATTTTTGTTTCTCATTTCTTATTAGGTTGTTGAGACTCAGTTCGCATCACACACAATCGTCTTGAGACGACTTGTGAAGGTGCGAGAGGCACTCAGCAGAGATGGTAACTTCCAACCTATGGGGTATGGAGGCAATCAAACATTGTACGGACTCGAAAAGTGAAGGCCATGATCTTAGATGACACTTGGTGGGATCAAGTATAATATTTGTTGAGTTTTATTGAGCCCATTATGAGCATGATATGCTTTACTGACATGGATCATTCATGTCTAGGAGAGATATACGATGGTATCGACTCAATGATTGAGAAGATAAAAAATGTCATAAATGCAAAAGAATAATATCCCGAGGATTTTTTTCAAATAAGTACAATCAATCCTCATTAAGCGGTGGAACCAAATGACCACCCCGCTACATCTACTTGCTTTTGCATTGACTCCTAGATTCTACAATACAAAGATCCTTTCCTTGCCGGGGAGGATGGCACCATACATGGATGCGAGAAGTCAGTAAGGGATATATGGCGACATTGTCTAGGCTCTTCCCTAATCCTGAGGCCGAGGACATGGTTATGATAGAGTTTTCCAATTTCATAGCGAGAAACATGTTATAGCCTTCTCGCTTCAATTTACTTGCGCGACCTCTTGCAATCAAGGTCTTGGCACAAGTAAGTTTTTTTACTCTTTTTTTTTTGTTGTAACTTTTAGTTTTTTAAAATTTAAGTTTGAACATTGCATTGACTTTGCCTCAATAGGTTGCAAGTTCATCTTCCTTTGAGCATAACTGGAGTACATATACCTTCATCCACTCACAGAAGCACAACAAGTTGGGGGCTAAAAAGGTTGAAGATTTGGTATATATACATTCCAACTTGCGCCTTTTATCCTACAAACAACCGAATTAAAAGGAAGGGTCAACAAAACATTGAGAGATTGATCCAAAAATAGTTGATTGGGATGCTTCCATTTCCCACCTGCCATTAAATGATGAGGGATTAGAGACTTCTTTGGCACCGCGAGACCTACATGCACAAGGGGTGCAATCGGTAATGGCCTAATGGGAGTGGTTCGAGTCCATGTGGTTCTAATGAACCACATAATGATGATGATGCTGATGTTGATGCTCTTGATGAAGAGGAATATGATGAATATTGAAAGATAGTTTGAACTTTGATCATTGGAATTTGGTGTAATAAATTGAATTTAATATATCATGACATTCACATTGTGTTTAATTTAAGTATTTAACTTTTAAGCTTTTAAGTTTCTAAGTTTTAACAAATTATGACTTGTCTTTTGTGGTTATTTACTTATTTAGCTTATAACTTATAAGTTATCTACTTATCTTGTCTTTCATATGCATAATATGTGGTTAATAACTTAATTCCTATTTAGTAGGCTAAAATTTATATATTTTTGTACTGTCGTATCCAATGCTGTATCTAGGGCCGAATTTGTTTTGCTTTGTATTCACGTATCGGATACTCCATACCCGTCCCCTGTACCCGCATCCAAAACGTATCGACTACTTAGGTGTAGATATAATATTGCACTAACACCTCCTTTAAGTACAACTTAAGGAGGCCTATTCAAAATAAAAGCCTGAAAATCCTCTAAAATGGGTCCAACAACTAGGTTTGATGAGGTACTCATGTACAATAAGTACAACCTAGAAAGATGAGATACATATTATTTGCTTGCATAAGTATGGAGGTCGTGGTTGGAATCCATTTACAAGAACAAGGTAAAAAGTACCTTGGAAGAACCTCAAAAAGCAAGCACACTCAAATAAGACCCCTTCCAAATTATTTATAATTATGCACTCTTTAGAATTTTTGGCCCAATGCAAGAGTTGGCAAATTCGTCGAGATGTGAATTAGCCCAACCCACAAATTTGTGTTTAATGCACAAAAATGATTCTCACAATTGAAAGTAGGTGGCACTTAGAACATAGCATGTTTATAGTTAGTTTTCAATAAAAAGATGTTAAAAATTGAAAAAGAACAATTATGATACAAAATGGAGCTGATATGAAGGTACAACTGTGAAGAGTACCAAAAATACATACCTATAAAAAAGTCTAGAAATCCAATGTACAATAAAATATTTAGGTTATAAACCTTTCAAAGGCCCCCAAAAGGGAATTGAGGGGCAACCTCTGGAAAAATCTGTAATTTATGAAAAATTGTGCAGCCAAAATGTCAAAACAAGCTCACCATTGCGTAGAGCTTAAAACAATATGAAGGGTGAAAAAAGCCAACCCCTAGGCCTCGTGGGTCAAAGGTTATGACCTCTACAAAATTGCAGCAAAAACAGGGTGCTCAAATGTGAGGACAAGGAATCTTATTTACAGGGGATAAAATTCACTAACGACAGGCCATATGGAGGTTGGGTTCATGTTATCAGGTGCTTAACAACAATTTGGGCGCTGAAACAAGGTTGCATGCTAGTTGTACAAAATTTTGAGGTCGAGAAACCCCCATTCTATTCAAATGTGAAGGCTTTAAAATGTGTTATAACCAAGGTGCCAAGGAAGCCACATAACTAAATATAATAATAACCTATTATATAATGACCAATGTTTGTTGGTTAAACAAAAAGTGGATAAGGAGATTCAACCCTACAATCTATGCAATGGAAACACCTTTACAAAGATCCTTGTAACCATAGATGATTGTGCCATGCGAATCGCTTTAGAATATGTAGGAGCTAGTAGCATTTGTTAAAGAATAATGCGATAGTTGAGACTAGAAAGGGCAGCGGTGGTGGGGGCAAACATGGGTGGCGCGACCGGAAAATCTGCAATTGGCTAACTTCAAATTCTCTTGCAAACCTCAACTGGATGCTACAGGAGCCCACGATATTGGATTTTTGCAAACAAGGAATTTTCGAAAAGCTTGTGAAATGTAGAATCTGAAACTGTAAGGTTTGAGCCTTTTAACCTACATTTTTTTAGTTTCTTTTGCTGCATTGTCTGGTCCTCCTTACTTTTCTTGAATCATGGAACTTAAAATATCCACAGAAAAACGTGAAGCAATGTTTATTTTTCAAATTTGTGTTTTTTGTGTAGATTGCAATAAAAATGCTTGGAAGAACCACAATAATACTAATTTTTCCAGAAATGCGAAAAACACAGAATAAACACTTAACAAATCAGTTTTTCTTGGCAAAATAAAACACAAACCTAGATGTGTTTTTTGGAAGACCAAAATGTTGGTTGGCCCAAATATGTGCAAGATTTTTGGTATGTGGGGTGAAGAAGCTAAGAAACTTAGAAACCTACAATGGTCGCTTGATGGAGAAAGGCTTTTGCTACCATGTAAGAAATGTGAATCCTCAGGAAACTTTTCAATTGGGACTCATAACAGCCATGGGAAAACTCAAAACTTGACAAATAAAGTGTGCATATTCAAGCCTCTTAATTAGTCATAATATACAAACAACGGTGAACAATATACAAATAGAGGTGGTCAATATATAGCAAAAACAAGAGTTGGGTTCCAACTTTGCTTTTGACCAAGCAATAAACAAGAGTTGTGAGCCGACCTGCTTTCAACCATATGTTTGGCACATGTCCGAAGTGGTAGACATGTAATAGAACCATGTGGGTTGTCGTGGCAAGTGATTACTGATGCTGGTTGTCCTGTTCTAAGCGTACAAGGTATGCACCAAGACAACTTAGTTTAGTTGAGCTAACTTAAGTCAACTTAATATTAGTGCAAATAGAATATTGCACCAACAAAGTCTCACCTACAAGCCTTGACAAAGTCCATGCGACGGTCTTGAGCAATGAAGTTGGCATTGAATCTGAAGAAATGTAGGTTCCTTGTGCTCAAAGGCAAACATTTGGGCCATATTGTGTGAAAAGTTGGATTAAAGATGAATCCAATAAGGTATAGGTTGTGGTGGAAATGGAAGCACCCAAAGGGGTCATAGAGATAAAGTCATTCTTGGGTCATGTTGGATGGTACTGACACTTCATCAAGATTTTTTCCCAAGTTTCTCAACCCTTAGATGCACTAATAAGGGAAGGAGCTCTGTTCTTATGGTCCAACTAATAGGAGTAAACTTTTGAAGAACTAAAGGTATTCCTTAGTAGTTCAACTATGCTTGCATATCTAGACCACGATAAAGAATTCCATGTACATGTTGATGCTTCCAACTATGCCATTGGTGCTACTTTGGCACAAGTGGGAATTCAGGGGTTGGATCACCATGTGTTTTTGTGATAGTCCTCTATTTATCTTATGCTAAGAAAAAGTATAGCACCATGAAATGCAAGGCTCTTGGCATGGTGCATGCTATTTAGAAGTTTCAACACTACTTGTTGGCAATCCAGATCATATCTTTATGTGGACCATTAGGGCTTGCTTTACTTAGTGAAGAAGCCTATTATCAAAGGCTGGGAAAGTGGATGGCTGATGTTGCAACAAGAGTTCACATTCAAGATCATTGTCAGACTTGGTAAGAGTTTGTCATAGCTGAACTTTCAAGAATTAAGTTGGGTGAACCCCTTGGTGTGAATGAAGATTTTCCAGAGGCTCGCCTATTCCAAATTTTTATTGTAACATTATGGTATGAAAAATTGCAGATTATCTCTCTACTGCATCCTTTCCAAAAGACATGCAACCAACAGAGCGAAGGATATTGACATTGAAGTTTTGAACATTTTAGTTGGTAAATGGACTTACGTATAAGATGGAGCCCAACTGTGTGTTGCAGCTGTGCGTGATGAAGGAAGAGATTAGAGATGTACTTTAAGAGGTGCATGAAGGCCTGGCTAGAGGCCACATGGGATTTGATGCCACAATAAGGAAAGTATTGCTTGTAGGGCTATGGTGGCTGATACTTTATTGTGATGCAAAGGAATGGGTGTTAATATGTGACACATGACAGAGGGCTGGAAGCCACTAAAAGGGACTTTTGGAAAGGTGGGACCTTGATTTCATTGGAACATTGAAAGTCAACAAGATCCATTGGTGTAAATATTCAGTAGTTGGTTGGCCCAAAAACGTGCAAGATTGGTGAGTAAGTATGTGGGAATGAAAAAGTTAAAAAAAATTCAAATTCCCTATAATGACCACTTGATGGAGAAAGGCTTTCCTACAATGTAAGAATTGTGAATGCCCAAGATAATCTTCAATTGGGACTCAAAGCAGCCATGAGAAAACTCAGAAATTGACAAATAAAGAATATGCATATTCAAGCTTTCACAATTAGTCACATTATACAAATAGAGGTGGTCAATATATAGCTAAAGCAAGAGTTGTTGGGTTCCAACATTTCTTTTGACCCAGCAATAAACAAGAGTTGTGAACCAACTCTCCTTTTGACCATTTGACCAACACATGTCCAAGGTGGTAGACACATGATGGAAACATGTGGGATGTGGGGTAAGCAATGAGCGATGCCACTTATCCTATTTTAAGCTTACAAGGCTTGCACTAAACAAACCTAGTATAGTTAAGCTAACTAAAGTCAATTTAATATTAGTGCAAATAGAATATTGCACCAATAGAGTCTTGCTTATCAGCCTTGACTAAGTGCATGCAATGGTGTTGGGCAATGAAGTTGGCATTGAATTCGAAGAAATGTAGGCTCTAAAGGCCCAAGGTAAACACTTGGGCCATATTGTGTGTAAAGTGGGATCAAAGACAGGCCTTGATAAGTTATAGGTTGTGGTGGAAGTACCCAAAGATGTCATATTTAGGTACTGCGTGGAAAATGACACTAATCCAAACGCTATTTTTTTCTAAGTGCCAACACTATTGTCGCTGACACTTTGAAGGAACAAGAGAACACTTCATTCGCACGAAGTTTTGGGTCCAAGGTAAGCCTTTCCATGTCATCATTAACGAGAGGGAGCTAGAAGAACATCATTACACAAAATGTAGTCTAGCACTTGTTTCTTAGCACTTGAGCACATCCTCGACTATTCTTGGATGGCTCTAGTAGGGGAAAAATATCTAGGGCCAACAACAATGCGCTTTTCAAGACAAAGTCAAGCCTATGGAGGACATTGTCACTTGTGAAGTTTTACCACTAAAGTTGTGTGACATCTTACTTGGAAGGTTGTATTTGTATGAAAGACGATACATATTGGACAAAATACAACAATAGATAAGATAATTATATTAATGTCCAATAAATGACCACAAAAATAGGTCAAATGGACTGCAGAGTACAAATGTGTCCATATAAAGCGGGAAACCAAAGGTTTTTGAAAAAAGTACAAAGCAAGAGAAGAGGTCAAAGACCAAAAGTGAAGCGAAGCGGGAAACCAAAAGGTTTCCAAAGAAGTACAAAGCATGAGAAGGGAAGAAGAAGAGAAGGAAGAAGACCCAGATGAAGCAATGGGGAATGTCTATCCGAGAATGGTAAACCCATCTCTCCTAACATCTAAGGCCGGCCGGAAGAATAGTGTGATGATCCAAAGAAGAGGAAGAGGAGGTGAGATGGCGAGACCTCCTCCTGTATTGTTGTATGTTGAAAGTAGTATGTATCAAGGGCTTGGTGGATCACATCCGCCCTCGAGTCTTGGGATTGGTATAATAGTTCCTGGGAGATATCGGGGTTAAATATGGACCTGTTTTAATCTAAAAGGAATTAAACCTTTATTTTAGAGTAACTTACTATAACGAATGGTATACAAGTAATAAACTACAGAATGTCCAAGCAATAGGCATGTAACAATGTAAAACGTAAGCAAATGAGAGAGGAAGATGACTTAGCTGATTTCACGTAATCCTAGGAGTGATTAGGATGAGTAATTGTTGGAATAGACCGGAAGTAGTGTCGTCAATGCTCACTGAGGGTTCTGAACTCGAAGCTGTACATGACAAAAGCACCCAAGGGGAGGACAGAGCGCCCAGGCGCTAGTGACGGATTTGGGCGCTTTTGTCCGCTTAGATGCTCAGGTTCTAGTATTTTCTGGGATAGAGGAGCTTCGTTGTTGATCTTTTGTCGCTCTGATTTTGCTTTAATGTCATGTTGTCGGTCATACTTGTAACTCCGCAAAACAAATGTCTACCTGCAAATATTCACAAACCACATCAAATCTAATAAAAAAAGATGCAGAATGTAGAGTTGGATTGACCCCGGAGGTCACTGAAGAGTGAACTTACGACCGAGCGCTACACTACATCTCAGACTCCATGTAGTTCTTTATGCTTGTGTGTGTAATGATGCCCTAGGTTGCCCTTGTGCAAGTTGCACGATGATAGTGGGCTAGATGTAGATTGTACATTGAGTATGCAAGATGTGTGTGATGAAATAGAATGAACTCCCCTCCTATGTTGTGTATGCAGAATAATGCAGCCCTTGTCCCTTGTATGGATGTGCTAGATGTATGCCTTGTAATGCTCTTGTGCCTTTGATGTAAGCTTAGGTGATGATAGATAATGCTTATAGTGTTTGGCCCTTATTTGAGAGCAATAACTAAGTATATATATATGATTCCCTTGTTTGAATTTCATAATTGACAACTGAAAGGCCGACCCAAAGTTTTAAAAG
Organism: Taxus wallichiana var. yunnanensis; assembly: GCA_018340775.1. Lineage (NCBI taxonomy): Eukaryota > Viridiplantae > Streptophyta > Pinopsida > Cupressales > Taxaceae > Taxus > Taxus wallichiana. The sequence goes on along the minus strand of CM031241.1, from coordinate 109,463,389 downwards.
GTGACCAAAAGGCGAAAAGGACCCAAAAGAGTAAGAAGAAGATAAAGAAGGTCGGAGCGCCAAGGCGCTTCTATCCTAGTTGGAAACTAGTGTCCAGGTGATCAAAAGATAAATCAGTCAAGTGCCGACAGAGTATGTAAGATGTGTAAGGCCAATAAAGTGCAATAGATAAAGTAATCAAAGAGCCAAAAGGAGTTGTTAACCACTAGTTTTCTTGCTTAGGAATCATGTATACATTAGTATGATTTAGGACCTAGAAATGTACCCAAGTGCATAGATTTTGTGTTTACATTTTCCCCCACTTTATGTTGTTGAGTGAATACTCGATAGCATAAAGTAGATAGAAAATGCGTACCTTGTGAACCGAAGAGAAGTGTAGCCGATAGCGTGTAAGTGGACAAGTAGCCATGTGAAGCGTGAAGTGATCGTAATGTGAAGTGTGGTAACTAGAAAGGGAGGTAGACCCTAGGGTGAAGTGTATGTGTAGTAGCGTGTTGTTGGAGCTTGTGTTTGTTGATGTGAGCTTCTTCTTGTTAGGACGAACCTGCAAAAGAAGAGAAAAAATAGTAGTCAAAGTCCCGTATATGAAAATCAGAGTAACGTGTGAATAAGTATGCAAAAGGAGTAAGAAGTAGTAGATAAGGAAAGAGTGCACCTGATGTATGAGAGAGTAAAGGATAGAAAGTTGTCCTGTTTGCTTTAGAGATGTTGCTAGTTTTGAGTATCTTGTTGCCAAAGGTGAGTTTTTGGGCGATCTCATGATAAGGGCGTTTTTTGGGCAATCTCATGCCAAGAGAAGAGTATTGGGGAGAGAGGTCTATTTTTCTCTCCTTCCATGATGCTTCTCAAAGTGCCACTACAGATTGGCACGTCCCGATTTGTAGAATCGTATTTGTTAAATGTAGAATCGCATGATTGAATTTAGAATCGAGATCAATGTCTCGATACTATAGATCCGTAGTGTAAATTGCTAGAAATTGTGTTGAATTGATAAAATGTCTGTTGTTTCCCCTTAAGACACTAAGCCCCAGAGGGACACAACGCCCACCATTCTTGTATGCTCTGATACCGGGCGCTAGTGTCTGCTCTGTGTGTGTGACCCAAGTCTATTTCTAAACCACTTCGTGACTATGTGCTTTGGCCAATGTTGTACTATGCTATTTTGTTCTGGAGGTCTATGTTGCTGTTAGAAGGGTGATTTGTTCACCCAATAAATGCCCCCTCATTTGGGGTGCATGTGACGAATGTAGGAGGAGGCGGCCCAACGAGAGGACCTGAATTGATATGCATATATGAGATTGGATACCTATAGGGGGGTAGGGGATGTGCATGGTAGAAACCAAGGCACATGCAAACAATATAGGCTAGAAACAAGTGTTAGTGAAAAAGAACTAGCATGCAATAGAAGACAATGTAATAAAATTATGAAGACAAGAGGGACCGCAAAAGTGGGTTTCATACATGGGACATCACTCACAATGTCATAAGACAATCAGGCTGAAGCGGCCATAAGAAAACAATGATCAAACATAACATAGGGCATAGCCCACAAACAATAGAAAACAATAGTAAGCAAAAAGTGATAGATAACCATGGTTGTATAGTCATGCAAGGCAAATGCTACACATGAAGCACCCATTAGTATGTTAGAAAGATAAGTAGTATGTCAAAGCATGTATATATCAACGAAAGTAAGTGATAGTGTGAGAAATAGTAAATGATGTAACAATAGGACTTGTGATGTGTGGAGTAGGAAAGTAGAAAAGGTAGATGCCCCAGAGCCTCGGTGGGACTGGTAAAGAGCACTGTCGAGCAACATGCATGTAAAAATTTGTAGAAGTCCTGCATTCACCTCAAGATACCACAGTGAATGTGCATGTGTGTATAGAAAAAGATAATGACATACTAAGTATCCAACTAGCATAGGAAACAAAGTGCAACATGTAAGTAGTATAAGCTAACAAGAGTAAATGCAACCAAGATGTGTAGATGTGGTGTGCATGTGATGGTGTGTTGCGATATGTAGATGTGTAGATGAGAGGGAGGCATTTGCCTCCCAACAGGAACTGTGATGTGCATGAGATGAGGTTCATTTAGGAATGCTCCCTCAACAGATCAAAGTATGAACCGTAGAACAAGAGTGTGCATCATCGGTAATGATGGTAAAGTATGTTTACCAGAGATGATGTGATGCTTGGAAAGATAGACATGAAGCATGGAGCGTGAGGTCCCAAGATGTGATAAAGTGAGTTCATGGAGGAATTTGCACCCTCAATAGTCAAGCATGAACCATAGAACAAGAGTGTGTCATTGGGTAATGAGTGTAAAGTATGTGTGTTGAGAGTAGATGCTAGTAAAGATTTATCATGAAGCACATGGTGTGAAATGTATATAAAATCTATGAGTAAATGATAAAGACATCAAATCGTGATGGAGGGGGAGAAAACGTGATGCCCCCAAGTGTGCAAGTGATGAAAAGCTATCCGACGATAGTGAAGAGTGAGGGCCCCTTATCCAGTGTCCAAGAAAGAGAAGGCATGTGACCATGGTCTAAGACCGGTGGTGTAGGAGAGTATCTATGTGTATGTGAGGGAGATCGATGTGGTGAAGGAGGTGGAGAACACCTATAGGAATGGGCTGCCCAAGTAGGGGACTTAGGCCGACGAGGTGGACTCATGGATCAGTGAGGACGATGGGGTCGTGATGTAGGCCATGTACGAATGGGAATGCGAAGGGTGAGATAGATTTAGAACTTGAGAGGTGTAGGAGGCCTAGATGCCATGATTGGTGTGAAATAGAGGCAAGAGTGGGCCAAGGTAATGGTGTACGTGGTAGAATACCTTTGATGGTGACAACTTGTTTGTTATGAATGAAATTAAGACATAAGTGGAGCATGGAAGGGATAGCATGGGTACCACGGAGCCAAGGAGGCCTAAGACCATGTCAAAACTTTTTATTTCAATGTAGCAAGGAATGTTGTTGGTATGGTAAGAGACCCAATAGTAATGGGAAGAATGACACGTCCATAAGAATTAGGGATTGGAAATGTGATTTGAGAAGTTGGAAATTAAATAGCTAGAAAAGTGCCATAGAGCATGCATTGAAAGGCCGAGGGATGGACCATAGTATTGTTGACTGATATGAGTACTAATAGAAGTATTGATATGCAACGAATCGAGGAAAGTGTAGCATGGTAATCATGATCCGAAAATGTAATAATTGGTGGTGGCATGTCAATAGTAGCGATAAGAAAATCAAGCGGTCCCGATGAAGGGGGAGGCATAACATGATATGCATGATTTGCAGAGGAATCAATAGCTAGCTTGTCATGTTTTGGTAATGGGTCATTGAAGATTTTAAACTTTTGATTATCATTGACCGATTTGGCAGTAGATGGTTGAGGAAGTTAGATGGCATTGTTATCGATAAGATCTTGAATGATATGTCTGAGCTTAAAACAACGATTAGTAGAGTGGCCATTGCATTAGTGGTAATCACAGTGTGCATTTTCATCGTAGTTACAACCACATGGGTGAAAAGGATCTAGATTGAGCGGTGGGGATTGTATCAATAAGATTTGAATGATATGTCCGAGCTTAAAACAACGATTAGAGAGTGGCCATTGAAGAAGTTGTTGGTAATCACAAAGGTGCATTTTCATCCTAGTTATGGCCACATGGGTGAAAAGGATCTAGATTGAGCATGGAGGGAGATGTAATCAAATTGCTTTATCTTGAAAAGTTTGGAATGAAAACCGAGGTGCGTACTTCAGCTTTTCCCATAGATAACTTAGTAACTAGGATATCTTAGTGTTGATATTGATAGAAAAAGGAGCAAGAAATGCATCACCAAAATGAGCTGTAAAAGATGTTACCTTTGAATGGACAAGTAGATCATAGAACCAACACATAACATATTCATTTAAGCTTTGAGGAAAAAAATTTAGCCAACAGCAAGTAATAGTCATCAATGTTCAGTCAAGACATTCAATGTGGAAGGATCAAGGTGCTCTTGAGGGTTGCCATGGCTAAAAATGTAGGAAGCTTAGGTGCGATGAAGTTAGGAGGTAGGGGATAAGAGGAAATGGTGGGTGCGAAAGGGCTATGAAGGAGTGAGGAATCGAGAGATGGCGAGAAGGATGAAGAGGCTTGTATTGGAAAATTTGGGTTTGTAGATCATGGTATAATGAGGCTAGGTCATGAGTGCTGAAGAGGAGTCAGTTGTGTATGGGAAGTATTGGGAGGGAGAAGAGGAGCGGTGGTTGATAAGCAATAGAAATAGGAATGGTGGAAGGTGGGGTAGATGTCATGGCGGTCGAGGAGGAACCCACGAGAGGGAGAGTGGTAACATCTCTAGATATTTTAACGCAAATGAGAGTAAAGCATTGAGGATATGCGGAATATATGTGGGGTGGTCGCAAAGCATAATGAAAGTTAGTGAGCTTGTCAAGTTGCTCTTAATCAACATTAGTGTCCTCATCAGTATGAGTGTTCACTGTCAGAAGCTTCAATGTTTTAAAGAGGAATGTTGGTTGAGTTGATCAAGAGATTATCTGATTCAACCATGGGTTTAGAGAACTTACTCAGGTAGAGGAAGCTCGATATGCTTAAGAGGACCAAAACGACCACTACGGGTAATGGGCATAAAAAAGAAGGCCGCCTTGAAGCAAGGTAGGGTTCGAGTGTATGGGCTCACCAAATGATTTAATCTAAATTGAATTAAACCTTTATTTCAGAGTAATTACTATAACTAATGATATACATGTAATAAACTATAGTAATGTCCAAGCAATAAACATGCAACAATGTAAAACCCTAAGCAAATGAGAGAGGAAGATGACTTAGTTGATTTTGCGTAATCCGGGAGTGATCGACCGAATAATCATTGAATAAACTAGAAGTAGTGTTAAGGCTCATTGAGGGTTTTGGAACTCATAATTGTATAAGACAGAAGTGCCCACAGGGAGGACAGGAGTGCCTGGGCACTAGTGACTGATCCGGGTGTGCATGTGTGCAGATGCGCTCAGATGCTCACGTTCTATTTTCTGGCCGGAGGAGAGCTTCACCGTTGATCTTCTTTTGCTCGCTCTAGTTTCGCTGCAATGTTTGTCATATACTTGTAACTGTACTAAAAATGTCTACTTGCACATATCCACAAACCACATCAAATCTAATAAAAAAGATGTAGAATGTGGAGTCGGATTGACCCCGATGGTCACCCAAGAGTGAACTTACGATCGAGCGCTGCACTACATCTCAAACTCCATGTAGTTCTTTTTTCTTGTGTGTGTAATGATGCCCTAGGTTTCCCTTGTGCAAGTTGCATGATGATAGCGGGCTAGATGTAGATTGTATCGAGTATGCAAGATGTGTGTGATGAAATAGAATGAACTCCCCTCCTATGTTGTGTATGCAAAATAATGCAGCCCTTGTCCCTTGTATGGATGTGCTAGATGTATGCCTTGTAATGCTCTTGTGCCTTTGATGCAAGCTTAGGTGATGATAGATAATGCTTATAGTGTTTGGCCCTTATTTGAGAGCAATAACTAAGTATATATATGATTCCCTTGTTTGAATTTCGTAATTGACAACTGAAAGGCCAACCCAAAGTTTTAAAAAGTGACCAAAAGGCAAAAAAGGACCTAAAAGAAGAAGAAGAAGATAAAGAGGGTCAGGAGCGCCTAAAAGGGACAGGGGCGCCTGGCACTTATGGCCTAGTTGGGCGCTAATGTCCGAAGTCATCAAAAGATAAATTAGTCAAGTGCCGACAGAGCTGTAAGATGTGTAAAGCCAGTAAAGTGCAAGAGATAAAGCAATCAAAGAGCCAAAAGGAGTTGTCAACCACTAGTTTTCTTGCTTATGAATCATGTATACATTAGTATGCTTTAGGACCTAAAAATGTACCCAAGTGCATAGATTTTGTGTCTATAACCCCCTGAACTCGCATCTTGATCTAGAGTGTGACGCCGTGCTGGTAATGATCCGTGCTTAGTGCCTCTTCCCGAGGGTGGAGCCGGAAAGAAGGAAGTGATCCTCTGGGAGAGTTTTCTCTGTTAAGTGTTTGAATAATGTGATCTTGAAGCCTAAGAGCCTCCTGTATGTATAAAGCCAGACACTTTTGATCGACATATCTGAAAAAGTTAGTAAGTGCACGGGTCCCTTTGAAAAGACAATGGAACCTCCCCCTAATCTCATAGTAGATGGGACAATGAAAGATGAAGTGTGTTTCCGTCTCGACCTCTTGAAGATTGCATCATTGGCAAGTCCTGTCTAATCGAATGATCTGGTGGTCCGTCTCACTCCGAAGCCTATGAGAACCCACTTAAACTGACCTGGGGTTGCAAAGAGCGTACATCCAAAGGGTATACCGAGGACGGATAATAAGTTTGTCCCTCAACTCCAAGAAGTGCTCTGCATAAAAGCCATCTTTGGGCGTAACCCACCATGAGGGTTCACCCAAGTGGTGTGGATGAACTGTCTGTAAATATCCTCTCTGATGATCCTGTTCAACTCTTGTTTGGAAGGTAGAAGATGAGTTAGTATGCCCAAGGAGTATCAAAAGGAGGAAGATGATTCATCCTATTACTCATTGACTTTAAGAAGGCAAAAATCCTAACGTACCAACAATGAGTGTGACTCGGAGAATCAGAAAGGGAAATGCTCTTTGAGGAATAATATGCCAAATACGGGCACTGTCTCTCCCCTCCATCGAGTCAAGAAGCTCCGGATACGGTGCAAAAAGAAAACCATATAAAAAATGGTCTCCAACCTGAAAGGACGGGCCCCAAACTTTGCAAGAAGATGTGATGGGGAACGGACTGCTTGCACTTGATGAAGCGATGAAGGAGAAGTGTCATCGGTCGCATCCATGCATTGGTCGCATCTTCAACATTCTAAAGTTACCTCTAAAGACCAAACTCACTTTAGTCTTTGCCAAACAATGTTGTAAGCTTATCTAGCATATGCATAATTTCGCAACTCATGGTCCATCCAAAGGCACTTGTGCAATAGAGCAAGAAAGCATTTCCAATGTGCCGAATCATGTAATCATTTTTGCATCAACAACTAGACAAGTTATCTTGCAACAAGATGACCTTCCAACATATCGCACAAGAAGACATCGAATTGATTTGGTTCCTTGATCTCTACTTCCAAATAGTCCATTGTTGCAGCAGTCGGTTTGGGAGAAGGAAGAAATCTTATGCCAAATACAAGAGCTTCTAGATCAAGGAAAAATTAGGCTCCACTCTTCTCCTTACGGTAGATCGATAGTCCTCGCGCCAAAGAAAGATGTCACTTGTCATTTGTGCATAGAATACAACGCACTCAATAAGATAATGGTGAATATTTGGTAACTAGTACTCCACATCGATGACCTTTTGATCAACATCGAGGTGCACAATACATCACCAAGATCAAGCTGAAGTCAGGACACAATCATGTACTAGTCCATCGTGAAGACATGGAAAACAAATTTTAGGACGAAGGAAGGTTTGTACGAGTGGTTGGTTGTGCCCTTTAGCCCGACTCAATGTGCCAAAACATTCCTACATCTGATGAACAATATCCTTTAGCCATTCATCAACTCTATTGTCATCATCTCGGTTGGATGAGATCCTCATCTACAAGGCTTGGGAGGATCATGTGGAGCATGTCTTAGACACAACGCAAACATAATTTGCAAACCAACCTAACCAAATATACTTTTGTTGTCACACATATTTAATACTTGGGCTACATTATTGTTTGCGCAAGCATTCATGTAGATCCAAAGAAGATCAAGGTAATCCAAGATTGGCCTCCTTCGTAAGATCACCAAGTTGAGTGGTCATGGACTTGCTAACTTCTAGCGCAGTTTCATCCTTGGGTGCTCACACAAATTATGGTCTTCCAGTCATATCATGTGCACCAATTTTAACTTACTAGTGGATTCCTGTGCAAATGTGGTTTTGAGGAGCTCAAGAAGTGGCTCTACATAACACCAATTTTGGAAATGCCTAACATTGCCGAACCCTTTGATGACATAAAAATTAATGCATCTGACTATGCACTTGGTGCAGTACTCATACAACATGGACATCCAATTGCCTATCACCGAGAGATTCAATGACACGGTTCAATGCTACTCCACCGAAAAAAAGTAATTGTACACCATCATACAAGTAGCCATGCAATGGTGCCATTACATCTTGGGCAAGGAGATAATTATCTATTTTGATCATAAGCTGCTTCAGTTCTTGCACATGGTGAGTACATTGGAGAACTTGTGCGACATGAATTGCATGATGTAGTTGCAACAATTCCATTTGGTGATCAAGCAAAAATAAGGGTAAAGACAATAAGGCCGCAAATTGCCTCAATTGTGCTCTAGTGCAAAACCTTCATCATAGTGCTTGACACACACAATTACTTCTCTTACAAGGTAACTATCTACTATAGACAAGGACTTAGTGGAAAACTGCCCTTGCCCAAGATAAATAGGTTCATGAATTCGTCATGTCTAACAAGATTCCCTACAAGCTTGGACATCTATGGCCCACCTCGCCAAAGACTCATTTGGGAGGTGCACTACACCAAGACAACATGACACTTCGTCCTTACCAAGGCAATATTAGTGCTACAACAACACTTCTATTGGCCTTGCATGCACCACATCAAGTCTTGCATTCCTTGTTGTATCGCCATAGCTGGGGCTTTACATATCTTTGTTGGTTCCATCCAAACCATTGAATCTATTAGCATAGACTTCATTTTTGGACTACCTATGACAAAGCACCAGAATGACTGTGTTTGTTGTATTGGATAGATTGTCAAAAATGGCTATGATGATTGCTTGCAAGAAGAACATTGACCTGCAAGAAACCACACACTCATTCTTTAGCCATCTTTGGGTACACTTTGGACACCCAACATTCATTATGTTTAATCACGACCTACGCTTCATCAGCTACTTCTAGTGATGTAGTAAATTATGGATACACAAGTGGACCAGTGTCTAGCTTTTCACCCTCAGACAAATGGAAGTTATCAACCACACACTTATCCATTTTTTGCACATGTATAACAATCTGCCTCTTTGCACTTTGGAAGAAAATCCGCTCTTCATCCAACATGCCTACAACAAAGCTCAGCACAGTTCTACGAGGCATAGTCCGTTCTAGCGATGTCTTTGGTTCCCACCATCGACACCCCTAGACATATCCTACCGTGATCCATCCAGCACAGAGTCACACACACAAGAATAAGAAGTGGACTAGGCACAATTTATGCAACACATGTTTTTCTCACCAACAGGTTCATCAGATACTCATGCACCAATAACACAAATGCAGAGAGCGCCATGATGCGCATCACGTATGAGTTCAAGGTGGGTGATAAAGTCTGGTTCCATCTCCCAAAGGAATACTTTTAAGGGTCCACATGGGTACATCAAATCTCTATGTATGGTCCTTACACCATATTGCATGCAGCTGGTGAGAATGCCTTTGTTTATTATTGTTACATCCAGTGTTCAATGTGGAACTCCTTAAGCCATACTTCCCACCTCTGTTTGAGTCAGAAACAACTCAACAAACTTCTGATTTAGATCCCGAACATTGCACACAACTCTGAAAGACCAAATCATGGAAGTGACAACAATGAGCACCCGCTAAGGCACACATTAGTTGTCTTGCGTGGTCAAGGTAGGGCAATAGGCTGCTCAAGCTAAGTGGTACAACCTGTAGCAACTTCAGGTTTAGTTTATGTAGCTGACCAAAGATTTAATGGGGATTGTTGCTCCTCAAGAAAGGGCATAGTATCCGTGTACAGCAGTGCTGGTCCACACACTCTTCCTTAGGACTTCGAGATCCTTATCTTCACGCACTGGCCATCACCTTCGGATTGCTGTGCTTCCTCTATTGCCGTGCAGAAGATCTCGAGCTCCGCACCCTCTGTGCAACCTTGCAACATACCTGGACGTTGGCACCTTGCTTCTCAACTTACCACACAACACCACAATTCTAAACTGGTCCTCCATACAACATATTGCATGCATTTGGTGAGAATGCCTTTGTTCTTGATCCGCCACCATACTTGGGTCTACATCCAATATGCAATGTGGAACACCTCAAGCTATACTTCCCACCTCTGCTTGAGTCAGAACTCACCAGCAGTTCAACATACTTCTGATCTGGATCCGAAACATTTGGGACAACACTGAAGGACCAAATCATGGAAGTGACAATGCGCTACTAAGGCACACATTAGTTTTTTCGAGTGGTCAAGCCAGGGAATTGGCTGATCAGGCTAAGTAGTATAATCTTCAGCAATTTCAGGTTTATTTTCCACAGCCGATTGAAGATGCATGGAGATCATCTCTCCTCAAGAAAGGGAAAATGAGTTGTGCGTAGTAGCACTGGTCCCACTCTTCCTTAGGACTTTGTGCTCCTCATCTTCGTGTCGCCTCGTGCCACGTACAAAGACTTGCGGTACTTTCCCACACTAGTGCATCACCTTGCAGCCTGCCGTGCTGCCCTCTAGGGCCGTACAAAGCCTCCTTAACTCCACACCATGCATGCAACCTCACTGCATACTTGGACGTTGACCCTTGCTTCTGAGCATGATTGTGCACCATCAGAATTCCGCACAGGTCCTCCAGACTCTGCATCCATGTGTCAGCTCCCTGCTGCTGCATGGCACTCTCCACGTACATGCCATGTTAGAACGCTTGTCAGCATATGGTGCTCTGGAAGTTTAACCATCACACTTGCAAGAAGTCCACCCGTCAAGTGCAGTGGCAACTGACCCTAATTCCCAAGCACAGGCATCTGCCTTCAGACACCAAAATACAGGTCCAGCTATGCCTGCAGACAGCTCTGACATAGCATCCACATATATTGGCATGAAAATGGGGTCTCTCTACCGCCCAAATCCTCAACAACTCTAGCTAGCTATCCTGAGAAAACACACCAGATTTAGGAGGTTTATCAATCCAAAATTTCACGGGTTGGTCCCCAGGGGCAATTTAAATGGTTACCTGCAAGATGCCTCTGCATGCAGTACCATTTTTGTGGCAGGAAGGAAATTTCATTCAACTCAAGACCTGCAATCACTCCAACCTGCAGCAATATGTATGACCAAACACACAAAACATGGTTTTGAACTGCAGTGGCAATAGCATTGATACAGGCATGGTTCAGTTGTATTAGTTTTATGATAGCATAAGAAGTAATCTTTCCTATATGAAGGTTCTCTAGTCTCTGATCTTCTGTTTCAAATGAAACCTTAATGAATCAGGATAAATGTCTTACAAGCATGCGTCCAATTTCAAAAAGAACAAATCAATAAAGGTTGTGCCTTTTACTTTTGCATTCTTACTATTTAACATATAGATTTTTAGTAGGTGCCACTTTTAAAACACCTGAGAGAATGTAGTGATTAGTGAATTCCATTGTTGATGTGCATTCAGACTTGTGTCTTGCACTGATCTAAGGTTATTTCATCTACCAGAGAAAAGGACCAGTGGGCTCAGTGTGATGAGTGCTGCAGTTGGCGTAGATTGCCCATGGATGCCTTTTTACCTCCAAGGTGGACCTGTGCTGATAATACGTGGGATCCTAAGAGGTGAGCTCTACTGCTTTCTATATCATATCAGTTATTTATTGGGTGAAGAGAAATGTCAAATATTGGAATTTGTTCTTGGTAATGAAATTCAAACTCTACTTTTTGACTTCTATTTTTGAATCAGCAAAATAAAAATACTATAATAACAAGACTCGAGGGAAAAGTATTCAATTATTTCAAAATCCTAAACAAAATAATAAGATATTGTAGAGAGAAATTCAAAGAAATTAGTCAATTACAGGATTAGCATTTGTGGTCACAATTCTGCCATTTTAAGCATGTAGAGGCAAATGCTTGACATATAAAGTACAAAATTTTAATTTAGATCATGGAGGATAACTGTCTGTGAATGGTGTACAATCCCCAAAACCATATATCATACAATATTGCTGACGTTAGTTGAGTCTTCCAAAGCCCTAAAGAAATAATGGTAGATGGCAGCTATGTCACAAGGTTTCACAAATTAAAGTTTTATGGAAAAGTTAGAACTTTGCCGAACGTTATTCTTGCCAAACATGAACTCAATCTTTATCCATTATTTTTATACAGAGTTTTTGACATGATATATTATATATAACTAAGTGAAAGCAAAGGATGGAAAACTCTCTCCAGTCTGCCTCTCTGACATATTTTTACAAAATTAAAATGATAAAAAATTGTTTTGTTTGAACTTTAAGATGTTTTTTTCTCAAACTTTATCCACCGGCAACTTTTATCCTTGTTGAACATGAACTCGGACTCAAAACTTGTGACTTAGGATGACAGTTTCAAAAGCAGTAATTCACTCTTTTAGCATGCCTGGTCACAATTCTGCCATTGTAAATGCAGGCAATGCGTCACAGATAGCATTATACAAATGTTAGTTTTTCTACTAAACTAAGTTCAAACCATAGTAAACAAAACACAGAAACCTGGATAATTGTTGATTTGCGAGAAGGAAATACAAACCAAAATATTCATCATTCATCAATTGGTAACTAATTAGGAGGGAACTGAGCATTATGTTTGAGAACCTGCAAAATGGCAGAAATATCCTGTCAAAGCTCCTGTTTGAGCCCTTCATTCGAATCAGACTAAAAAGGCAAGAACTGAGACAGAGCATCCACAGTATTGTCCATGTAAACATCCGGATCAGCATGTATTGGCCAAAAGAGGGGCTTGAATAAGCTCTGGTGACCAGGAGGATATCTGTAGGTCTGGCTGCAGAAAATGCAAGGTATGCTGAGATTTGAGTTGTGCAAACTACTGTAGGATGATTACTTCAAGAAATTTAAGATCGGCAATGGAGGATAAGGAGGGTAAAACCTCCAAAATATTCGGCTGCATATTGTGCATTTATTGGGGTTGCATCATGATCCTATACCACAAAATTTGCATTCAGTTGACTTGGATATTTAACTTTTGAGATTTTAGTTTAAAGAATGAAAGAGTATATGTTGAATTATTTTTAGAACTTTTTAAAACTTAAATATTTAAAACTGGCTTGTAAACATGCAAAGAAAGCTTCTTGACATTTCAAATCTTATTTCTAAAATACATGCTTACACTAATGCCTAATAGTAAAACCTAACTATTCTAGATTGTACTGATTCTTATGTCTAATGAAAGTAAAATTTAAAACAAAAATAAAACAGAGTGCTTGGAACATGTACAACCTGAGATCTGGCAACCCCCTTTTCACTGTCTTGGAAGGTCAATTTTCTGTCACACTTTTTGTTTTTCTTCTTTTACAGATACCCCTCATTTCCCATAACATTGACATTTCCTTTGACAAGTCAAGGGAAATGTCAATGTTATGGGAAATGAGGGTTCAGTGGCTTGGCAGGTGTGTGAAAGTCAAGGGAAATGTCAATGTTATGGGAAATGAGGGTTCAGTGGCTTGGCAGGTGTGTGAAAGGGTATTGAATATCCCTATAGACTCTATGGCCTGACATCCCAAGGGCATAAGAACCATAGATACCTCTTTTGTGAAGTTAAAAACTATGTTACACCAAGTTTCCGGGATGGGGGGACGTGTTTCTTGGACGGATTTTTTTGGAGGCTTTTTTTTAGGGGAAGGATATTAAAAATAAGGGATTTTTATTTAAATATAGGATATTTCAAATATTCATATGATAACATTGATAAAGCATTCATCACATACATTATAGAACCTTAATACATAAAATTGGAGCTGAATTGAGATTTCACATAAGATTCAAGTTTCAATTACAATAATAATTACAATGAAATGCCCAAGGGCTGCAAGTTTCAACTACAAAATGTCTGAAACATAGAAAATGAAAATCTATTGCTGCCCCTAATCAAAATCCACTAAAATGACATCAAAATCAGACCTTGAGTCTGAGTCACTGGAACTATGAGGGATTGCCTGAGTCATTGGAACTATGTTTTCTTTCTTTGTCTTCTCCTTCACAATATGGGAAATGACAAAAATGAGCTTCTTTTTTATTTTAGTTGTAAGAGAGGTTGTTTTAGGTTTAGGTTAGTTAGGAATGAGTGTGGGGTCCTTGTGGGCCCCAAATCCCTTTTATTTTTAAGTTTTATCTTTGCTGAGATGTAGGGGACTCCTAGACATCCCGGGTACAGTTGGGGGACTTGTAGAAATCCCTGGCCGTACCAGGGACGTTTGGGTGTCCCCTGCCGCCCCCCTTCACAAATTTGACGTCCCAGGGACGTCCCCGATTTTCAACATAAATTGGGGACGGGCCTAAAAATACAGGGGATGCGTCCCTGTGGAACATAGGATAAAAATCATATATCTCTGCTCAACTTTGCCTGCAATGTCTTCTTCAAATTTCAAAATGAGATTTTCAGTAAAGACTCTTAACATGTTTTGCTCTTCAAATTTCAAGGGTACCAGATTTTTTTTTCTTGTAGTATTTTTGTGACAAAAGAAAATATATATCTGAAAACAGCTCAAATTGCACCTAAAGCAGTGACAATGGGGGCGTGGGGCGGGGGTTGAGGGGACGGGGTGTGGCGGGGGGGCTGGGGGTGAGGGTTGGCGGCGGGTGGGGTCTCTGAGACACGAAAGTTTCCATTAACCATGGTGTTTAACATTTGGATGTCCGTTCGTTCTGGAGGAAAATTACCACCTCTGTTCCTCCGTTTCTGGTAATGGATCTGCTACCTAAAAGAGGAAACAATGTACATGGCATACCAGTTTGTAACACTGGTTGATTTTATTCATATCTAGAAATAAGAAAATATAAGACATGTTTCCAGAGATAACTCAAGCATTTTTTCATCTAAACTTGAGGTTTGGCCCCAAAATATGGATAGCATCTGAGTAGGACACCGTATTCTATTCCTAGATTATCTTATCAAAAGTAATACTGACAAACATTTTGCCTTTCTTTTTCTGTCCATCTCTATCAGATAATTTCCTGAAGATGAGAGCTGTCAACATTGTAGCATGGATGAAATATATCTAAAAGTTGATAGAGGTAAAGCATTACAGTACCAATTAACTCATCTATCTGGTTTCACTCTTCTGTTTACAGGTCTTTTTGTTCTGCATCTCAAGAAGTGAGCTCAGAAGAACTTGAAAAACTCCTTCAATTGACAACTGGTATGTTTCACTAACATGCATGCTTCTATTACTTTGTTCCTTGCATTGACTATTATATCTAGTGCGAAAACAGTTTGAAGATAGTTCTGTGCTGGTATATTTGCAGGCATTCATAAAATAATATTTGCAACTTGTACTTGATGTAGACTGTAATTGTTTGATTGTTATTGGGCATTTTTCAATTATCATGCAGTATCCAGAAAATTGGAGCCTGCTGCGGGGCAGAGGGTCACAGAGGTTTCATCAGGACTGGATACTTTAGCCAATGTAGCAGCTCTTGGAGAAAAAGTCACTGTACCTCCATTAGCGGCTGCAACTACAAAACACCCTCGACATAGACCAGGGTGTACATGTATTGTTTGTATTCAACCTCCTAGTGGAAAAGGGCCTAAACATAAGCCGACTTGCACCTGCAATGTCTGTATGACAGTCAAGCGTAGATTTAAAACACTTATGATGCGAAGGAAGAAGCGTCAATCAGAGAGAGAAGCAGAAAACGCAAAGAAAAAACGCACATGGGTGAAGGAAGAGGGAGAAGTCAACAGTGGATCAAACTGGCAATCTGATATTTGCTCGCTTCCTGAGAATGGTTCAAGACTAGGACAATTAGCATCAGTATTCAGGGAAGGGTATTCAAGCGTCAATAACTTTGCTGGAGATGAAGTGAAGCCACCCTTAGAATCAAATTTACCAGGTTCTGATAAAGGATCTACAGTAAACATGGAAAAGAGTATGTTGAGTATAGGTCAGATTGATTTGAACAGTCATCCAGAGCGTGAGGAGGACCCCACGAGAGGTGTTGGTCGTGTGAGCATGATGAGACTCCTTCAAGATGCTAGTTTACCTCTTGACATGTATTTAAAGCAACAGGGACTCGCAAGCTTGGTAAGTCCTCAGCAGGTGAGTATGTCTCCTATGGGTTTTGAAACGAGTGCAAGTGAACAAAGAGTCGAGCAAAGTTGCACTCCATCCAATGTTCAAAATCAGGATCAAGTCCAGGAAGAGCAGGTATTAACTCCAAATAGTGTGAAAAATGATGTTACATCAGCTTCTACTTAGGTGAGTTCAACATGTTGATTCTTTCATTTCCTTTTCCTTTACCTTTATTTATATACTCAGCTGAGGTTTTATTGTTTTGACTTCATTGCTTTTGTTTGTAACCAGAGTTGATACCACAAAGCAGTTTCCACCACAACAAATTTCAATTGCGTCTTCTACTTGCTCTGTGCTTGAGAGCAGAGAGAAATCACTCCAATGGATGATGTGGAACCAATGGCAGGGCTCACAATAGGAAAATGGATAGCAAACAATAACTTGTCTGTCTGCCAAAAGTTTATTGACATGTAGTGTGAGAAGCTGAAGTAACTCTGTGTTTGTCAACCTTGACCAGGTATTAAATTATTGGTCCTTGAAGGAATTTTGGGGACTTGTTACCAATGAATTGGCGGCGCATCCGTTCGCTGAAAGACTAATGTATAATAAGTAATTCTTTTGCTGCGATGTGTTTCAGAAAATATGTATTCAGAGATAAATCTTTGGAGCTATATGCCATGTTTGCTTTACATCCCCTGGTGATTTCAGTAAACAAGCATTTGGTGGGATCTCTACAAGTTGCTGCATTTTGCTACTTATTGATCCACAGTACATGTAAAAACGGGTCGGCAGTACACCGTCAACATTGTTTTGTGGTGGTATTGGTTTTATTGTCCGTCACTGAGCCTAAGGTGCTTACGACATCCAGGTTAAATTTCAGAGGACAAAATGTTTGTATAGACCTCAAGGAAGCATAGTTTATTTATGATACAAGATTTGATTTCTCGATTTTAGTATTTAGAAAGTTGTATCCATGGCAGTTAAAAGACAGGAGAGGGAGTAAGCGCACATGATTGTTTGAAGAACTTGTTCTTGTATTCGAACCAATAAGTCAACGGGCCATTACTTTTCATCCTGTATTCCTCTTATCTATCCGTGAAATGTTTATAAGACCTTTTTAGCCTTGTAGTATCTAACTATTCTGGCCCTAATACAGCTAGAACCAAGCTAACAAACTTGAAGCCTCTGCATGAACAGTTTAAATAGTATAGCAACATATATGAACTTTTTGGCCAATAGTATTATTCTATACATAATCTGTATCAAGATTTTTGTTTCTTATATGAGATTTTATGACCCACAGCCCATATCAGTAGCCATGACAAGCTCTTCTTATGATATTTAATAACATCCATGACGAAGAACTGGTTGAGAAAGAAACAGTAGGACATTATCGTGGGTGGTGCAAGGATTTCATGGTAAGAGAAAAAACAAATACGAGATCACTTCCTCAAGAGTCTAAATTTATTTTTAACAAGTTAGCTAGATTTTGAAAATGCAAGGGCACGAGTGTAGACATTATGAAATGTGCCATTGAACAATTGGATTGAATTGGAGGTCGGCACTCCCCATTCAAACTAACTCATTTCAAAATTTGTCTACAATTATCTGTATAAAAACTTATTTCATTTCAGTAGTTCTGATATCTCTATACCATAAAATCTTGCTTGTTTCTCCATTCATGTTAATCTTGGTAGCGGATTCTCTTGCTAGAACCCTCATATTACTAGTTAGGAGTATTACATGTTCAATGGCAATGTTGCCTGGTTCAATGACATTGTTGTTTGGTTCAAGGACACTTAGAGAGTTTTATTTTGTTTGGTTCCAAAGTATCATGACTTTTAACTCAAATCTTCTAACTAATGCGTTCTTTGATTCCTAAGTTTCACCAACTTGAAATCAAAGATTCATACTACTTTGTTCTTTGATTCCAAAGCTTCATTGACTTAAACTCAAATCTTTAAATTATACCACATATTGGTTGTGTTCTTGAATCATAAATACCACCACAAGCTTGGGAAAAACTAGTCTTTATAGTTTAAAGAACATCTCCAATATATACATTAGTTATAACTAAGATCAAGTTTAAGCTGGAGAAACTATAGAATCAAAGAACACAAAAAGTAAGGTGTCCACAAACTAAACATTAAATTTATAGGTCTCAAATCGGTCCAAATTAGATCACTGTATGAATTGTGCTCTTTACCTTCTACAATCAATGTGCATTTTGCAATCAAACCATTATATGATACATCCATCTCACTAATTTTTCTACAAGTGATGTAAGTAGGGCCCATTAAACCCTAAATCACATCATATAGTAATAATTTATGTAATGTGCATGATATTATTGAGGCCAATTGATCACCAAATCACATAACATCACTTTGCAATTAAGTTCATAGGGCTTAAATTGGCCAACTTATCTCTATGGTTGAATGAATCAACCAAATGTGTAATGTGTGAAACAATTGGGGTTAATTGAGGGCAAAAACATATTCTATAGTCATAAACATTAAATTTATAGGTCTCAAATCGGTCCAAAATAGATCACTATATGAATTGATTAACTAATAAATATAGTTATTGATGTAATTAGGGATAAGTAAGCCCCAAATCACATTGTATATATTCATAAGAAGGTTAGTGGGGTTAAAATTGACCCAAATTACATCTTTAATCGAAGAATCCCAATATAGGTTCAATTAATGATGAAATGGAGATAATTAAACCCAAATAACAATATATTGTACCAATTAGGTTAATATGGACGAAATTGACACAACATGCATCCTTGATTGAACTAATTAAGATATCGGTTCAAATAATAGTACAAAATGTAGCCAATTACCCCGAATATATCCCTATGCCCTAGAAAATGACAATAACACAATTATGCAATCATTATGCAATCTAATAGGGAATTGGAGTTCCAATTCATTGTGCAATCATGTAGAAATCCTCTTTTTTTTTCCATACCTATTGGTTTATCTTCCTTCTTTTGGATTATTTGATTTTCTTCAAGATGTTTCATTTTTAGTCTTTACATTTTTAGCATATGTTAAAGCTTCTACCCTTCTTTTCAGTAACTACTGTACCTTCTTTACCGAGCATTGTAGTTCCAATTATCAATACAATCACTTCTTCTTAATTGGTGAATCTAACATCCATAATTACCATCAAATTTTCATGATCACACATCCAATGTCTTATGCTCCCATTTATAATTGATTATTTTTATCTTCTTTTAAAGGGAAAGTTACCACGAGGATTGGAAGTTCCTCTTCTTGAAAATGATGATGAGATTTTCCACTACACTCTCATTTATTGTCTCCATCTTTATAGATTTATTTTTCTACAATGAATGAATTTATTTCAATGGTATCTTGTCCATATACATCTTTATTTACTATGTAATCCATTCCGTAATCAATTTGTCATCAATATCTTTATTACACAATCAATCATTCTAGTTTTTGTGTCGATTCCATAAAGCAATCAACATCTATGTTACCAATTTCTCTCCAAAAAAACTTAAAAGGATCTTTGAAAACAAATTCTCCAAATGTCGGTGTAGATTTGATTTCTTGTAAAATATGTGGCACTCGATTCATATTTTCTACACCTAATACAACAAATTGAGAATACAACTAATTTATTCAACACAAATCTTGATGAAGGGAACACATCTCTTTGTCCATGGAAAGGAAATGAATGTTTGGAAGCTTTGGCACATTTCCACCAACTCCTACCCCGGAGTTTTTGAAAGTTATAGAGATCAATGTGATGCACTCTTTCAGTTTCCAACTCTACCAGTTATCTCTTGTTCTTCTTTTGAACAAATGAAGATATCATGGGGTCCTTAGATAGATCATCTTCTTTCCCAACCCTTACTATTGCTAATCTATATTATGAGGCTCAAAGGATTATCTTTGTGTGTGGATGGGAACCAAGGTCAATCCCCTACATTACTTGATTTATCCGGATTATTTATTTGTGCCCGTAAATATGCATATGACTTGGAAAATATACTAGTGTATATGGTGATATCAACTTCGACTTCAAAATCTGGATGAATCTCTAGCTAATTTTGTGGTTCTTTAGAAAAAGACATCCCCTAAGTGTTTATGTCTGCTTCCATGTATATGCTCTATTTCCCTAAATTAAATAGGTGCACCCATATATCTATATAAGTGCCCTCCCCACCCCTCCCCACCTTATGTATATATAATCGTTAATCCGGCTATACCATTACATATACGTGTCTCAATATAGTATCATTCCAATTGATGAAGCATGTATCGACTTTCAAACTTCGTACCAATTTGAGGAGTGGTAGGGATATTATCTCTATATGGAAAAACATAGAGAACCACTTGATAAACGCCTCTTTTCATCTCCTCCCTCTCCTCATATAGCGCCAAATAAATTGATATGGCACCAAACAACTCCATTGCAAGTCACCAACATGTTATCCCCGACACACCTTTGATTAGATGAAAGAACCGGAGGTGAGTGGTTATGGATTCTATATAGTTAGTTGGGACTTTTCCTCCTTTTTCTCTCTATCTAGTGATCACCCGGGATGCGTGTGCCCCTATATACGTATATGGGTTGGGGTCCCTATATTATATCTACTAGAGATCTCTCTCGAGAAAGAGTGTCATTTTTTTGGGTTTGAGTATGTTGATTCATTATCATTAACTTGTCTTTTATAGAAAATATCTACGACTCCCTCCCGAGTTGAATCCATATACTAGTGTGTTGAGATACAATGTTTAGATCAACTTCATCGGTTTTCTATGTATATGTATATAGCTCATTAGATAGTTCCAAGCTTGTAATGTATGTAATCATACATAATCGATTCTCCCTTTATTCCAAGATGAAATTAAGGCTTCAACTCCATGCTCATGGGGAAAATCCTACAAATGTCAACAACCTATCCGGAGGGCTCCAAAACTCCTACAAATGTTAAAGAACCTATCCGGAAGGCCCCAAAACCTATAAAATGACTATAAAAGCATAATAGTGTGTCCCACTTGGTGGCTAAAAATATTTTAATATTTGGGTAGTAAATAAATATTTAAAAATACTTTAAAAACTCAAACAATTAAGGTAAATTATGGATCCATAGCTCCTTGATAAATTTAAACTCTTAACAATACATGTTTGGTCATTTTATCTCGTGTTTCATCAAGTTTTGGTTACCAAACATATTTTTCTAAAGGTACAAAAATGCAAAAAGTGGGACACAACTATACGCCTTCATCGGCCTACTTCTACTACTTCTACTTATAAGTAGAAGTAGAAGTAGTTAGTCAACTTCCCAAAAAAAGACGCCAATTACAAAATTTCCACCCTAAAATATTTACATTCAATGTTGATATCTTTAGTACTAACCAAAATGTATTTTGAAAACTATGTTCTATATTTTTGTTTTCGATAATTGAGACCATTTATATCATGTGTAGAGTGATCTGTAATTTCTTATATTAAGTATAAGAAATAATAAAAGTATAAATTTTATACTTTTATTATTTCTTGTACTTAATGATTATTTTAGTAAATATTCTCCTCCTAGCTTTGACTGCCACATCAAAACCCTCTTAAAAACACTAAATACTAAGAACATGTATGTTTCTTATACTATAGAAATGCGTATGCATTATAATATGCACAAAGTTTTGTCCTTGCGCATTTTTGGTTCGGTATGTTCCGAATTCAACAAATGAAAGCACTCGACACATTATTTAGAAACATGTACGCATTTTAATTGATTTCACATTTTGGTCCACTTTTTTGCCACGAATCTTCGTGCACTTACCCATGTCATACTTTGAAAGAAAAAGATGACACACTCAAGTAGCATTGAATGAGTTCAAGTATGTGTCTACCCATCCTAATGCATCTACATCTAAAGTTCAAGGTAAATCTAATTACGAGTTTAAACTCAATGAAAATTAAGTTGAAGCTAAAGTAACTATCAATTTCATATATGAACCTACAAAGATGAACCTAAAAGATTCAACTACAAGAAGCTTCTAAAAGATAATTCATATAGTTTCCTTTTCCTCCATATGAGATCTTGTAAACTTTTCTTGAGTGTAAACTTGTATCTTTGCCTTCCTCTATATGTAAATGTCTTGATTCTAATGTGTTTTGTGACTATCATAGATGGGAAATTTGTTAATAAATAATTCAATATTTGACATGTTAGACAAGATCTAATTGATACCAATGTTATTGAATTCGACCCCCTTGTGAGCAATCCAAGCTAGAAGTCAATGAAAATCCTAAGATTTATATATCAAACAAACCACTTCCTAATCAACACAATTTCAAATCTAAGTGAAACACAAAGATGCATCATGCATATAAGTCACTACCTCCTCCGATACATATGATCATTCACTTGATCCTCTTATTCTTACAATTACTTCTTCTTTTTCTCCTAGGTCTGTTATTACATTTGATGATAATGACATGATTGAGGCCGATGCTAGTTATAATACACTTTATATTCGATTATTTGTTAATAAGAAACCTATTACGGTGTTTTGATTGATAATCGTTCTAGGTACAACATGTGAACTCTTACATTGCTTACTTCATTGGGACATACTAAGGAAAATATCAAATAGAATGCACAATCTCATAATCAATATATTGGACACATTTTATCCCCTTTTAAGTGGGACTAACTAGCTTCAGATAAGAAACAATGATTTAGGAAAGATAATTGATGTGACAAGAACAAAAATAGTAGCCACTCCAATGAAGAGTGTCATACTCAAAATAATTTTTGGAATGGGTAGAGACATAAGATTATGGATTTGATCCCTCAAATGGAATCATTGACATAGATATTATGTTTTGATAAGAATTGAATTATAGAACCCAATAACACAAAATGTTGAAGTAGAACATCTATTCCACTACATCGAAGAGAGATCAAACCAAATGTAATTCTCCTAGCATTTGATATCTATTCTACTACACTCAAAACTTGGCAAATGTGCTTTGAAAATTCCTCACTTGAGTTTCACATTTTCTCAAATGCTTGGGAAAGGTCACTTTTCTTGCTTTTTTGTATGAATATAGAGACTTCTAAACCCGGAAGAACACTTGAGACCTTTATATTATGTTTCCCTAGTGGATGTGCATGAATCATTTCAATGTTTAGGGATCTTGGAATGCCTTTTGTGCTTTCTTTTACATGACGAGTTCTTAAAGTTCCGGTGTTCCTCGGTGAGGTATGATTTACTTACTTATATATACTTCCAAAGGTTATTATGTCATGAAAGGCTGACCAAGGGGATATATTTGATCATAAGAATATGATGGAATTGAAATACATAACTCGAGACATGTTTATCTAAATCCATACAATAGGGTTAGGATGGCATGTCTCAATATCGACCAAAACCTATGGTTTCATATGGGAGGAAAAGGCATATTTTAAATTCATGGGTGAAGGATGGATGTTTCTAGATGTGTTTTATGAAGTTAAACTTCAAATACCGACAATAGAGAGGTGTGAAAAACAATAAATTTAATAAAGTGCTATTGGTTTG
Source organism: Taxus wallichiana var. yunnanensis (assembly GCA_018340775.1). Classification (NCBI taxonomy): domain Eukaryota; kingdom Viridiplantae; phylum Streptophyta; class Pinopsida; order Cupressales; family Taxaceae; genus Taxus; species Taxus wallichiana. Next base: position 109,439,762 of record CM031241.1, on the reverse strand, counting down.
TTCTAAACAAGAGCGAGGAGAATGCATTTGTCCATGTAAGTGTGCAATGTCAAGATCGATAGTGTCAAAGGATATATTACAAATTTTGAGCGTATAAAAATCTCCTTATAAGATTTATGGGGTGGCTATACACCTTATTACTCTCTTGATCTCTCTCTCTCTCTCTCTCTCTCTCTCTCTCTCTCGCAGATTTAAGAGGTAGATTGATGCCATTTGAGACCTTTTGGTTCATTTTTAACCTAATAACCTATATGGTTCTTATTACTTCTCCAAATTGGTGATTGATCTCCCTAATCCAAGTAGAAAAGTGGTTCCAGTACCTCTCTCCAAGTGATTCAACAAGGGGTCTCCTCATTTGCCAAGGGAAATATGGTATATTCCCTACATTCTTTATTCTCTTTCGCTTTTCAAAATTTCAAATGTAATTTCAATGAAGGGTTAACGCTCAATTATTTCTATATGGACATTGACTACACTTTATGTTACAAGTTTAAATAATTTGGGTTCTTGAAGCCACTTCAAGAATCCCAATAGATCAATAAAACAATCAAGAAAATACAAAGTTTTTTTACGAATTCGTATATTATTTTCTTTAAACTAAGAAAATTTTATTTCCTATCTTATAAGGAGGAATGTAGACACTTGAATTTGGAAATTAATCACTTCATAATGTCAATATTATATTCCACAAATTATGACTTATGCAGCTATTTTAATCCAAATTTTTATATCATTAATAATATTGGAATACTTTCTCTCCTTAATGAAATTTTCATTGCACACACAAAAAGTTACATCAATCTTTTCATCCCATTTATCTTCCATAGATATTTCTAGCATTACACATTCCTTTTTAGAAAAATGCCAAATGTTTTTTTGAAATTAATAGTTTCATCCATATCCTTCCAATGGGGACAATTTTTCAATCCAACATCTTTTATGGATCATTGATTTCCTCTCGTGTAATCCTTAATTCAAAATTATACCTTTAGAACCAAATATAAGTAATTCAAACAAACTCATTTACTCATCTAGTACCTTAAAAACTCCTCAATCAAATACCTCTCAAGAGAAATTCAAAATATATCTTAAATTTTACTAAATAAGAATCACATACTAGGATCAACCACTACATAGGTCTAAATCACACCAAACTAGGTTCTAAAGTCACGCTTTTGAGATAAATACCATTAAATACAAGTAAAACATGAAGATAAAAATTTATTGCAAATATTATCAAGTGGTCAAATTTCCAAATATAGTTTCGTCCATATAGATGTCACATATCTACATGAACTACTTGTGATTTGAGAACTCTTTGGATTAATACTAACATAGGTGGGGTCTAGATTGCACTTCAACTTAATAACTAACTTTTTATATGGAGTTTACCCATGGCAAGGGTTTTTGGTCTTTTTATTTGTTTTTTAAAAGGGTAAATGTGATGTTTTTGAAATCGTCCCACCCCTTTTACAAAAATTAAATATTTAAATAATTCATAATAAACAGAGACCAAAATAGACCGAATTAAAGCACAATGAAGTTCGTTGTAAGTTAGAAATTTCAAGAAGTAAACTCACTATAAACCACTCAAATAGAAAGAATATTTTCTTAGATATCATTTCTTATTTTTATGAACTATTATCCCATCATTGTGAACCTTTTCACTATTATAGTCATAAAGAATAAAAACTTCCCGTGATCAATATCGTGTAACATTTTAGAGGGAAACTCTTCTTCCAAAATTTATTTGGGTCAACGAACAACTGGTGCATAGTATCATCCCTAGTATGACCCACTATTTGTTCTTGTGGCAAGTGTTTTTCTAGCTCCACTTACTTCCCTATTGGAGGTGTCCTTGGATTACCCAAATCTAAATATTTCTTTATAGAATCCACATCCTTCTCTTGGGTCGGAGAGTCGATTACTTGTGAATATTTTCAATCTAAATTTTAGGGGGTGTATGATTTACATACTATGGATAAGGTAGTGGGGAAGAGGACCTTTACATCATGAAACTCACTTCATACCTTTTCATTTCATGCTCTAGAAATCATATGCCAAGTGGCATAGTTCAAAGCATTCGTTTCATTTGAAGGAAAACCCTCATATCGAGAAATTGTGACAAAAAGGATCCTTAACTTCCAACTTAATATGATCTAAAAGTTACTTTAAGGTATATAAATCAACTAAAATGTGAGAAAAAGTAGGGTGGGAAACCATCTCATTCTAAGATTCAATCACCAAAATATAACTGTACGTACCCAAAATTGTAAGGTACTATACTGCCAGAACAACGTGACAAGTTCCCCGATGACGATACAGGTCTCCTCGCAAGGTGTTCGGGATTCAGAAAAGCTCTCGGAGTATGCGTTAACATCCCGCATGCCCCGCTTAGCCCCGTGTCCTTTGTTTTTCCTTTTTCCTTCTTTTCTTGGCCTTTTGCTCTTCATGGATTTAAACGCCACCTGCATAGGCGGCGGTCTCGTGACCGCCGCCATGATCGGGGCGGCGATCTGCGTAACCGCCGCCACCTCGTAGCGGCGGTCCTTTACGCGTTTTCCGAGCGTTTTAACGCAACGCACGTAAAGATCAACGTTTCACCAAATTTTTCCTTACCGACTTGGGCTTGCATTTATGTTTTTGGTCCCTTGGAATAGTGTTTGGCCATTGTTTATAGTTTTTAGAGTTCAGTTTGGTTTTGATCTTTGGGTGAATGAAAGCTATAAATAAGTGGCTTGTGCTCAAACAAAGGGTCTGCCCCTCATTCACTTTCATGCTTTCATTTTCATAGTTCAGTCTTTTATTCTATTTAGAAGCCATAGTCTTAGTTCTTTGCATACTTAGTTAGTGTTGTTCAGTTGTTGGTAAGCCACATATCCAGCTTGTGCAAACAGTGTTCTTGTTTTATCCAATCCATTGGAGTAGAATAGCTTAGGAAGCCATTAAAGTTACAAGTTTTCTCCTCAAACAGGATAGTTTCAGGTTCTGGACGCTTTATGTTGCATGACTCGTAGTAAATCCCGCTAGAATCACATAAGCCAAGCTCAGTACTCTTGCCTATCCCTCTCCTACTCGCATTATATTCGATCTGCATTCGAGCTTCCTTTGTCCCAAAATCTACTTCTGTTGATGCTAGCATTACATGCTTTTCTGGATCCACGTGAACACGAAAGAACGAGGAGATCACACTGAGGGGACAAGATCACACACACACCATCGGATTCGCCACTGTTCTGCGGAATCCAGGTTCTAGTTTTCAAAGTTATAGTCAGAATCATATCAAATAGAGTAGATAATTGCTTCATTTCAGTAAATTCTATTCTCGATATTGCCAGGGAAGCTGTGAGGATTGATAGTTTCTGAGAAACTATGATTCACTCCTCACTTCTGAGGTAGGATCGAGAATCTTGCAGATAGATTAGATGAGCTATTTTATTTGTTTAGAATAAATCTACAAATCGCACAGGCAAATAACTACACTCGGTTATTTTGTTTGTTTTAAATTCTTATTTAGTTGTTATTTCTAGATACGTTTAAATAGCTACTTTTCTTCTTAGAATGTTAAATACAAAAATAGAAGTTATATATGTTTTAGATTTATTCTGCGTAGTTAGAATTTGCTTTGTTGCAGTTAGTTTTACATTTTGTTTTGTATGACAATCACGGGACCTCGGGAGCCCAGGGAATACGTATTTGAGCCAATCGTGCCTCAACCAAACCTCGTCACAAAGAATAGTTGACATATACGAAACCTTAGAATACAAGTCTTCCAAACAACAACGGATTTACAATCGATCGGGTTCTCTCGGTTGAGAGGGTTAAACATAGAAGACGACCAAGCATACACGTTTTGGTCAAATCAACCGAATTCTACAGATTACCCTAGGCAAACATTCACATGATCGTAGAAGGGTTCAAAAGAGAACAAACCTTTTGTTGTGATCCTTTGGTCCCATAGCTTGGAGTGCGAGAGACACTCTCATAGACATAGATACTAGTTTAAGGATCCAGTTTGCACGAACACCAGAGATATTCCGAGAAGTTCGCGCGAGTTGTTGATCCTAAACATAGAAGGCGAGAAAGCGTCACGATTACTGTGATACTAGGGATTAGGACTTGATTTCGTACATGACCATAAGCGAGGACCGCAACAACCAAGAGTTTATGGTTGTGATCCATAAATCCCACATGACCCTAACGAATCCATAAATCAA